>JAYEPQ010000002.1:53408086-53988086 GCA_036321105.1 Dracaena cambodiana
TTGTCATCCCAATTCATTCATGTTCTGCTATACATCAATATCAAATTATTAAAATTAAATAGAAACAAAAGTGAAGTAGTTATTTCTTCTAAAAATTTAATCATAGAAATAGTCCAGCAAATTTATACCCCCTTTAGATGCTCCAAACTATCCTTCTGACTGCTGCCATGAGTTGTGGAGTTCCCATAGCTGGTAAGAAGGATAGACTTTAATATATCTTCTTTCTTCCCATGTGCTCCAGATACGAAAGAAGAATGTAGTCTGATACCATGTTGTATAGGCTTTGATAATCTTTAGACAGATAGGTGGTATGACATCCTGGAACTCTTCGGGGTGGGATGAATTTAGGAAGAGTTCATGGACTAGGCCCAGTTTAATGGCCTTGGCACACTGTGGTATTTCCTGAAAGCCAGTTATAATCCTTGGAGAATTATTCTTGTTATAGATGAGCTTGTTCTGCTGAAGAATAGAGATGACATCTGTGGCTTCCAATTGTCTAAAGAAATCCCTTAGCTGGTCGTCAGGGATCATGTTTTGTTGGTTTAAGCCAATCATCTTGTGAACTGTGATCTCGGCTTCCAACTGTCTGGTTCTTTCTGTTTGTATTTTACAGAGATCTAATAATTTGTAGAATTCAGGTAAAGGATGATATATCTGATCAGAGATCTCTAAATCCTAAATTATATTTCTCAGGAAAGTCTGGTCTTGGGAAGGACCTTGGAACCAAGTTCCTTTTCTCTGCTCCAAATCTGAACTCTGAGCAGTGAGGGTGTAGTTGCATAAGTCTTGAACTGTTTTTGTAATGTTCTGCTTCTCTGTCTTCTCTTGTAGGTAATGGTTATACATAGAGAGCACCATTTGCTCAATCTGGGATAACCAATATTTAGAAGAGTGGAAGTCATTGGATTGAATGGCACGGTAGCATCCATTCAATTTATCATAGATATTGAAATTGGTTGCCTTGAGGTCGGTATTGTACCAATCTCGTACAACTGCTGCTGCGTAGGTCTTGCTGGTTGTCCCGTCTGGACTCTTCTTTGTGCTGAAGTAATATTGCTGTATGTTGGAGTGGAATTGTTGACTGGTAGTACAGTCATTCCCAGAGGAGGGAATGGTTTTGCCTCGGTAGAGGTGCCAGTTTCCTGGGTTGTTGTATTGCTTGCTCCTTTTTCAGGGGCCTCAAATCCGTGAAAGAGGAAGAGGGTAGGACTGAGTGAGAGAGGAGCAATATCACATTGACTTTATTCCGATCCGAACTCAGCCTCGAACGATTCCTTCAGAATAAACAGGATCCTACATTGCTGTGGAGGGGCGGTTATGCTCTCATGGAGTGTCGGGTTTTGACGCAACCAACGTATGACGAGAAAGATCGACGCTCTCATCACTATAGCTTTTTCCATCTGCATGCGACTATCATGCTCTCCGCACGATGGATTGGCATCTCAAACTTTCTATCCGTTTTAGTTCGATCAAAAGAGGATATGAAAGGAGGAGGGAATGGGTTTGGACTCCCGTCGAATGTGGAAAACTATACCATATTTACATTGTAAAGCAATTCCGAGCTGGAGCCATTGGCAATCCTTCTCCCTCGAGATTTAGGAGACTCGACGATGCCTTGAATCCGGGATCTTCCCATTCGAAACTGGAAAAGTGCATCGGATTTGCTGGTGGTGAACGGGCTCCCTTCCTGCTTTCTTTCCGAATTCAACTGTAATAGTAATGGGGCTGGAGGAAGGAGCATGTCATCCAACGGAGAGGGCGCTCATGTCGAAATGGTGTAGATGGGGTCCTACCACTATAAGAGATTAGACGGCTCGTCGACGCGCTTGCGGTAGAAGGTAGATAAGTAGAGCCAGATCCTATTCACCTGACGCCGATGCACTGGCCCCGACGAATCCCGATCCGAGGCCAAAGGAAGAAGGTGGTCCATCGGTCGTTCTAGATCGTCATAAGCCCTCATCGTTCTCAAGACGACTCCCGCAGCCCAATGATTCCATGAGTGATTGGTTCAAATCCGTGAAGAGGAAGAGGGTAGGACTGAGTGAGAGAGGAGCAATATCACGTTGGCTTTATTCCGATCCGAACTCAGCCTCGAACGATTCCTTCAGAATAAAAAGGATCCCACATTGCTGTGGAGGGGCGGTTATACTCTCACGGAGTGTCGGGTTTTGACGCAACCAACGTCTGACGAGAAAGATCGACGCTCTCATCACTATGGCTCTTTCCATCTGCATGAGACTATTATGCTCTCCGCACGACGGATTGGCATCTCAATCTTTCTATCCGTTTGAGTTCGATCAAAAGAGGATATGAAAGGAGGAGAGAATGTGTTTGGACTCCCATCGGATGTGGAAAACTATACCATATTTACATTGTAAAGCAATTCCGAGCTGGAGCCATTCGCAATCCTTCTCCTTCGAGATTTATGAGACTCGACGATGCCTTGAATCTGGGATATTCCCTTTTGAAACTGGGAAAGTGCGTCGGATTTGCTGGTGGTGAACGGGCTCCCTTCCTGCTTTCTTTCTGAATTCAACTGCAATAGAAATGTGGCTGAAGGAAGGAGCATGTCATCCAACGGAGAGGGCGCTCATGTCAATATGTTGTCGATGGGGTCCTACCACTATAAGAGATTACACGGCTCGTCGACGCGCTTGCGGTAGAAGGTAGATAAGTAGAGCCATATCCTATTCACCTGACGCCGATGCACTGGGGCCGACGAATCCCGATCTGAGGCCAAAGGAAGAAGGTGAACCATCAATCGTTCTAGATCGTCATAAGCCCTCATCGTTCTCAAGACGACTCGCACAGCCCAATGATTCCATGAGTGATTGGTTCAAATCCGTGAAAGAGGAAGATGGTAGGACTGAGTGAGAGAGGAGCAATATCACGTTGGCTTTATTCCGATCCGAACTCAGTCTCGAACGATTCCTTCAGAATAAACAGGATCCTACATTGCTGTGGAGGGGCGGTTATGCTCTCATGGAGTGTCGGATTTTGACGCAACCAACGTCTGACGAGAAAGATCGACGCTCTCATTACTATAGCTCTTTCCATCTGCATGCGACTATCATGCTCTTCGCACGACGGATTGGCATCTCAAACTTTCTATCCGTTTGAGTTCGATCAAAAGAGGATATGAAAGGAGGAGAGAATGGGTTTGGACTCCAGTCGAATGTGGAAAACTATACCATATTTACATTGTAAAGCAATTCCGAGCTGGAGCCATTGGCAATCCTTTTCCTTCGAGATTTAGGAGACTCGACGATGCTTTGAATCCGGGATCATCCCTTTCGAAACTGGGAAAGTGCGTCGGATTTGCTGGTGCTCATGTCGAATATGGTGTCGATGGGGTCCTACCACTATAAGAGATTACACGGCTCGTCGACGCGCTTGCGGTAGAAGGTAGATAAGTAGAGCCATATCCTATTCACCTGACGCCGATGCACTGGCGCCGACGAATCCCGATCTGAGGCCAAAGGAAGAAGGTGGCCCATCAATCGTTCTAGATCGTCATAAGCCCTCATCGTTCTCAAGACGACTCGCACAGCCCAATGATTCCATGAGTGATTGGTTCAAATCCGTGAAAAAGGAAGAGGGTAGGACTGAGTGAGAGAGGAGCAATATCACGTTGGCTTTATTCCGATCCGAACTCAGTCTCGAACGATTCCTTCAGAATAAACAGGATCCTACATTGCTGTGGAGGGGCGGTTATGCTCTCATGGAGTGTCGGGTTTTGACGCAACCAACATCTGACGAGAAAGATCGACGCTCTCATTACTATAGCTCTTTCCATCTGCATGCGACTATCATGCTCTTCGCACGACGGATTGGCATCTCAAACTTTCTATTCGTTTGAGTTCGATCAAAAGAGGATATGAAAGGAGGAGAGAATGGGTTTGGACTCCAGTCGAATGTGGAAAACTATACCATATTTACATTGTAAAGCAATTCCGAGCTGGATCCATTGAAAATCCTTTTCCTTCGAGATTTAGGAGACTCGACGATGCTTTGAATCCGGGATCATCCCTTTCGAAACTGGGAAAGTGCGTCGGATTTGCTGGTGGTGAACGGGCTCCCTTCCTGCTTTCTTTCCGAATTCAACTGTAATAGAAATGGGGCTGGAGGAAGGAGCATGTCATCCAACGGAGAGGGCACTCATGTTGAATATGGTGTCGATGGGGGTTCTACCACTATAAGAGATTAGACGGCTCGTCGACGCGCTTGCGGTAGAAGGTAGATAAGTAGAGTCAGATCCTATTCACCTGACGCCGATGCACTGGCCCCGACGAATCCCAATCCGAGGCCAATGGAAGAAAGTGGCCCATCTGTCGTTCTAGATCGTCATAAGCCCTCATCGTTCTCAAGACGACTCCCACAGCCCAATGATTCCATGAGTGATTGGTTCAAATCCGTGAAAGAGGAAGAGAGTCGGACTGAGTGAGAGAGGAGCAATATCACGTTGACTTTATTCCGATCCGAACTCAGCCTCGAACGATTCCTTCAGAATAAACAGGATCCTACATTGCTGTGGAGGGGCGGTTATGCTCTCATGGAGTGTCGGGTTTTGACGCAACCAACGTCTGACGAGAAAGATCGACGCTCTCATCACTATAGCTTTTTCCATCTGCATGCGACTATCATGCTCTCCGCACGATGGATTGGCATCTCAAACTTTCTATCCGTTTTAGTTCGATCAAAAGAGGATATGAAAGGAGGAGGGAATGGTTTGGACTCCCGTCGAATGTGGAAAACTATACCATATTTACATTGTAAAGCAATTCCGAGCTGGAGCCATTGGCAATCCTTCTCCCTCGAGATTTAGGAGACTCGACGATGCCTTGAATCCGGGATCTTCCCATTCGAAACTGGAAAAGTGCATCGGATTTGCTGGTGGTGAACGGGCTCCCTTCCTGCTTTCTTTTCGAATTCAACTGTAATAGAAATGGGGCTGGAGGAAGGAGCATGTCATCCAACGGAGAGGGCGCTCATGTCGAAATGGTGTAGATGGGGTCCTACCACTATAAGAGATTAGACGGCTCGTCGACGCGCTTGCGGTAGAAGGTAGATAAGTAGAGCCAGATCCTATTCACCTGACGCCGATGCACTGGCCCCGACGAATCCCGATCCGAGGCCAAAGGAAGAAGGTGGTCCATCGGTCGTTCTAGATCATCATAAGCCCTCATCGTTCTCAAGACGACTCCCGCAGCCCAATGATTCCGCGGGTTGCACACCGCGGGTTTCCCTCGGGTTGCACTCCGCAGGAAAAATCAAGGGTTGGTTCTGATGTCTATTCGGGCACACGCGCAGTGAGCACACAGTGCACACCTAACTTTTTGGTTACTCTCTCAGGTATACCATCCGGTTCCTCTTGCTCATGCACTCACCTGAGGATATGTCTTCAAGTTTCTCTTCTGATGAACATGTTCCGAAGGATAAGTCAGATGCGTGCGGGGCCCGTGCAATTGCGCAAGCCAGCACACACTCTAGAAGACTCCATAAAAGAGACCGTGTTGATATGGGAAAAGCTCTCAGCCCTGAAATATTGCAAACTCTCTAGTATTATAAACCAAGTTTGCGACGCAAGCGGCGTCAGGTTGCAAATAGAGAGAAGAAAATACCTCAAGATTTGAGAGAGTATCTCAATTGGAAGAAGAACTCCTCACAAAATGTTCCTCACTGCCAATGCTAACAGCTGATCTCAACTGTTCTATCAAACTGACAGTGCAATTCAAAACGATCAGTTTTTGAGCGGATCACCGAACCTAAAAGAATACTTACGGTGAAAAAAGCGTACTCTGGAACCGATCTACCTGCTGCCTCATCAAATATGGTTAATAAAGGCAAAAAGGTGGTTGGAAATAACCCTTTGGATAAGGAAATCACTCCAGGGTCAAAAAGAGTTTCTATCGAACCAGAGGGCGTGCGCCTAGAGGAAGTCTCTGAAAGGCTTGAGAGACAAGAAAAAGTCTCGAACAGCAAGAGGAGACCATAGAAGAAATGAAACAACTTTTAATTGAGTTGCTGGCTCAAACTAGGAGGAACCAATCCTCGTCGTCCATTTCTGGTTGGCAGAAAGGAAAACGACCCTTCCAAATAAATGAAGACAGCAAGGACGAGGATGAAGAAGTGCCTCCTCATTCAAGAGAAGAAGAGGAAGTGAAGGTAATTAACCCTCACGTGGAAAAAATAGAGAAGATGGAGAATCAACTACAAGCTCTTCTTCATCGAAAGAAACTGCAAGAGGTGGGGGTAGTCCGTCCGTATCCCATAGAATGGGAGACCGTGCCTTACCCTACAAAATACAAACCGTTGACCCTTCAGTCATTCGACGGTAAAGGTTCGCCGCAACAACACATCTTCTACTTCTTCTCACAGATAGGACATCTCATGGGGAATGATCAAACTATGACTAAGATATTTGTGAGCACTTTACGGGAACCCGCATTTACATGGTTCATGCAGCTACCCCAGGGAACAATTAAATCATGGGCTCATGTAGATCATGAGTTCCTAGCCCGATTCTTTGAAGATTATACAGAAGTCTCCATATTATTTTTGCTAGCAGCGAAGCAAGAAGAAGGCGAAACAGTCAAAGCTTATATCGGGCGATTCCGAGAGCTTTCTGTTCGATGCCCACATGGCATGACGCAGGACACGCTTGTGGAAACCTGCAGACACAACTTGTTCACCGATATCCTAGACAAGATGGGCTCGGTCGAATCCAAATCATGGAAAGATCTGCTTAAGCAGGGTGAACAGGCCGAAGAAATACTTCGACGCCTCAAAAATCAACAGTCTGCAACCGGAGGCAGTACAAATGAACCTCCATTCCAGTTTTTCCGTTCCAAAGGGAAAGATATAATGGCAATGGCGGTAGAGAACACATCGAAACAGAAACCATGGCCAACTATAAGCAACACAGCAAAGTCGCCCAGGCTTCAAAAGCAGTATTCGTTCAAGGATGAACATACTGCTACTATGTTCAATCTGCTCACCAAACGCAAGATGCTTAAATTGCCGGAAAGCAAGAGGCCGGAAGAGGTAGGGAAGTCTAACGATCCGAATTACTGCCTATACCATCGGATTGTAGGTCACCCCACAAAAAATTGTTTTATCTTAAAAGATAAAATTCAAGCGTTAATTGACGCTGGAGCAGTTCAGCTCAAAGCTGAACAAAAAAAGAGTTAGAGCTAACTCCAACACATCTAATGTGTGTGGTCTAAAGGTACCACTTGGGCTCACAACAATTCTCAAAACGAGCTCAAGGCGGTTAATTTAAACCTCCATAATAAAAAAAAATATTATGAATTACCCAACGCCGATAAGGCTACGGGAAGAGAATAAATTTCTCGCCAACCCCACCATGCTGGGGGTAAAAGCATGAAGTACCCAACGCCTACAAGGCTACAGGAAGAGAATAAATTTCTCGCCAACCTCACCATGCTGGGGGTAAAAGCATGAATTACCCAACGCCTAGAAGGCTACGGGAAGAGAATAAATTTCTCGCCAACCCCACCATACTGGGGGTAAAAAGTATAAATTACCCAACGCCGCTAAGGCTACGGGAAGAGAATAAATTTCTCGCCAACCCCACCATACTGGGGATAAAAAAAATGAATTACCCAACGCCAACAAGGCTACGGGAAGAGAATAAATTTCTCGCCAACCCCACCATGCTGGGGGTAAAAAGTATGAATTACCCAACGCCGACAAGGCTACGGGAAGAGAATAAATTTCTCGCCAACTCCATCATACTGGGGGTAATAAGTATGAATTGCCCAACGCCGCTAAAGCTACGGGAAGGGAATAAATTTCCCGCCAACCCCACCATACTGGGGGTAAAAAGTATGAATCACCCAATGCCGTTAAGCTACGGGAAGAGAATAGATTTCTCGCCAACCCATTCATACTAGGGGTAAAAGTATGAATTGCCCAACGCCGCTAAGGCAAAGGGAAGAGGAAAAGTTTGGTATTTAAACCCAAACGAAACCCTCGACAACTCACTATACTGAGGATAATAGCATGGCTAGCCCAACCCAAACGGTAGTTGGTAAAGGCAAAATCAAACCCGTTGATAGATAGGGGTTTGCTAAAAATCCCACGACAAATCTGTCACAACAGTATTCTTATCCGAATATAAGAATACATCACTGCCCTAAGCTGCTAAGGCAAAGGGAAGAGGAAAAGTTTGGCATTTAAGCCCAAACGAAATTCTTGACAACTCATCATGCTGAGGGGAGTAGCATGGCTAGCCCGACTCAAACGGTAGTTGGTAAAGGCAAATCAAACCCGTTGATAGCTGGGGGTTTGCTAAAAATCCTAATCAGATAAATCTCCTGTCACGTTAAGATTTCACCTCTGACAGCAAAACTTTTCTTGTCATTTTGCTCCAACAGAGCAAGCGACACTCCAAAATATTTGTCAAGTTAAAATCATACCTCTGACATCATAATTCAAAATCAAATGAGATAAGATCCGATTAAATCCCTTGTCACGTTAAAAAAATCACCTCTGACAGAAAAGAAAATCACACTTCATCAAGTCCAACATTACAATCTCTGATGAACGTGCTTTTGATATCGTTAAGTTAAAAATCACCTCTGACGAAAATCATCTCCCTATCAAGTTAACAGTTACCTCTAATAGTCCGATTCCAAAGCTAAATACGTTAACCGTCACCTCTGTTTAGTCAGCTTGTCCCTATCACGACCAGATCCTCTGAATAGATTAAGCTCCAAGACACGTTTAATGTCACCTCTGTCTTTTCCTGATTCGTCATACTAGATGTCACTGAACGTTTAGGATTAAAATAAGCACGTTAATATTATACCTCTGTTTGACCTAAAATAAGCATGTTAACATCATACCTTTGCTTGTCCTCTAATGAGTACGTTAAAATCATACCTCTGCTTGTTATTGAATAAATGAACTCGCAATTGCACAATATGCCGGTAGCCATCTAAGATATCGGTGGAAAACTAGCTCCGAGTAGCCTATTACACACACTACTACTGCTGCAGTGCAGCTGAAGCAGAAAAAGAAGAAAATACAAAGGCACACTTAATTATACATATAGATGGTGGAGAACTACAAGCTGTTCCCAAACATATATACTAGGTAAGATATAGACGAGTTCGACAACCAGATAAATGAGCTGATAAACACATGCCTAATAGAGAAAACCACCAGCCCCCTTTTTTTTTTTTCATATATTATTATTGCATATCCACTTGAACTCTGTTGGGATATCTAAATTTCTTTGGTTGAAAGCTATATCTTGTAACAACTTTATCACCTCGTGTTTTTGCCCCTTTGGAAAACTAAAGTTTGCATTATAGACTTTCGTGGCGATTATTCTTCTGCCATCTGTCATGACTGAGTAGTTGCTGATATTTTTGATGAGCTTTCTCGCTCTGTCAACTAGCTCAATAAAACTACTGTACCATAAATAATTGTAATTGACTCCTTCAATGTTGTATTTTGGGTCAAATTTCTGGATTGCTCAGGGTAGCCGAATATCCATATTTGATATGGCTGGAAAAATTGAGTCTCTTCCCTCCATCCAACCATGCTAAATATTTGGAAGGTGAACAAATGATGATAATTAATGCTGGTGGCTAGTTTGAGGCTAAAGAACCTTAGTATTGCTGGTAATTTGCACCATTCATGTTCTCTTCGTAGTCTGTAGCACAGTTGGCTTACAAGCCCCCATTCGACTCCTTGGATGTCTCACATTCCTTCTTTCATGAATTTGAAAAGGTTTGGATAGTTATTCCGGGCTAGGACAATATCTGTTCTATTTCTTGATAAGATTCCTCTTATATTTTCTTTGTGATCGAGCGTCATTGTTTTGATACTCAGGAAACTATCTTCAGGAAATGCTTGTCTAGCTTCCTCGAGAATATGTCTTCTTTTTGTCTTTTCTGACATAATCACTTCTTTTCCTTTCTTCGATTTTTCCTGTAAGATAGTTAGTACATCATTATCTATTTACGAAAAATTACTGAACTCGACAGCTCCTTCGATAGCCTCTTGCCGAGATGTCGATCTTGGCATGAGAGGTATACTGAGCTTTTGGGTTATTTCTTTCGGGCTTAATTTTTGATTTCCTCCTAATAATTGTGACAGTACTGGTTCTCTCATTCCTTCCCTGGTAATTGATCTCCTAGCCACCTCTCTGGTTTGTCTTTCACTATTGCTTCTTGTAAGTAAAGGTTGTTTTGAATTATTTTTAATATATAGGCTATTTCCGGAACTTTGTATTTCTATCCCTCCAAAGTGTTTTGGTTCTTCGGTCTGGATTAAATCTTCAAGGAACCATTGTCTAAGTACCGTGAGATCTTTTATATTCATTAGTCGGGGCTTGATTTCTTCCTCGAAAGGTTTTGGTTCAAATATTTCGATTATTTCTCGTTGGTTTGAAACTGTTCTTGCCTCTGTGGTCTGGGTTAATTCATGAATCGTTGTATATTCTATGGCCAGATCGTGTGAGTTGGTCTTCATGTTCATTCCTTGGGTCTTGATTTTCAGTCATACAGTATCTATTATGTTTGGGTCAGATATAGAGATGAAATAGTTGGGTCGAATATTGAACCATACGGTTTGGTTAACTAGATTGGATTGAAATCCTCCTATTAGAGCTTGATGGCAATTGGTGAATCGATTGTCCATTACGAGTGTTATTATCGGTATATCTATGCTAGCTCTAAATAGCGCATTAATTTTAATTTGAATCAGGCCAACGTGGATATAGCGAATTTCTGGGTACTTCCTTTTCCATCTTCGTACCTTTTCACGACTAAAGATGGGAATATCTACTCTTCCTCTGGCTGATAGATTTGCTGTTGTGTTTCCGTTAAAGTTTTCGATTATTCTTCTAGAGAAGAAATTGAACCGTGAAATTTTGTAAATTTCTGTTTTCTTTATTAGTTGATGTTTCTTCATTCTATCGATATCTTCTGGACTAAAAACTGTTTCTTTTCCAACTACATCTCCTAATGTTATATTGTCTAATTCTGATACTGGGGGTGTTATTGGACCTAAATCTTCATTTAGCATGAAAACTAGTTCGTCATCTGAATCATTTTCGACTTCTAGTTCATAAAGTATCACATCTGTTGGCATGATTTCTTCACCCAAACAGATTTCAAGCTCCTGTTCTTCCATATATTTTATCATTTTTTGAGCGTTCTTTCCTCTCCTAGGACAATCCCTAGCAAAATGTCCTTCTTAATCGCATACAAAGCACCTGCAATTCTTTTTGTCCTTTTGTGCAGGGGGTTCTCTATGTGTGGACGACTCATCTTTCTTTCTAATATATTTATTATTTCTGACAAACCCTCTACTCCTTTTCCATGGTTTCCATCGAAACCTTTTTCTAAATGTTGTTTTTGTCGTTTTCTCACTCCCTATTTTCCATTTTTCGCCAATTATTTTTTCGCAGTACCTTCTTCCTTTAGAGGAGTTACTTATTGTGTTTTTCATTTTTTTGTAAGATTTTATATTAAGACAGTCGTCTTGTATAATCTTAAGCGCATAGTGTATTCGGTGTCCTAAATTATCCTTTTTCTCAATTCGCTTTAAATAGTCTGGGTATCCGTTTCTTGTTTTGGTATCCCATGGACTAGGAAGTTTGTGGAAGAAAGGATCAACCCAATTCTGTGCCTTATCGTAATCTAATTTGTAGAAGTATTTCGAAAATGTTTTGCAGTATTTTTCGAATTCACATATCTCGCATAATTCAATTTTAGATAGTGCATATAAAACTTCTTCTTCTTGAGACTTCTCATCTATATACCGACATAAATTTTCTTTAATGATGTTTATGAAATCATAGAGAATTTTTTCAAAACTTGTGAACTTAAAGCTTTCTCCCCACTCATTCCGTTTACTTTTTCCTTCTTCTGAGTTTATCCATTGTTTCATCCACTGCAAGACATCTCCTTGTAAAGTTCCTGTAATGTAATCGACAAATCTTTCATTGTCCCATGATCCTTCATGATTTGTGATTACGACGGCTAGAGATTGCTCCCAATCATCTATAACCATTTGTTTATCCTTGAAATGTATATTTGATAGATCTAGATAGGTTCCTCCCTGTGATACGCTCATTTTTATTAGATCGTCGATCCTCAAACTCCCACCTACTTGTGGTTTGTTTAAATCTTGCCGTTTTGCTATCTTCCCCTACATGTATTATTTCACTATCAGAATCAAATCCTATCTCGTGTTCAGACCCGTATTCGTCGTGTATAGTCATCCCATAGTCCTCGTTATCTGAATCTGTGGTGCTTTCTAGCTCTTCTTTACTTTCTATGTTATATACTTCTGGATCAAAATTAAAATGGTGTAGCAGCTCCTTATTTTGTTGGTAGGTTTCCTGCATTCTATTTACTAAATGGTCTCTTTCCTGAGCAGTATTACATGGATCCTGATGTAGCTCTTTCCAACAGTTAATTAGCTCCACAATCGAGTCATGCTCTTTTCTAGAGTATTTCCCATTTACTTGCATCATGTTTATCTGCTCGCTTTGTTTCTTTTGTCTTAAGCTTGTTCCTAGACCATCAATTCGATCTAATCTTCCTAATATTTCTCTTACTTCTTTGTCGAATTTTGTTATTTCTTTGTTGAATTGTTCTGAAGGATTATCTCGAACAGTTTTACAGAACTTAGAAACATATATTTCATTTTGTTCTATTATTTTATCTATTTTTTTCTCTATCCTACTAAACCTACAAACTTCATAATCAAACAGGGTGTTGAGAAAACTTGTAATATTTGTTAGATTTTTATCTGTAGCTACCGAGAAATATTCTAAGTGACTATAATCCCTTCTACAGTTCTCATATATGCATGGTATATCACTAGCCATCTAGGATATCGCTTGGTAGCTAGCTCTGAGTAGCCTATGGTGCCTAAAACCGTCTCCTGAGGGTCACCCTATAAACGCCTACTCGTGGCAACAAAGGGATTACTTTAGAAATCTGGGCTTCAAGGTTACTCAAATTTAACAGGGGATACTTAGACTGAAACTAGGATAATAATCACGCAAGTTGAGAGATGGTATTATAGTCAATTTAAAAACAGATAACTTGAAAATCTTCATAAACAAACGGTACATACCGGAACAGTAGCCATCACACTGGAGACTCTTTGTACATACTGCAGACCCCTACCGCCAAAAAGGAACGTCCCCCCGGGCTCTGATACCAGGAATATTACACACACTACTACTGCTGCAGTGCAGCTGAAGCAGAAGAAGAAGAAAATACAAAGGAAAATACACTCAGGCACACTTAATTATACATATAGGTGGTGGAGAACTACGAGCTGTTGGTGGTCTGATCGGCAGGCATAAACCAGGCAAGACGGATGGGGGAGGATGAGAAAGTGAGAGAGGATGGTGATGAAGAAGAAGGCGTTGACGAACTTAAAAGGTGTTGGAGAAGCTTGCTTATGTTTTTGCCGAATTGCCGATGTCTTCCTCATCCGTCTGAGGCCTCCTTTTATAGACGTCCTATTCTTGCACGAGAAGCCTCTTGAGAATCTTGCTGTGGAAGCCTCGTCACGAGTCTTCACTGTTGACGTCTTGTCTCTGTCAGGGATCTTCACTGTTGACGTCTTGTCTGTACTGTTGTTGTCAGGAATCTTCACTGTTGACGTCTCGTCAGGAATCTGTACTGTTGCTGTCAGGAATCTCCACTATTGACGTCTTGCACGAGAAGCCTCTGGAGAATCTTGCTGTGGAAGCCTCGTCAATGAGTTTTTACTGTTTGATGTCAGTTGCTAGGAATCTTTGCTGTAGGAGTCGAATCTTTGATGCCTGTTGTCTGGTGAAGCCTTTGGATGATCCAATGTTTCAGATTTGAGGGAGCCCCTTTTTTTTTAAAAAAAAAATTTAATAAAATTGTCGGATACTGAAACTTCTGGGGATGCAAGATTTATCCATCCATTTGTGGATATGTTAGCGGCGTCCCACCCTGTTGGTGTAATTGTTGCCTCTAATATTCCTTATTGGTTCAGATATGACTTGGGGACTAATTTTTTCATTTTTAGTTTTCCGTATAGAACATAGTATTCGAACTTTCCAGATCCTACTCCAAGTAACCCAACTGCTGGGTTGCCTTCTTCGAATAGTTGTTTTAGAAGTCCTTGTACTGAGACTCCCCTGCTGAGGGCTTCTTCGGTTACGTCGATTTCCACTTCGGCCTCGACATCCGCGTCCATCTCCTCTTCGCCTTGCTATGCTTGTGGTCCTTCTGGTGTTGTATTCTCGGACTGCTTCTCTGATTTGTTTGTTGTAGCGGGGCTGGGTAACTCTTGTTCTAAAAGTTTACCCATGTTTTTCAGAGCTTCAGCCTGTCTAGGGGTTGCTCCCCTAATAATTCCCTTATTAAGGGTTGTTATATAATCCGAGCAGACCTTTTTCAAGGCTTTGAGTTCTGATTCTTGTTTTATTACAAGATTTGCTAAGTTTCCCATGTACTTGCGGAAAGCGCGTCGAGTTCCAATTCCTAGATTTGCTCTCTGGTGGGCTCGCCATGCTCCATTTATTTTAGAGTAAAATGGGGGTGGGATTTCTAATTTGGGAAAGCTCGCTACTTTTGGCTCGAGTATGTAATGGGTGAGATCTCGAATTTTTTCTCCTAAATATGGGTTCTGCCGTGACATTTCCCAGGCTAGGATGGCATCTTCTTTGGAGTAGTAATGTCTGTAACAGGATCCGTTAAAATCGAATATCTGCTCATAGTATTTTTTCCAGTTTGTATAGATGCCTGGCTGGTATCCCACGAATACAACAAATGCTGCTGGAACAGAAATACTATTTGCTATAGCTTTCCCTTTATCACGTCTCTGCAAAAAATGGATTTTTAAGTTACTTTACTTAGTAATTATTAGGTCGGCTTAGGTAATCCGCAATAAAATTATCCTTTCCTTTAACTTGCTCGATTTCGAAGGAGTATTGGGCTATCTCGTTATACCATTGCATGCATTTCCCAGAGGTTTTTCTTGTATTTACCAGAAAATCCCTAACGGCTTTATTATCTGTTCTAATTATAAAATATTCTGGAGCAAGAAATATTTGAAATTTCTGTAGAGCTAATTTTATAGTGTATAGTTCCTTTTCAAATATTATCCACTTTAATTCATTTGGTTTGAATTTTCCAGAATTATACCCACAAAGTCTCTCATATTTTAATATCTTTTGTGGTATGCTTCTTTTCCCGAGTCTGATCCCGTTCTGGGACAGAGTTGGATCTTCTTCGTCCCAGTTTTCTTTCGGAATTGCTTTTAGTGCACATCCTCAATATTCTTCTGACGCATCTGTGTCCAAAATTAGTTTATCTCCAAGTTTTGGTAGGTAGACTTCTGGTGCCTTCTCGGCGAGTTGCTTAATTTGCCTCAGGACATTTTTATCTTTATCTGTCCAGATGAAATCTTGATTTTTATTTAGTTTCTTTAGTAAAGGTATTTCTTCTTTCGTGAGTTCTCGTAGAAAATTTCTCCCGTAATTCAATAGCCCTAGCAGGCTTTGTAGTTATTTTTATCTTTTATTTCTTCAGGAAATTCCTTGATTTTTGAAATGATTTGCTTCTGTAGCTGAATTCCATCTTTATCTAGAATAATTCCAAAAAATTCTATTGACTCTTTTTCGATTTTGATCTTTTTTGGAGAGAGTATTATCCCGTGTTTTCTAAAGATGTCACTAATGATTTTTAAATGTTTCTTGTGTTCTTCTTTTGTTTTTGAAAAGACCAGGATGTCATTAATATATACGACACAGAAATCTTTTAAATTATTAAAAATTGAGTCCATCCATCTTTGAAATATCTGGGGTGCAGTGTTTAACCCAAATGGCATGACATTCCAGTGAAAGTGTCCTCGTGGCGTACTAAAAGCTGTTAGTGGTTTCGATTCTTCCGTCATTTTTAGCTGCCAGAAACCAGATTTACAGTTGAATTTGCTGAATACTCTAGATCCTTTTGTTAAGTTTATTAGGACTTCCTTCCTAGGGATAAAATAACCATCGAATTTTAGATTTTGATTTAGTCTCTTGTAATTGATTACCATTCGTGGCTTTTTTCTTTTTACTTCGTTAAGATTTCTGACCATAAATGCTGGACTAGAGTGGGGGCTGGTGGTTTTCTCTATGAGGCCTGTGTTTATCAGCTCATTTATCTGGTTGTCGAACCCGTCTATATCTTGCCTAGTATAGAGCATGGGTTTTACCCTAATGATTACGTAGTCGTCTCTTAATTGAATTTTACAAAATCTTTGGCTTCGATCCCATAACTTTAATGGGTTCTCACTAAAATTTTCACTAAGTGTTTTGTAAAGCCAGTGGGTCTGTTCTAACTCTTGAATTGTTTCGCATCTTTTAAGTGTTTTTTCACTGTCCGGAGTACCTTTTGGGGGAGAAAAATCTTCTGTACATTTATATCTAGGTCCTTCCAAGAGTGGCATGTCAACCCTTCGGGTTTGATTACCTTCTTGTTGATGTAAAGACACCATTTGTTTTTCTACGATCATGGGTAGATATTCTCCGATAAAATTGTTTTCTAAAACCATGTCCCCATTCATATGTGGAAAGCATAAGAGTTTTGGTATAATGAATTTTTTCTCATTAAGCCAAATTTTCACGTTCTTGGTTTTGCTTTGGATAGTTGTTTTATGTGCACTGATCCCTGTTATTTTAATTGGATATTTCATTGGTTCCCATTTTTCTAGTGGTATGGCATTTTCTCAGAAAGAGGAGACTGTGGCCCCTTTATCTAGTAGTGCATGTAATGAGTATTGTTTATAGCCCTTGAACCTAAATGTTCCTTTAACATAATTAAACCTTCTTCCTTGTTTTGGTGCGAAGATTATCTCGTCAAATCTTATCGTGTATTCTTCCTCTTTGTTAAGAGATTCTTCGGAATTTAGGATGTCTCTTCAACTGTTCTTCCTACATCATTATTTTGACTATTATTTTCTTATCCTTAATTGTACTGTTTTTTGTTGTTTCCTCGTCACTACCTTCCTTTTTTTTCTGGATTATCATCATTATCTTCCTTTTTGTCCTCTCTTGTTTTGTCTATGATAGTGGGTTTAGTTTTTTCTTGATTGGGATTATATCCATAATGACTTAATAGACTCTTAAATTTTTTATGGATTTCTTTGAGTTGTTGGGTCAGATCTTCTTTGGCTTCTAGAGTTAGGTCAGGATTTTTATCCTTTTCTTTTAATCTTTTTATTCGGAGAACTACCTCATCAAATTTTTTTTTTGAATAACTGGGGATGTTCATTATACCATATATATCATTATACATGGTGTCATATTTACTACAACTTGTTCTACATATCTCGCAATTGCACAATATGCCGAAAACTAGCTCCGACTAGCCTATGGTGCCTAAAACCGTCTCGTAAGGGTCACCCTACAAACGCCTTTCCGCGGCAATAAAGAGTTTAGTTTAGAAATCTGGGCTTTAAAACTACTCAATTATAGTAAGGGATACTTAGAGTGCAATTAGGGCAGTAATGATATAGATTGTGAAAGTATAAGTCAAAATTATAGTCTATTTGATATCGTATATGTGCTATATGTGCTATAAATCCTTTCCCAATTTTTCTTGGTTTTTCTGCTTCTTACTTGATTTTGCTATAGTAACATTTTCTGAATTTCTGAATTTTTTATGATTTTTTCTACAAACATAGAGAATTATTAATAAAAACAGATAGCTTGAATAACTTCAGGAACAAACGGTACATACCGGAAATGTAGCCATCATACCGGAGACTCTTTGTACAGACTGCAGACCCCTACCGCCCAAAAGGAACGTCCCCCCGGGCTCTGATACCAGGAATATTACACACACTACTACTGCTGCAGTGCAGCTGAAACAGAAGAAGAAGAAAATACAAAGGGAAATATACTCAGGCACACTTAATTATACATATAGGTGGTGGAGAACTATAAGTTGTTGGTGGTCTGATTGGCAGGCATAAACCAGGCAAGACGGATGGTGGAGGATGAGAGGGTGAGAGAGGATGGTGATGAAAAAGAAGGCGTTGAGGAACTTAAAAGGTGTTGGAGAAGCTTGCTTATGTTTTTGCCGAATTGTCGATGTCTTCCTCATCCGTCGGAGGCCTCCTTTTATAGACGTCCTATCCTTGCACGAGAAGCCTCTTGAGAATCTTGCTGTGGAAGTCTCGTCACGAGTCTTCACTGTTGACGTCTTGTCTCTGTCAGAGATCTTCACTGTTGACGTTTTGTCTGTACTGTTGTTGTCAGGAATCTTCACTGTTGACGTCTCGTCAGGAATCTGTACTGTTGCTGTCAGGAATCTCCACTGTTGACGTCTTGCACGAGAAGTCTCTGGAGAATCTTGCTGTGGAAGCCTCGTCAATGAGTTTTTACTGTTTGATGTCAGTTGCCAGGAATCTTTGCTGTAGGAGTCGAATCTTTGATGCCTGTTGTCTGGTGAAGCCTTTGAATGATCCAATGTTTCAGATTTGAGGGAGCCCCTTTTTTTTATTTTTTTATTTTTTTAGAAAAATTTAATAAAATTGTCGGATACTGAAGCTTCTGGAGATGCAAGATTTATCCATCCATTTGTGGATATGTTAGCGTCGTCCTACCCTGTTGGTGTAATTGTTGGCTCTAATATTCCTTGTTGGTTCAGATATGATCTTGGGACTAATTTTTTCATTTTTAGTTTTCCGTATAGAACATAGTATTCGAACTTTCCAGATCCTTCTCTAAGTAACCCAACTGCTGGGTTGCCTTCTTCGAATAGTTGTTTTAGAAGTCCTTGTACTGAGACTCCTTTGCTGAGGGCTTCTTCGGTTACGTCGATTTCCACTTCGGCCTCGACATCTACGTCCATCTCCTCTTCGCCTTGCTATGCTTGTGGTCCTTCTGGTGTTGTATTCTCGGACTGCGGCGCTTTCTCTGATTTGTTTGTTGTAGCAGGGCTGGGTAACTCTTGTTCTAAAAGTTTACCCATGTTTTTCAGAGTTTCAGCCTGTCTAGGGGTTGCTCTCCTAATAGTTCTCTCATTAAGGGTTGTTATATAATCCGAGCAGACCTTTTTCAAGGCTTTGAGTTCTGATTCTTGGTTTATTACAAGATTTGCTAAGTTTCCCATGTGCTTGCCGAAAGCGCGTCGAGTTCCAATTCCCAGATTTGCTCTCTGGTGGGCTCGCCATGCTCCATTTATTTCGGAGTAAAATGGGGGTGGGATTTCTAATTTGGGAAAGCTCGCTACTTTTGGCTCGAGTATGTAATGGGTGAGATCTCGAATTTTTTCTCCTAAATATGGGTTCTGCCGTGACATTTCCCAGGCTAGGATGGCATCTTCTTTGGAATAGTAATGTCTGCAACAAGATTCGTTAAAATCGAATATCTGCTCATAGCATTTTTTCCAGTTTGTGTAGATGCCTGGCTGGTATCCCACGAATATAACAAACGCTGCTGGAACAGGAATACTATTTGCTATAGCTTTCCCTTTATCACGTCTCTGCAAAAAATGGATTTATAAGTTACTTTACTTAGTAATTATTAGGTCGGCTTAGGTAATCCGCAATAAAATTATCCTTTCCTTTAACATGCTCGATTTCGAAGGAGTATTGGGCTATCTCGTTATACCATTGCATGCGTTTCCCAGAGGTTTTTCTTGCATTTACCAGAAAATCCCTAACGGCTTTATTATCTGTTCTAATTATAAAATATTCTAGTGCAAGAAATATTTAAAATTTCTGTAGAGCTAATTTTATAGTGTATAGTTCCTTTTCAAATATTATCCACTTTAGTTCATTTGGTTTAAATTTTCCAGAATTATACCCACAAAGTCTCTCATATTTTAATATCTTTTGTGGTATGCTTCTTTTCCTGAGTCTGATCCCGTTCTGGGACAGAGGTGGATCTTCTTCGTCCCAGTTTTCTTTCAGAATTGCTTTTAGTGCACATCTCCAATATTCTTCTGACGCATCTGTTTCCAAAATTAGTTTATCTCCAAGTTTTGGTAGGTAGACTTCTGGTGCCTTCTCGGCGAGTTGCTTAATTTGCCTCAGGACGTTTTTATCTTTATCTGTCCAGATGAAATCTTGATTTTTATTTAGTTTCTTTAGTAAAGGTATTTCTTCTTTCGTGAGTTCTCGTAGAAAATTTCTCCCATAATTCAATAGCCCTAGCATGGTTTGTAGTTGTTTTTTATCTTTTATATCTTCGGGAAATTCCTTGATTTTTGAAATGATGTGCTTCTGTAGCTGAATTCCATCTTTATCTAGAATAATTCTAAGAAATTCTATTGACTCTTTTTCGATTTCGATCTTTTTTGGAGAGAGTATTATCCCGTGTTTTCTAAAGATGTCACTAATAATTTTTAAATGTTTCTTGTGTTCTTCTTTTGTTTTTGAAAAGACCAGGATGTCATCAATATATACGACACAGAAATCTTTTAAATTATTAAAAATTGAGTCCATCCATCTTTGAAATATCTGGGGTGCAGTGTTTAACCCAAATGGCATGACATTCCAGTAAAAGTGTCCTCGTGGCGTACAAAAAGCTGTTAGTGGTTTCGATTCTTCCGTCATTTTTACCTGCCAAAAACCAGATTTACAGTTGAATTTGCTGAATACTCTAGATCCTTTTGTTAAGTTTATTAGGACTTCCGTCCTAGGGATAAAATAACCATCGAATTTTAGATTTTGATTTAGTCTCTTGTAATTGATTACCATTCGTGGCTTTTTTCTTTTTACTTCGTTAAGATTTCTGACCATAAATGCTGGACTAGAGTGGGGGCTGGTGGTTTTCTCTAGTAGGCCTGTGTTTATCAGCTCATTTATCTGGTTGTCGAACTCGTCTATTTCTTGCCTAGTATAGAGCATGGGTTTTACCCTAATGATTACGTTGTCGTCTCTTAATTGAATTTTACAAAATCTTTGGGTTCGATCCCATAACTTTAATTGGTTCTCACTAAAATTTTCACTAAGTGTTTTGTAAAGCCAGTGGATCTGTTCTAACTCTTGAATTGTTTCGCATCTTTTCAGTGTTTTTTTACTGTCTGGGGTACCTTTTGGGGGAGAAAAATCTTCTGTACATTTATATCTAGGTCCTTCCAAGAGTGGCATGTCAACCCTTCGGGTTTGATTACCTCCTTGTTGATGTAAAGACACCATTTGTTTTTCTACAATCATGGGTAGATATTCTCCGATAAAATTGTTTCCTAAAACTATGTCCCCATTCATATGTGGAAAGCATAAGAGTTTTGGTATAATGAATTTTTTCTCATTAAGCCAAATTTCCACGTTCTTGGCTTTGCTTTGGATAGTTGTTTTATGTGCACTGATCCCTGTTATTTTAATTGGATATTTCATTGGTTCCCATTTTTCTAGTGGTATGGCATTTTCTCGGCAAGAGGAGACTGTGGCCCCTGTATCTAGTAGTGCATGTAATGAGTATTGTTTATAGCCCTTGAACCTAAATGTTCCTTTAACAGAATTAAACCTTCTTCCTTGTTTTGGAGTGAAGATTATCTCGTCAAATCTTATCGTGTATTCTTCCTCTTTGTTAAGGGGTTCTTCGGAATTTTGGATGATCTCTTCAACTGTTCTTCCTACATCATTATTTTGGCTATTATTTTCTTATCCTTAATTGTACTGTTTTTTGTTGTTTCCTCGTCACTACCTTCCTTTTTTTTCTGGATTATCATCATTATCTTCCTTTTCGTCCTCTCTAGTTTTGTTTATGATAGTGGGTTTAGTTTTTTCTTGATTGGGATTATATCCATAATGACTTAATAGACTCTTAAATTTTTTATGGATTTCTTTGAGTTGTTGGGTCAGATCTTCTTTGGCTTCTAGAGTTAGGTCGGGATTTTTATCCTTTTCTTTTAATCTTTTTATTCGGAGAACTACCTCATCAAATTTTTTTTTGAATAACTGGGGATGTTCATTATACCATATATATCATTATACATGGTGTCATATTTACTACAACTTGTTCTACATATCTCGCAATTGCACAATATGCCGGTAGCCATCTAAGATATCGGTGGAAAACTAGCTCCGAATAGCCTATGGTGCCTAAAACCGTCTCCTAAGGGTCACCCTACAAACGCCTATCCGTGGCAATGAAGGGTTTATTTTAGGAATCTGGGCTTTAAAACTACTCAATTCTAGTAAGGGATACTTAGAGTGCAACTAGAGCAGTAATGATACAGATTGTGAAAGTATAGGTCAAAATTATAGTCTATTTGATACCGTATAAGTGCTATATGTGCTATAAATCCTTCCCCAATTTTTTTTGGTTTTTCTGCGTCTTACTTGATTTTGTTACAGTAACATTTTCTGAATTTCTGATTTTTTTATGATTTTTTCTACAAATATAGAGAATTATTAATAAAAACAGATAGCTTGAATAACTTCAGGAACAAACGGTACATACCGGAACAGTAGCCATCACACCGGAGACTCTTTGTACAAACTGCAGACCCCTACCGCCCAAAAGGAACGTCCCCCCGGGCTCTGATACCAGGAATATTACACACACTACTACTGCTGCAGTGCAGTTGAAGCAGAAGAAGAAGAAGAAAATACAAAGGGAAATACACTCAGGCACACTTAATTATACATATAGGTGGTAGAGAACTACAAGCTGTTGGTGGTCTGATCGGCAGGCATAAACCAGGCAAGATGGATGGGGGAGGATGAGAGGGTGAGAGAGGATGGTGATGAAGAAGAAGGCGTTGAGGAACTTAAAAGGTGCTGGAGAAGCTTGCTTATGTTTTTGCCGAATTGCTGATATCTTCCTTATCCGTCGGAGGCCTCCTTTTATAGACTTCTATCCTTGCACGAGAAGCCTCTTGAGAATCTTTCTGTAAAAGCCTCGTTACGAGTCTTCACTGTTGACGTCTTGTCTCTGTTAGAGATCTTCACTGTTGACGTCTTGTCTGTACTGTTGTTGTCAGGAATCTTCACTGTTGACGTCTCGTCAGGAATCTGTATTGTTGCTGTCAGGAATCTCCACTGTTGACGTCTTGCACGAGAAGCCTCTAGAGAAACTTGCTGTGGAAGCCTCGTCAATGAGTTTTTACTGTTTGATGTCAGTTGCCAGAAATCTTTGCTGTAGGAGTCGAATTTTTGATGCCTGTTGTCTGGTGAAGCCTTTGGATGATCCAATGTTTCAGATTTGAGGGAGCCCCTTTTTTTTTTTTTATAAAAATTTAATAAAATTGTCGGATACTAAATCTTCTGGAGATACAAGATTTATCCATCCATTTGTGGATATGTTAGCGTCGTCCCACCCTGTTGGTGTAATTGTTGCCTCTAATATTCCTTGTTGGTTCATATATGATTTTGGGACTAATTTTTTAATTTTTAGTTTTCCGTATAGAACATAGTATTCAAACTTTCCAGATCCTTCTCTAAGTAACCCAACTGCTGGGTTGCCTTCTTCGAATAGTTGTTTTAGAAGTCCTTGTACTGAGACTCCCTTGCTGAGGGCTTCTTCGGTTACGTCGATTTCCACTTCGGCCTCGACATCCGCGTCCATCTCCTCTTCGCCTTGCTGTGCTTGTGGTCCTTCTGGTGTTGTATTCTCGGACTGCGGCGCTTTCTCTGATTTGTTTGTTGTAGCGGGGCTGGGTAACTCTTGTTCTAAAAGTTTACCCATTTTTTTAGAGCTTCAGCCTGTCTAGGGGTTGCTCCCCTAATAGTTCTCTCATTAAGGGTTGTTATATAATCCGAGCAGACCTTTTTCAAGGCTTTGAGTTCTGATTCTTGTTTTATTACAAGATTTGCTAAGTTTCCCATGTGCTTGCGGAAAGCGCGTCGAGTTCCAACTCCCAGATTTGCTCTCTGTTGGGCTCGCCATGCTCCATTTATTTCGGAGTAAAATGGGGGTGGGATTTCTAATTTGGGAAAGCTCGCTACTTTTGGCTCGAGTATGTAATGGGTGAGATCTCGAATTTCTTCTCCTAAATATGGGTTCCGCCGTGACATTTCCCAGGCTATGATGGCATCTTCTTTGGAGTAGTAATGTCTGCAACAGGATCCGTTAAAATCGAATATCTGCTCATAGCATTTTTTCCAGTTTGTGTAGATGCCTGGCTGGTATCCCACGAATACAACAAACGCTGCTGGAACAGGAACACTATTTGCTATAGCTTTCCCTTTATCACGTCTCTGCAAAAAATGGATTTATAAGTTACTTTACTTAGTAATTATTAGGTCGGCTTAGGTAATCCGCAATAAAATTATCATTTCCTTTAACATGCTCGATTTCGAAGGAGTATTGGGCTATCTCGTTATACCATTGCATGCGTTTCCAAGAGGTTTTTCTTGTATTTACCAGAATATCCCTAACGGCTTTATTATCTGTTCTAATTATAAAATATTCTGGAGCAAGAAATATTTGAAATTTCTGTAGAGCTAATTTTATAGTGTATAGTTCCTTTTCAAATATTATCCACTTTAGTTCATTTGGTTTGAATTTTCCAGAATTATACCCACAAAGTCTCTCATATTTTAATATCTTTTGTGGCATGCTTCTTTTCCTGAGTCTGATCCCGTTCTGGGACAGAGGTGGATTTTCTTCGTCCCAGTTTTCTTTCGGAATTGCTTTTAGTGCTCATCCCCAATATTCTTCTGACGCATCTGTGTTCAAAATTAGTTTATCTCCAAGTTTTGGTAGGTAGACTTCTGGTGCCTTCTCGGCGAGTTGCTTAATTTGCCTCAGGACGTTTTTATCTTTATCTGTTCAAATGAAATCTTGATTTTTATTTAGTTTCTTTGGTAAAGGTATTTCTTCTTTCGTGAGTTCTCGTAGAAAATTTCTCCCGTAATTCAATAGCCCTAGCAGGCTTTGTAGTTGTTTTTTATCTTTTATTTCTTCGGGAAATTCCTTGATTTTTGAAATAATGTGCTTCTGTAGTAGAATTCCATCTTTATCTAGAATAATTCCAAGAAATTCTATTGACTCTTTTTCGATTTCGATCTTTTTTGGAGAGAGTATTATCCCGTGTTTTCTAAAGATGTCACTAATAATTTTTAAATATTTCTTGTGTTCTTCTTTTGTTTTTGAAAAGACCAGGATGTCGTCAATATATACGACACAGAAATCTTTTAAATTAAAGATTGAGTCCATCCATCTTTGAAATATCTGGGGTGCAGTGTTTAACCCAAATGGCATGACATTCCAGTGAAAGTGTCCTCGTGGCGTACTGAAAGCTGTTAGTGGTTTCGATTCTTCCGTCATTTTTAGCTGCCAGAAACCAGATTTACAGTCGAATTTGCTGAATACTCTAGATCTCTTTGTTAAGTTTATTAGGACTTCCTTCCTAGGGATAAAATAACCATCGAATTTTAGATTTTAATTTAGTCTCTTGTAATTGATTACCATTCGTGGCTTTTTTCTTTTTACTTCGTTAAGATTTCTGACCATAAATGCTGGACTAGTGTGGAGGCTGGTGGTTTTCCCTATTAGGCCTGTGTTTATCAGCTCATTTATCTGGTTGTCGAACTCGTCTATATCTTGCCTAGTATAGAGCATGGGTTTTACCCTAATGATTACGTTGTCGTCTCTTAATTGAATTTTACAAAATCTTGGGCTTCGATCCCATAACTTTAATGGGTTCTCACTAAAATTTTCACTAAGTGTTTTGTAAAGCCAGTGGGTCTGTTCTAACTCTTGAATTGTTTCGCATCTTTTCAGTGTTTTTTCACTGTCTGGGTACCTTTTGGGGGAGAAAAATCTTCTGTACATTTATATCTAGGTCCTTCCAAGAGTGGCATGTCAACCCTTCGGGTTTGATTACCTTCTTGTTGATGTAAAAACACCATTTGTTTTTCTACGATCATAGGTAGATATTCTCCGATAAAACTGTTTCCTAAAACCATATCCCCATTCAGAAGTGGAAAGCATAAGAGTTTTGGTATAATGAATTTTTTCTCATTAAGCCAAATTTTCACGTTCTTGGCTTTGCTTTGGATAGTTATTTTATGTGCACTGATCCCTGTTATTTTAATTGGATATTTCATTGGT
Organism: Dracaena cambodiana; assembly: GCA_036321105.1. NCBI lineage: Eukaryota > Viridiplantae > Streptophyta > Magnoliopsida > Asparagales > Asparagaceae > Dracaena > Dracaena cambodiana. The sequence goes on from JAYEPQ010000002.1 coordinate 53,434,119, forward strand.
TCCCATTTTTCTAGTGGTATGGCATTTTCTAGGCAAGAGGAGACTGTGGCCCCTTGTATCTAGTAGTGCATGTAATGAGTATTGTTTATAGCCCTTGAACCTAAATGTTCCTTTAACATAATTAAACCTTCTTCCTTGTTTTGGTGCGAAGATTATCTCGTCAAATCTTATCGTGTATTCTTCCTCTTTGATAAGGGGTTCTTCGGAATTTAGGATGATCTCTTCAACTGTTCTTCCTACATCATTATTTTGGCTATTATTTTCTTTATCCTTATATGTACTGTTTTTTTGTTGTTTCCTCGTCACTACCTTCCTTTTTTTTTCTGGATTATCATCATTATCTTCCTTTTCGTCCTCTCTAGTTTTGTTTATGATAGTGGGTTTAGTTTTTTCTTGATTGGGATTATATCCATAATGACTTAATAGACTCTTAAATTTTTTATGGATTTCTTTGAGTTGTTGGGTCAGATCTTCTTTGGCTTCTAGAGTTAGGTCGGGATTTTTATCCTTTTCTTTTAATCTTTTTATTCGGAGAACTATCTCATCAAATTTTTTTTTGAATAACTGGGGATGTTCATTATACCATATATATCATTATACATGGTGTCATATTTACTACAACTTGTTCTACATATCTAGCAATTGCACAATATGCCAGTAACCATCTAAGATATCGGTGGAAAACTAGCTCCGAGTAGCCTATGGTGTCTAAAACCGTCTCCTAAGGGTCACCCTACAAACGCCTATCCGCGGCAATAAAGGGTTTATTTTAGGAATCTGGGCTTTAAGACTACTCAATTCTAGTAAGGGATACTTAGAGTGCAAATAGGACAGTAATGATACAGATTGTGAAAGCATAGGTCAAAATTATAGTCTATTTGATACCGTATAAGTGCTATATGTGCTATAAATCCTTCCCCAATTTTTCTTGGTTTTTCTGCTTCTTACTTGATTTTGCTACAGTAACATTTTCTGAATTTCTGAATTTTTTATGATTTTTTCTACAAACATAGAGAATTATTAATAAAAACAGATAGCTTGAATAACTTCAGGAACAAACGGTACATACCGGAACATTAACCATCACACCGGAGACTCTTTGTACAGACTGCAGACCCCTACCGCCCAAAAGGAACGTCCCCCCGGGCTCCGATACCAGGAGCCCGGTATCAGATACCAGGAGCCCGAAAACAGTAACATATTCCTGGTATTAGATACCAGGAATATTACACACACTACTACTGCTGCAGTGCAGCTGAAGAAGCAGAAGAAGAAAATACAAAGGGAAATACACTCAGGCACACTTAATTATACATATAGGTGGTAGAGAACTACAAGCTGTTGGTGGTCTGATCGGCAGGCATAAACCAGGCAAGACGGATGGGGGAGGATGAGAGGGTGAGAGAGGATGGTGATGAAGAAGAAGGCGTTGAGGAACTTAAAAGGTGTTGGAGAAGCTTGCTTATGTTTTTGCCGAATTGCCGATGTCTTCCTCATCCGTTGGAGGCCTCCTTTTATAGACGTCCTATCCTTGCACGAGAAGCCTCTTGAGAATCTTGCTGTGGAAGCCTCGTCACGAGTCTTCACTGTTGACGTCTTGTCTCTGTCAGGGATCCTCATTGTTGACGTCTTGTCTGTACTGTTGTCGTCAGGAATCTTCACTGTTGACGTCTCGTCAGGAATTTGTACTATTGCTGTCAGGAATCTCCACTGTTGACGTCTTGCACGAGAAGCCTCTGGAGAATCTTGCTGTGGAAGCCTCGTCAATGAGTTTTTACTGTTTGATGTCAGTTGCAGGAATCTTTGCTGTAGGAGTCGAATCTTTGATGCCTGTTGTCTGGTGAAGCCTTTGGATGATCCAATGTTTCAGATTTGAGGGAGCCCCTTTTTTTTTTTATAAAAATTTAATAAAATTGTCGGATACTGAAGCTTCTCGGGATGCAAGATTTATCCATCCATTTTTGGATATGTTAGCGTCGTCCCACCCTGTTGGTGTAATTGTCGCCTCTAATATTTCTTGTTGGTTCAGATATGATCTTGGGACTAATTTTTTCATTTTTAGTTTTCCGTATAGAACATAGTATTCGAACTTTCCAGATCCTTCTCCAAGTAACCCAACTGCTGGGTTGCCTTCTTTGAATAGTTGTTTTAGAAGTCCTGGTACTGAGACTCCCCTGCTAAGGGCTTCTTCGGTTACGTCGATTTCCACTTCGGCCTCGACATCCGCGTCCATCTCCTCTTCGCCTTGCTGTGCTTGTGGTCCTTCTGGTGTTGTATTCTCGGACTGCGGCGCTTTCTCTGATTTGTTTGTTGTAGCGTGGTTGGGTAACTCTTGTTCTAAAAGTTTACCCATGTTTTTCAGAGCTTCAGCCTGTCTAGGGGTTGCTCCCCTAATAGTTCCCTCATTAAGAGTTGTTATATAATCCGAGCAGACCTTTTTCAAGGCTTTGAGTTCTGATTCTTGTTTTATTACAAGATTTGCTAAGTTTCCCATGTGCTTGCGGAAAGCGCGTCGAGTTCCAATTCCCAGATTTGCTCTCTGGTGGGCTCGCCATGCTCCATTTATTTCGGAGTAAATGGGGGTGGGATTTCTAATTTGGGAAAGCTCGCTACTTTTGGCTCGAGTATGTAATGGGTGAGATCTCGAATTTCTTCTCCTAAATATGGGTTCTGCCGTGACATTTCCCAGGCTAGGATGGCATATTCTTTGGAGTAGTAATGTGTGCAACAGGATCCGTTAAAATCGAATATCTGCTCATAGCATTTTTCCCAGTTTGTATAGATGCCTGGCTGGTATCCCACGAATACAACAAACGCTGCTGGAACAGGAATACTATTTGCTATAGCTTTCCCTTTATCACGTCTCTGCAAAAAATGGATTTTTAAGTTACTTTACTTAGTAATTATTAGGTCGGCTTAGGTAATCCGCAATAAAATTATCCTTTCCTTTAACATGCTCGATTTCGAAGGAGTATTGGGCTATCTCGTTATACCATTGCATGCGTTTCCCAGAGTTTTTTCTTGTATTTACCAAAAAATCCCTAACGGCTTTATTATCTGTTCTAATTATAAAATATTCTGGTGCAAGAAATATTTGAAATTTCTGTAGAGCTAATTTTATAGTGTATAGTTCCTTTTCAAATATTATCCACTTTAGTTCATTTGGTTTGAATTTTCCAGAATTATACCCACAAAGTCTCTCATATTTTAATATCTTTTGTGGTATGCTTCTTTTCCTGAGTCTGATCCCGTTCTGGGACAGAGGTTGATCTTCTTCGTCCCAGTTTTCTTTCGAAATTGCTTTTAGTGCACATCCCCAATATTCTTCTGACGCATCTGTGTCCAAAATTAGTTTATCTCCAAGTTTTGGTAGGTAGACTTCTGGTGCCTTCTCGGCGAGTTGCTTAATTTGCCTCAGGACATTTTTATCTTTATCTGTCCAGATGAAATCTTGATTTTTATTTAGTTTCTTTAGTAAAGGTATTTCTTCTTTCGTGAGTTCTCGTAGAAAATTTCTTCCGTAATTCAATAGCCCTAGCAGGCTTTGTAGTTGTTTTTTATCTTTTATTTCTTCGGGAAATTCCTTGATTTTTGAAATGATGTGCTTCTGTAGTAGAATTCTATCTTTATCTAGAATAATTCCAAGAAATTCTATTGACTCTTTTTCGATTTCGATCTTTTTTGGAGAGAGTATTATCCCGTGTTTTCTAAAGATGTCACTAATGATTTTTAAATGTTTCTTGTGTTCTTCTTTTGTTTTTGAAAAGGCCAGGATGTCGTCAATATATACGACACAGAAATCTTTTAAATTATTAAAGATTGAGTCCATCCATCTTTGAAATATATGGGGTGCAGTGTTTAACCTAAATGGCATGACATTCCAGTGAAAGTGTCCTCGTGGCGTACTAAAAGCTGTTAGTGGTTTCGATTCTTCCGTCATTTTTAGCTGCCAGAAACCAGATTTACAGTCGAATTTGCTGAATACTCTATATCCTTTGGTTAAGTTTATTAGGACTTCCTTCCTAGGGATAAAACAACCATCGAATTTTAGATTTTGATTTAGTCTCTTGTAATTGATTACCATTCGTGGCTTTTTTCTTTTTACTTCGTTAAGATTTCTGACCATAAATGCTGGACTAGAGTGGGGGCTGGTGGTTTTCTCTATTAGGCCTGTGTTTATCAACTCATTTATCTGGTTGTCGAACTCGTCTATATCTTGCCTAGTATAGAGCATGGGTTTTACCCTAATGATTACGTTGTCGTCTCTTAATTGAATTTTACAAAATCTTGGGCTTCGATCCCATAACTTTAATGGGTTCTCACTAAAATTTTCACTAAGTGTTTTGTAAAGCCAGTGGGTCTGTTCTAACTCTTGAATTGTTTCGCATCTTTTCAGTATTTTTTTCACTGTCTGGGGTACCTTTTGGGGGCGAAAAATCTTCTGTACATTTATATCTAGGTCCTTCCAAGAGTGGCATGTCAACCCTTCGGGTTTGATTACCTTCTTGTTGATGTAAAAACACCATTTGTTTTTCTACGATCATGGAGAGATATTCTCCGATAAAATTGTTTCCTAAAACCATGTCCCCATTCATATGTGGAAAGCGTAAGAGTTTTGGTATAATGGATTTTTTCTCATTAAGTCAAATTTCCACGTTCTTGGCTTTGCTTTGGATGGTTGTTTTATGTGCACTGATCCCTGTTATTTTAATTGGATATTTCATTGGTTCCCATTTTTCTAGTGGTATGACATTTTCTCGGCAAGAGGAGACTGTGGCCCCTTTATCTAGTAGTGCATGTAATGAGTATTGTTTATAGCCCTTGAACCTAAATGTTCCTTTAACATAATTAAACCTTCTTCCTTGTTTTGGTGCGAAGATTATCTCGTCAAATCTTATCGTGTATTCTTCCTCTTTGTTAAGGGGTTCTTCGGAATTTAGGATGATCTCTTCAACTGTTCTTCCTACATCATTATTTTGGCTATTATTTTCTTTATCCTTAATTGTACTGTTTTTTGTTGTTTCCTCATCACTACCTTCCTTTTTTTCTGGATTATCATCATTATCTTCCTTTTCGTCCTCTCTAGTTTTGTCTATGATAGTGGGTTTAGTTTTTTCTTGATTAGGATTATATCCATAATGACTTAATAGACTCTTAAATTTTTTATAGATTTCTTTGAGTTGTTGGGTCAGATCTTCTTTGGCTTCTAGAGTTAGGTCGGGATTTTTATCTTTTTCTTTTAATTTTTTTATTCGGAGAACTACCTCATCAAATTTTTTTTTTTGAATAAATGGGGATGTTCATTATACCATATATATCATTATACATGGTGTCATATTTACTATAACTTGTTCTACATATCTCGCAATTGCACAATATGTCGGTAGCCATCTAAGATATCGGTGGAAAACTAGCTCCGAGTAGCCTATGGTGCCTAAAACCGTCTCCTAAGGGTCACCCTACAAACGCCTATCCGCGGCAATAAAGGGTTTACTTTAGGAATCTGGGCTTTAAGACTACTCAATTCTAGTAAGGGATACTTAGAGTGCAACTAGGACAGTAATGATACTGATTGTGAAAGTATAAGTTAAAATTATAGTCTATTTGATACCGTATAAGTGCTATATGTGCTATAAATCTTTCCCCAATTTTTCTTGGTTTTTCTGCTTCTTACTTGATTTTGCTACAGTAACATTTTCTGAATTTCTGAATTTTTTATGATTTTTTCTATAAACATAGAGAATTATTAATAAAAACAGATAGCTTGAATAACTTCAGGAACAAACGGTACATACCGGAACAGTAGCCATCACACCGGAGACTCTTTGTACAGACTGCAGACCCCTACCGCCCAAAAGGAACGTCCCCCCGGGCTCTGATACCAGGAATATTACACACACTACTACTGCTGCAGTGCAGCTAAAGCAGAAGAAGAAGAAAATACAAAGGGAAATACACTCAGGCACACTTAATTATACATATAGGTGGTAGAGAATTACAAGCTGTTGGTGGTCTGATCGGCGGGCATAAACCAGGTAAGACGGATGGGGGAGGATGAGAGAGTGAGAGAGGATGGTGATGAAGAAGAAGGTGTTGAGGAACTTAAAAGGTGTTGGAGAAGCTTGCTTATATTTTTGCCGAATTGCCGATGTCTTCCTCATCCGTCGGAGGCCTCCTTTTATAGACGTCCTATCTTTGCACGAGAAGCCTCTTGAGAATCTTGCTGTGGAGCCTCGTCATGAGTCTTCACTGTTGACGTCTTGTCTCTGTCAGGGATCTTCACTGTTAACGTCTTGTCTGTACTGTTGTTGTCAGGAATCTTCACTGTTGACGTCTTTTAGGAATCTGTACTGTTGCTGTCAGGAATCTCCACTGTTGACGTCTTGCACGAGAAGCCTCTGGAGAATCTTGTACTGTTGATGTCAGTTGCTAGGAATCTTTGCTGTAGGAGTCGAATTTTTTATGCCCATTGTCTGGTGAAGCCAATGTTTAGGATATGAGGGAGCCCCCCCCTTTTTTTTTTTTTGACTAGTCGCCCATGTTGTCGAGATTTTGTATACCTTCATCTCCCATTTGTCTTAGCAGATCCGATGGCGTGTATTCTTCTGCCCAATCTGCCATGTCTTGCTGAAGTATTCTGTCTTCTACCATTTTCTTTTATCTATAATATTGAATTAATTCCTCATGGGCTGACCTGATAAATTTTGGGACTTTACAATTTATTTTTTTGTTTATATGGACTCTGTAAATTTCAGTTTCTGTGGCTACTCTGAATCTATTTTCGCTATATTTTTGCCAGTTGAATTCATATGCTATGGTTTTTGCTCTCCAGTGCCTGATTTGTCTTGGAATTTCTCTATCACAAATTACTCCTCTTTCTTCTTTATATAGATGTAGGGGATGGGCTAGTTTGTGTGTACTCCATGCACTGTGTTTTGTAGGATACCATACTCTATTTATGTATTCTGCTATTATGGAATCGAATTCTATCTTGAGCTGTGGCCTTTTTCCCATGAAAGCTTCTGAAACTGGGAATGCTAAAGAATATGGGAGTAACTCTGTATGACCTGGTTGGCTAATGATTATTTGTGAAACAAATCCCATATCTAAGAAGTCTTTCCAACTATAATCTGTTCCATGGAGCTTTTCCGTTTTTATTTGTCCTAATTGTATTTTCAGTCTGTAGATGCTATAGGCTAACTCACATTGGCATTTTGGTTGTGAGAGGTCCATGATGTTGCAGATATTATTATTGATGCATTTATTGGTGTTGGCATAATGTATCACCTGGTCTACAGTTACTCCTCTGCATCTTCTCTCTCCTTTTTGGATTTCTTTGAGTATCTGTTGCATATCCCTGGCTTTTCGATAGAAGTTGTCCTGAACTTTCTTCTGGAAGAAAAGATAATTCATCATTTGTTTTAAAAAATAGTCTGGCTTGCATGGCTTCCGTATCTCTCATATTGGAGAGTCTGTCTTCTTTCTATTGTACTCGATTCTGTTTCACTCTTTTTGTAAGGCGCTTTTTTTTTCTTTTTCTTTTTCTTTCTGCAAGCTCTCAGTTAACTATTTTTGTTGACAGAGATCTTCAACCAACCTTTCTTTTTGTATTTTTAGATTTTTAAAGTGCTTCATAATAACTTGACAATCTTTACATTTTGTTGATAGTTCTGACTCACTTGTACTCTGTTGATTTTCTTGAGGCATAAATTCTCTAAGGCTTTCGTCGAAATGCCAGTAGGTTGAAATATTATTTTTTGCATACTCTATAGCTTCTTTAACATTATAAAACCCTTTAAACACTGGGTTATCATAGTTTGAGACTAACCTTCTAACTGTGTTCCAATTTTTGTAAATTCCTATTTGATGTCCTCTAAGTATGACGTAGCATATAAAACTCCGTGATTGGGGTGTCTGAATAATACCTTTAAAATAATAGGCTAGTGCTTTGATTACTTTAACCTTCTCTTTTGGCTGATCTAATCTTAGATTCCACAAATTAGATAATAGACATTGTTGTACTAAATCTACCTGAAATTCAGTGATTCTGAATGACTCTTTACTCTGAGTGGCATACTGCTTGAGATATATATCTCCAAATCTCATGAACTCTCTGGAATTCATCTGCAAATTTAAACACCAAAGAATTAGTCTAGATAATACATGCTCAAGTTTTGGTCCGTATCTAGGATCTATGAACTTTGTCCATTCACATAATTTCTTTTTCATTAGTTTATTAATCGCCATAATGTATAGTTGATATGTATCGGTTATCTCTGGAATTTTTCGATCGAATTCTTTATTTGCATACCTAGTCGTTTCTTTTGTCTTTACTCTTTCTTTGACGAGAGGTTCTATTTTATGACCTAAGAATTCTGTACTATTTATGTTTGATCCTATTATTGGTCTTCTTAATTTTCTATGAAAAAAGTATTCATTATGCTTTTCTGTGTGTAATTTTTGTTTATGGTGAAAAAGCATATTTCTTTGAAGGGTTCTTGTTACGTGACTTGTAAATTCTTTCTCATCATATGTTTTTTTTTTTTTTTTTTGTGAATATTATGACCTTTTGCCTAACTCTAAGGTATTTGTTAGGTAGTTTTAAATAGTCTTTATTCCGTGGTATAATTTTATTATTCCTTATATTCTTCTTTATTTGTAAACTACTACTTGATGCTCTAAACCTTCTTTAACACATATCATCCTTTTGTTAGATATGTCATTATCTTTTGATTCTGTCCTGTACTCATCATCTGGGGTCATTCTACTTTTGTTTTGATTTTTAATTAGGTTGTATATCCCAGGGTCAAACCTAAAATAGCGTAACAAGCTTTTATGCTGGAGGTATGTGTCTTGTATTCTCTTGGCCAGATAGTTTTTTTAGTAGTGCTATTTTGATCTTTATACAATTCTTTTCAGCAATTAATTATCTCAAGTTTTGGGTTGTATTCTTATCTGGAGTATATTTCTTTAGTTTGCATTATGTCAATTGGTTGTTTTGGACCAGTTTCTAGTCTGCCAATATAACCTATCTTTCCTACTGCTTCTTTTGTCTTTCGAACTACTTCATTGTTTCCTATCGTACACGTCTCTTTCCCGTTGGAGGGTTCTAAGGTAATCTTTTCAACTGTTCTTTCTACATCATCATTTTTGCAGTTATTCTCTACTAGTTTAATTTGCAAAATATTATTAATGCTGCCTTCCTTAATTGTACTGTTTACTACTTTTGTTGTTTCCTCTTTATTACCTCCCTTTTTTTCTGGATTATCATCATTATCTTCTTTTTCGTCCTCTCTAGTTTTATCTATGATACTGGGTTCAGTTTTTTCTCGATTGGGATTATATCCATAATAACTTAATAGATCCTTAAATTTTTTATGGATTTCTTTGAGTTGTTGGGTCAGATCTTCTTTGGCTTCCAGAGTTAGGTCGGGACTTTTATCATTTTCTTTTAATCTTTTTATTCGGAGAACTACCTCATCAAATTTTTTTTTGGAATAACTAGGGATGTTCATTATACCATATATATCATTATACATGGTGTCATATTTACTATAACTTGTTCTACATATCTCGCAATTGCACAATATGCCGGTAGCCATCTAAGATATCGGTGGAAAACTAGCTCCGAATAGCCTATGGTGCCTAAAACCGTCTCCTAAGGGTCACCCTACAAACGCCTATCCGCGGCAATAAAGGGTTTACTTTAGGAATCTGGGATTTAAAACTACTCAATTCTAGTAAGGGATACTTAGAGTACAACTAGGGCAGTAATGATACAGATTGTGAAAGTATAGGTCAAAATTATACTCTATTTGATACCGTATAAGTGCTATATGTGCTATAAATCCTTCCCCAATTTTTCTTGGTTTTTCTGCTTCTTACTTGATTTTGCTACAGTAACATTTTCTGAATTTCTGAATTTTTTATGATTTTTTCTACAAACATAGAGAATTATTAATAAAAACAGATAGCTTGAATAACTTCAGGAACAAACGGTACATACCGGAACAGTAGCCATCACACCGGAGACTCTTTGTACAGACTGCAGACTCCTACCGCCCAAAAGGAACGTCACCTCGGGCTCTGATACCAGAGCCCGGGGGGACGTTCCTTTTGGGCGGTAGGGGTCTGCAGTCTGTACAAAGAGTCTCCGAGGTGATGGCTACTGTCCCGGTATGTACCGTTTGTTTCCGAAGATTTTCAAGCTATCTGTTTTTATTAATAATTCTCTATGTTTGTAGAAAAAATCATAAAAAATTCAGAAATTCAGAAAATATTACTGTAGCAAAATCAAGTAAGAAGCAGAAAAACCAAGAAAAATTGGGGAAGGATTTATAGCACATATAGCACTTATACGGTATCAAATAGACTATAATTTTGACCTATACTTTCACAATCTGTATCATTACTGCCCTAGTTGCACTCTAAGTATCCCTTACTAGAATTGAGTAGTCTTTAAAGCCAAGATTCCTAAAGTAAACCCTTATTGCCGCGGATAGGCGTTTGTAGGGTGACCCTTAGGAGACGGTTTTAGGCACTATAGGCTACTCGCAGCTAGTTTTCCACCGATATCTTAGATGGCTACTGGCATATTGTGCAATTGCGAGATATGTAGAACAAGTTGTTGTAAATATAACACCATGTATAATGATATATATGGTAAAATGAACATCCCCAGTTATTCAAAAAAAAAATTTGATGAGGTAGTTCTCCGAATAAAAAGATTAAAAGAAAAGGATAAAAATCCCGACCTAACTCTAGAAGCAAAAGAAGATCTGACCCAACAACTCAAAGAAATCCATAAAAAATTTAAGAGTCTATTAAGTCATTATGGATATAATCTCAATCAAGAAAAAACTAAATCCACTATCATAGACAAAATTAGAGAGGACGAAAAGGAAGATAATGATGATAATCCAGAAAAAAAGGAAGGTAGTGACGAGGAAACAACAAAAAACAGTACAATTAAGGATAAAGAAAATAATAGCCAAAATAATGATGTAGGAAGAACAGTTGAAGAGATCATCCTAAATTCCGAAGAACCCCTTAACAAAGAGGAAGAATACACGATAAGATTTGACGAGATAATCTTCGCACCAAAACAAGGAAGAAGCTTTAATTATGTTAAAGGAACATTTAGGTTCAATGGCTATAAACAATACTCATTACATGCACTACTAGATACAGGGGCCACAGTCTCCTCTTGCCGAGAAAATGCCATACCACTAGAAAAATGGGAACCAATGAAATATCCAATTAAAATAACATGGATCAGTGCACATAAAACAACTATCCAAAGTAAAGCCAAGAACGTGGAAATTTGGCTTAATGAGAAAAAATTCATTATACCAAAACTCTTATGCTTTCCACATATGAATGGGGACATGGTTTTAGGAAACAATTTTATCGGAGAATATCTACCCATGATCGCAGAAAAACAAATGGTGTTTTTACATCAACAAGACGATAATCAAACCCGAAGGCTTGACATGCCACTCTTGGAAGGACCTAGATATAAATGTACAGAAGATTTTTCTCCCCCAAAAGGTACCCAAGACAGTAAAAAAACACTGAAAAGATGCGAAACAATTCAAGAGTTAGAACAGACCCATTGGCTTTACAAAACACTTAGTGAAAATTTAGTGAGAACCCATTAAAGTTATGGGATCGAAGCCCAAGATTTTGTAAAATTCAATTAAGAGACGACAACGTAATCATTAGGGTAAAACCCATGCTCTATACTAGGCAAGATATAGACGAGTTCGACAACCAGATAGATGAGCTGATAAACACAGGCCTAATAGAGAAACCACCAGCCCCCACTCTAGTCTAGCATTTATGGTCAGAAATCTTAACGAAGTAAAATGAAAAAAGCCACGAATGGTAATCAATTACAAGAGACTAAATCAAAATCTAAAATTCGATGGTTATTTTATCCCTAGGAAGGAAGTCCTAATAAACTTAACAAAAGGATCTAGAGTATTCAGCAAATTCGACTGTAAATCTGGTTTCTGGCAGCTAAAAATGACGGAAGAATCGAAACCACTAACAGATTTTAGTACGCCACGAGGACACTTTCACTGGAATGTCATGCCATTTGGGTTAAACTCTGCACCCCAGATATTTCATAGATGGATGGACTCAATCTTTAATAGTTTAAAAGATTTCTGTGTCGTATATATGGACGACAGCCTGGTCTTTTCAAAAACAAAAGAAGAACACAAGAAACATTTAAAAATCATTAGTGACATCTTTAGAAAACACGGGATAATACTCTCTCCAAAAAATATCGAAATCCAAAAAGAGTCAATAGAATTTCTTGGAATTATTCTAGATAAAGATGGAATTCAGCTACAGAAGCACATCATTTCAAAAATCAAGGAATTTTCCGAAGAAATAAAAGATAAAAAACAACTACAAAGCCTGCTAGGACTATTGAATTACGGGAGAAATTTTCTACGAGAACTCACGAAAGAAGAAATACCTTTACTAAAAAAACTAAATAAAAATCAAGATTTTATCTGGACAGATAAAGATAAAAACGTCCTAAGCCAAATTAAGCAACTCGCCAAGAAGGCACTAGAAGTTTACCTACCAAAACTTGGAGATAAACTAATTTTGGACACAGATGCGTCAGAAGAATATTGGGCATGTGCACTAAAAGCAATTCCTAAAGAAAACTGGAACAAAGAAGATCCACCTCTGTCCAGAACGGGATCAGACTCAGGAAAAGAAGTATACCACAAAAGATATTAAAATATGAGAGACTTTGTGGGTATAATTCTGGAAAATTCAAACCAAATGAACTAAAGTGGATAATATTTGAAAAGGAACTATACACTATAAAATTAGCTCTACAGAAATTTCAAATATTTTTTGCACCAGAATATTTTATAATTAGAACAGATAATAAAGCCGTTAGGGATTTTCTGGTAAATACAAGAAAAACCTCTGGGAAACACATGCAATGGTATAACGAGATAGCCCAATACTCTTTCGAAATCGAGCATGTTAAAGGAAAGGATAATTTTATTGCGGATTACCTAAGCCGACCTAATAATTACTAAGTAAAGTAACTTATAAATCCATTTTTTGCAGAGACGTGATAAAGGGAAAGCTATAGCAAATAGTATTCCTGTTCCAGCAGCGTTTGTTGTATTCGTGGGATACCAGCCAGGCATCTACACAAACTGGGAAAAATGCTATGAGCAGATATTCGATTTTAACGGATCCTGTTGCAGACATTACTACTCCAATGAAGATGCCATCCTAGCCTGGGAAATGTCACGGCAGAACCCATATTTAAGAGAAGAAATTCGAGATCTCACCCATTACATACTCGAGCCAAAAGTAGCGAGCTTTCCCAAATTAGAAATCCCACCCCCATTTTACTCCGAAATAAATGGAGCATGGCGAGCCCACCAGAGAGCAAATCTGGGAATTGGAACTCGACGCGCTTTCCGCAAGCACATGGGAAACTTCGCAAATCTTGTAATAAAATAAGAATCAGAACTCAAAGCCTTGAAAAAGGTCTGCTCGGATTATATAACAACCCTTAATGAGGGAACTATTAGGGGAGCAACCCCTAGATAGGCTGAAGCTCTGAAAAACATGGGTAAACTTTTAGAACAAGAGTTACCCAGCCCCGCTACAACAAACAAATCAGAGAAAGCACCGCAGTCTGAGAATACAACACCAGAAGGACCACATGCACAGCAAGGCGAAGAGGAGATGGATGCGGATGTCGAGGCCGAAGTGGAAATCGACATAACCGAAGAAGCTCTCAGCAGGGGAGTCTCAGTACAAAGACTTCTAAAACAACTATTCGAAGAAGGCAACCCAGCAGTTGGGTTACTTGGAGAAGGATCTGGAAAGTTCGAATACTATGTTTTATACAGAAAACTAAAAATGAAAAAATTAGTCCCAAGATCATATCTGAACCAACAAGGAATCTTAGAGGCAACAATTACACCAACAGGGTGGGACGACGCTAACATATCCACAAATGGATGGATAAATCTTGCATCCTTAGAAGCTTCAGTATCCGACAATTTTATTAAATTTTTATAAAAAAAAAGGGACTCCCTCAAATCTGAAACATTGGATCATCCAAAGGCTTCACCAGACAACAAGCATCAAAGATTCGACTCCTACAGCAAAAATTCCTGGCAACTGACATCAAACAGTAAAAACTCATTGACGAGGCTTCCACAGCAAGATTCTCCAGAGGCTTCTCGTGCAAGACGTCAACAGTGGAGATTCCTGACAGCAACAGTACAGATTCCTGACGAGACGTCAACAGTGAAGATTCCTGACAACAATAGTACAGACAAGACGTCAACAGTGAAGATCCCTGACAGAGACAAGACGTCAACAGTGAAGACTCGTGACGAGGCTTCCACAGCAAGATTCTCAAGAGACTTCTCATGCAAGGATAGGATGTCGATAAAAGGAGGCCTCCGACGGATGAGGAAGACATCGGCAATTCGGCAAAAACATAAGCAAGTTCTCCAACACCTTTTAAGTTCCTCAACGCCTTCTTCTTCATCACCATCCTCTCTCACTCTCTCATCCTCCCCCATCCGTCTTGCCTAGTTTATGCCTGCCGATCAGACCACCAACAGCTTGTAGTTCTCCACCACCTATATGTATAATTAAGTGTGCCTGAGTGTATTTTCCTTTGTATTTTCTTCTTCTTCTGCTTCAGCTGCACTGCAGGAGTAGTAGTATGTATAATATTCCTGGTATCAGAGCCCGGGGGGACGTTCCTTTTGGGCAGTATGGATCTGCAGTCTGTACAAAGAGTCTCCGGTGTGATGGCTACTGTTCCGGTATGTACCGTTTGTTCCTGAAGTTATTCAAGCTATCTGTTTTTATTAATAATTCTCTATGTTTGTACAAAAAATCATAAAAAATTCAGAAAATGTTACTGTAGCAAAATCAAGTAAGAAGCAGAAAAACCAAGAAAAATTGGGGAAGGATTTATAGCACATATAGCACTTATACGGTATCAAATAGACTATAATTTTGATCTATACTTTCACAATCTGTATCATTACTGCCCTACTTGCACTCTAAGTATCCCTTACTAGAATTGAGTAGTCTTAAAACCCATATTCCTAAAGTAAACCCTTTATTGCCGTGGATAGGCGTTTGTAGGGTGACCCTTAGGAGACGGTTTTAGGCACCATAGGCTACTCGGAGCTAGTTTTCCACCGATATCTTAGATGGCTACCGGCATATTGTGCAATTGCGAGATATGTAGAACAAGTTGTAGTAAATATGACACCATGTATAATGATATATATGGTATAATGAACATCCCCAGTTATTCAAAAAAAAAATTTGATGAGGTAGTTCTCCGAATAAAAAGATTTAAAGAAAAGGATAAAAATCCCGACCTAACTCTAGAAGCCAAAGAAGATCTGACTCAACAACTCAAAGAAATCCATAAAAAATTTAAGAGTCTATTAAGTCATTATGGATATAATCTCAATCAAGAAAAAACTAAACCCACTATCATAGACAAAACTAGAGAGGACGAAAAGGAAGATAATGATGATAATCCAGAAAAAAAGGAAGGTAGTGACGAGGAAACAACAAAAAACAGTACAATTAAGGATAAAGAAAATAATAGTCAAAATAATGATGTAGGAAGAACAGTTGAAGAGATCATCCTAAATTCCGAAGAACCCCTTAACAAAGAGGAAGAATACACGATAAGATTTGACGAGATAATCTTCGCACCAAAATAAGGAAGAAGGTTTAATTATGTTAAAGGAACATTTAGGTTAAAGGGATATAAACAATACTCATTACATGCACTACTAGATACAGGGGCCACAGTCTCCTCTTGCCGAGAAAATGCCATACCACTAGAAAAATGGGAACCAATAAAATATCCAATTAAAATAACAGGGATCAGTGCACATAAAACAACTATCCAAAGCAAAACCAAGAACGTGGAAATTTGGCTTAATGAGAAAAAATTCATTATACCAAATCTCTTATGCTTTCCACATATGAATGAGGACATGGTTTTAGGAAACAATTTTATCAGAGAATATCTATTCATGATCGTAGAAAAACAAATGGTGTCTTTACATCAACAAGAAAGTAATCAAACCCGAAGAGTTGACATGCCACTCTTGGAAGGACCTAGATATAAATGTACAGAAAATTTTTCTCCCCAAAAGGTACCCCAGACAGTGAAAAAACACTGAAAAGATGCGAAACAATTCAAGAGTTAGAACAGACCCACTGGCTTTACAAAACACTTAGTGAAAATTTTAGTGAGAACCCATTAAAGTTATGGGATCGAAGCCCAAGATTTTGTAAAATTCAATTAAGAGACGACAACGTAATCATTAGGGTAAAACCCATGCTCTATACTAGGCAAGATATAGACGAGTTCGACAACCAGATAAATGAGCTGATAAACACAGGCCTAATAGAGAAAACCACCAGCCCCCACTCTAGTTCAGCATTTATGGTCAGAAATCTTAACGAAGTAAAAAGAAAAAAGCCACGAATGGTAATCAATTACAAGAGACTAAATCAAAATCTAAAATTCGATGGTTATTTTATCCCTAGGAAGGAAGTCCTAATAAACTTAACAAAAGGATCTAGAGTATTCAGCAAATTCGACTGTAAATCTGGTTTCTGGCAGCTAAAAATGACGGAAGAATCGAAACCACTAACAGCTTTTAGTACGCCACGAGGACACTTTCACTGGAATGTCATGCCATTTGGGTTAAACACTGCACCCCAGATATTTCAAAGATTGATGGACTCAATCTTTAATAATTTAAAAGATTTCTGTGTCGTATATATTGATGACATCCTGGTCTTTTCAAAAACAAAAGAAGAACACAAGAAACATTTAAAAATCATTAGTGGCATCTTTAGAAAACACGGGATAATACTCTCTCCAAAAAGATCGAAATCGAAAAAGAGTCAATAGAATTTCTTGGAATTATTCTAGATAAAGATGGAATTCAGCTACAGAAGCACATCATTTCAAAAATCAAGGAATTTCCCGAAGAAATAAAAGATAAAAAACAACTACAAAGCCTGCTAGGGCTATTGAATTACGGGAGAAATTTTCTACGAGAACTCACGAAAGAAGAAATACCTTTACTAAAGAAACTAAATAAAAATCAAGATTTCATCTGGACAGCTAAAGATAAAAATGTCCTGAGGCAAATTAAGCAACTCGCCGAGAAGGCACCAGAAGTCTACCTACCAAAACTTGGAGAAAAACTAATTTTGGACACAGATGCGTCAGAAGAATATTGGGGATGTGCACTAAAAGCAATTTCGAAAGAAAACTGGGACGAAGAAGATCCACCTCTGTCCCAGAACGGGATCAGACTCAGGAAAAGAAGCGTACCACAAAAGATATTAAAATATGAGAGACTTTGTGGGTATAATTCTGGAAAATTCAAACCAAATGAACTAAAGTGGATAATATTTGAAAAGGAACTATACACTATAAAATTAGCTCTACAGAAATTTCAAATATTTCTTGCACCAGAATATTTTATAATTAGAATAGATATAAAGCCGTTAGGGATTTTTTGGTAAATACAAGAAAAAACTCTGGGAAACGCATGCAATGGTATAACGAGATAGCCCAATACTCCTTCGAAATCGAGCATGTTAAAGGAAAGGATAATTTTATTGCGGATTACCTAAGCCGACCTAATAATTACTAAGTAAAGTAACTTAAAAATCCATTTTTTGCAGAGACGTGATAAAGGGAAAGCTATAGCAAATAGTATTCCTGTTCCAGCAGCGTTTGTTGTATTCGTGGGATACCAGCCAGGCATCTACACAAACTGGGAAAAATGCTATGAGCAGATATTCGATTTTAACGGATCCTGTTGCAGACATTACTACTCCAAAGAATATGCCATCCTAGCATGGGAAATGTCACGGCAGAACCCATATTTAGGAGAAGAAATTCGAGATCTCACCCATTACATACTCGAGCCAAAAGTAGCGAGCTTTCCCAAATTAGAAATCCCACCCCCATTTACTCCGAAATAAATGGAGCATGGCGAGCCCACCAGAGAGCAAATCTGGGAATTGGAACTCGACGCGCTTTCCGCAAGCACATGGGAAACTTCGCAAATCTTGTAATAAAACAAGAATCAGAACTCAAAGCCTTGAAAAAGGTCTGCTCGGATTATATAACAACCCTTAATGAGGGAACTATTAGGGTAGCAACCCCTAGACAGGCTGAAGCTCTGAAAAACATGGGTAAACTTTTAGAACAAGAGTTACCCAGCCCCGCTACAACAAACAAATCAGAGAAAGCGCCGCAGTCTGAGAATACAACACCAGAAGGACCACAAGCACAACAAGGCGAAGAGGAGATGGACACGGATGTCGAGGCCAAAGTGGAAATCGACGTAACCGAAGAAGCCCTCAGCAGGGGAGTCTCAGTACAAGGACTTCTAAAACAACTATTCGAAGAAGGCAACCCAGCAGTTGGGTTACTTGGAGAAGGATCTGGAAAGTTCGAATACTATGTTCTATACAGAAAACTAAAAATGAAAAAATTAGTCCCAAGATCATATTTGAACCAACAAGGAATATTAGAGGCAACAATTACACCAACAGGGTGGGACGACGCTAACATATCCACAAATGGATGGATAAATCTTGCATCCCCAGAAGTTTCAGTATCCGACAATTTTATTAAATTTTTATAAAACAAACGGGGGGGGCTCCCTCAAATCTGAAACATTTGATCATCCAAAGGCTTCACCAGACAACAGGCATCAAAGATTCGACTCCTACAGCTAAGATTCCTGGCAACTGACATCAAACAGTAAAACTCATTGACGAGGCTTCCACAGCAAGATTCTCCAGAGGCTTCTCGTGCAAGACATCAACAGTGGAGATTCCTGACAGCAACAGTGCAGATTCCTGATGAGACGTCAACAGTGAAGATTCCTGACGACAACAGTACAGACAAGACGTCAACAGTAAAGATCCCTGACAGAGACAAGACGTCAACAGTGAAGACTCGTGACGAGGCTTCCACAGCAAGATTCTCAAGAGGCTTCTCGTGCAAGGATAGGATGTCTATAAAAGGAGGCCTCCGACGGATGAGGAAGATATCGGCAATTCGGCAAAAACATAAGGAAGCTTCTCCAACACCTTTTCAGTTCCTCATCGACTTCTTCTTCATCACCATCCTCTCTCACCCTCTCATCCTCCCCCATCCGTCTTGCCTGGTTTATGCCTGCCGATCAGACCACCAACAACTTGTAGTTCTCCACCACCTATATGTATAATTAAGTGTGCCTGAGTGTATTTCCCTTTGTATTTTCTTCTTCTTCTGCTTCAGCTGCACTGCAGCAGTAGTAGTGTATGTAATATTCCTGGTATCAGAGCCCGGGGGGACGTTCCTTTTGGGCGGTAGGGGTCTGCAGTCTGTACAAAGAGTCTCCAGTGTGATGGCTACTATTCTGGTATGTACCGTTTGTTTCTGAAGATTTTCAAGTTATCGGTTTTTAAATTGACTATAATACCATCTCTCAACTTGCGTGATTATTATCCTAATTTCAGTCTAAGTATCCCCTGTTAGATTTGAGTAACCTTGAAGCCCAGATTCCTAAAGTAATCCCTTTGTTGCCACGAGTAGGCGTTTCTAGGATGACCCTCAGGAGACGGTTTTAGGCACCATAAGTTACTCAGAGCTAGCTACCAAGCGATATCCTAGATGGCTAGTGATATACCATGCATATATGAGAACTGTAGAAGGGATTATAGTCACTTAGAACATTTCTCGGTAGCAACAGATAAAAATCTAACAAATATTACAAGTTTTCTCAACACCCTGTTTGATTATGAAGTTTGTAGGTTTAGTAGGATAGAGAAAAAAATAGATAAGGTAATAGAACAAAATGACAAAATTCGACAAAGAAGTAAGAGAAATATTAGGAAGATTAGATCGAATTGATGGTCTTGGAACAAGCTTAAGACAAAAGAAACAAAGCGAACAGATAAACATGATGCAAGTAAATAGGAAATACTCCAGAAAAGAGCATGAGTCAATTGTGGAGCTAATTAACTGTTGGAAAGAGCTATATCAGGATCCATATAATACTGCTCAGGAAAGAGACCATTTAGTAAATAGAATGCAGGAAACCTGCCAACAAAATAAAGAGCTGCTACACCATTTTAATTTTGATCCCGAAGTATATAACATAGAAAGTGAAGAAGAGCCAGAAAGCACCACAGATTCAGATAACGAGGACTATGGGATGACTATACACGACGAATACGGGTCTGAACACGAGATAGGATTTGATTCTAATAGTGAAATAATACATGTAGGGGCAAAACAACAATAGATTTAAACAAACCACAAGTAGGAGGGAGTTTGAGGATCGACGATCTAATAAAAAGGAGCGTATCACAGAGAGGAACCTATCTAGATCTATCCAATATACATTTCAAGGATAAACAAAAGGTTATAGATGATTGGGCGCAATCTCTAGCCGTCGTAATCACAAATCATGAAGGATCATGGGACAATGAAAGATTTGTCGATTACATTACAGGAACTTTACAAGGAGATGTCTTGCAGTGGATGAAACAATGGATAAACTCAGAAGAAGGAAAAAGTAAACAGAATGAGTAGGGAGAAAGCGATAAGTTCGCAAGTTTTGAAAAAATTCTCAATGATTTCATAAAGATCATTAAAGAAAATTTATGTGGGTATATAGATGAGAAGTCTCAAGAAGAAGAAGTTTTATATGCACTATCTAAAATCGAATTATGCGAGATATGTGAATTCGAAGAATACTGCAAAATATTTTCGAAATACTTCTACAAATTAGATTACGATAAGGCACAGAATTGGCTTGATCTTTTCTTCCACAAACTTCCTAGTCCATGGGATACCAAAACAAGAAACGGATACCCAGACTATTTAAAGCGAATTGAGAAAAAAGATAATTTAGGACACCGAATACACTATGCGCTTAAGATTATACAAGACGACTGTCTTAATATAAAATCCTACAAAAAAATAAAAAACACAATAAGTAACTCCTCTAAAGGAAGAAGGTGCTGCAAAAAAATAATTGGCGAAAA
Organism: Dracaena cambodiana; assembly: GCA_036321105.1. Classification (NCBI taxonomy): domain Eukaryota; kingdom Viridiplantae; phylum Streptophyta; class Magnoliopsida; order Asparagales; family Asparagaceae; genus Dracaena; species Dracaena cambodiana. The sequence continues at coordinate 53,455,236 of JAYEPQ010000002.1, forward strand.
ATGGAAAATAGGGAGTGAGAAAACGACAAAAACAACATTTAGAAAAAGGTTTCGATGGAAACCATGGACAAGGAGTAGAGGGTTTGTCAGAAATAATAAATATATTAGAAAGAAAGATGAGTCGTCCACACATAGAGAACCCCCTGCACAAAAGGACAAAAAGAATTGCAAGTGCTTTGTATGCGATGAAGAAGGACATTTTGCTAGGGATTGTCCTAGGAGAGGAAAGAACGCTCAAAAAATGATAAAATATATGGAAGAACAGGAACTTGAAATCTGTTTGGGTGAAGAAATCATGCCAACAGATGTGATACTTTTTGAACTAGAAGTCGAAAATGATTCAGATGACAAACTAGTTTTCATGATAAATGAAGATTTAGGTCCAATAACACCCCCAGTATCAGAATTAGACAATATAACATTAGGAGATGCAGTTGGAAAAGAAATAGTTTTTAGTCCAGAAGATATCGATAGAATGAAGAAACATCACCTAATAAAGAAAACAGAAATTTACAAAATTTCACGGTTCAATTTTTTCTCTAGAAGAATAATCAAAAACTTTAACGGAAACACAACAGCAAATCTATCAGCCGGAGGAAGAGTAGATATTCCCATCTTTAGTCGTGAAAAGGTACATAGATGGAAAAAGAAGTATCCAGAAATTCGCTATATCCACGTTGGCCTGATTCAAATTAAAATTAATGCGCTATTTAGAGCTGGCATAGATATACCGATAATAACACTCGTAATGGACAATCGATTCACCAATTGCCATCAGGCTCTAATAGGAGGATTTCAATCCAACCTAGTTAACCAAACCGTATGGTTCAATATTCGACCTAACTATTTCATCTCTATATCTGACCCAAACATAATAGATACTGTAGACTGAAAATCAAGACCCAAGGAATGAACATGAAGACCAACTCACACGATCTGGCCATAGAATATACAATGATTCATGAATTAACCCAGACCACAGAGGCAAGAACAGTTTCAAACCAACGAGAAATAATCGAAATATTTGAACCAAAACCTTTCGAGGGAGAAATCAAGCCCCGACTAATGAATATAAAAGATCTCACGGTACCTAGACAATGGTTCCTTGAAGATTTAATTCAGACCGAAGAACCAAAACACTTTGGAGGGATAGAAATACAAAGTTCCGAAAATAGCCTATATATTAAAAATAATTCAAAACAACCTTTACTTACAAGAAGCAATAGTGAAAGACAAACCAGAGAGGTGGCTAGGAGATCAATTATCAGGGAAGGAATGAGAGAACCAGTACTGTCACAATTATTAGGAGGAAATCAAAAATTAAGCCCGAAAGAAATAACCCAAAAGCTCAGTATACCTCTCATGCCAGGATCGACATCCCGGCAAGAGGCTATCGAAGGAGCTGTCGAGTTCAGTAATTTTTCGTAAATAGATAATGATGTACTAACTATCTTACAGGAAAAATCAAAGAAAGGAAAAGAAGTGATTATGTCAGAAAAGACAAAAAGAAGACATATTCTCGAGGAAGCTAGACAAGCATTTCCTGAAGATATTTTCCTGAGTATCAAAACAATGACGCTCGATCACAAAGAAAATATAAGAGGAATCTTATCAAGAAATAGAACAGATATTGTCCTAGCCCGGAATAACTATCCAAAACTTTTCAAATTCATGAAAGAAGGAATGTGGGACATCCAAGGAGTCGAATGGGGCTTGTAAGCCAACTGTGCTACAGACTACGAGGAGAACATGAATGGTGCAAATTACCAGCAATACTAAGGTTCTTCAGCCACAAACTAGCCACCAGCATTAATTATCATCATTTGTTCACCTTCCAAATATTTAGCATGGTTGGATGGAGGGAAGAGACTAAATTTTTCCAGCCATATCAAATATGGATATTCGGCTACCCTGAGCAATGCCAGAAATTTGACCCAAAATACAACATTGAAGGAGTCAATTACAATTATTTATGGTACAGTAGTTTTATTGAGCTAGTTGACAGAACGAGAAAGCTCATCAAAAATATCAGCAACTACTCAGTCATGACAGATGGCAGAAGAATAATCGCCACGAAAGACTATAATGCAAAATTTAGTTTTCCAAAGGGGCAAAAACACGAGGCGATAAAGTTGTTACAAGATATAGCTTTCAACCAGAGAAATTTAGATATCCCAACAGAGTTCAAGTGGATATGCAATAATAATATATGAAAAAAAAAAGGGGGGGCTCCCTCAAATCCTAAACATTGGCTTCGCCAGACAACAGGCATAAAAAATTCGACTCCTACAGTAAAGATTCCTAGCAACTGACATCAACAGTACAAGATTCTCCAGAGGCTTCTCGTGCAAGACGTCAACAGTGGAGATTCCTGACAGCAACAGTACAGATTCTTGACAAGACGTCAACAGTGAAGATTCCTAACAAACAACAGTACAGAAAAGACGTCAACAGTGAAGATCCCTGACAGCGACGAGACGTCAACAGTGAAGACTCATGATGAGGCTTCCACAGCAAGATTCTCAAGAGGCTTCTCGTGCAAGGATAGGACGTCTATAAAAGGAGGCCTCCGACGGATGAGGAAGACATCGGCAATTCGACAAAAACATAAGCAAGCTTCTCCAGCACCTTTTGAGTTCCTCAACGCCTTCTTCTTCATCACCATCCTCTCTCACCCTCTCATCCTCCCCCATCCGTCTTGCCTGGTTTATGCTTGCCGATCAGACCACCAATAGCTTGTAGTTCTCCACTACCTATATGTATAATTAAGTGTGCCTGAGTGTATTTCCCTTTGTATTTTCTTCTTCTTCTGCTTCAGCTGTACTGCAGCAGTAGTAGTGTGTGTAATATTCCTGGTATCAAAGCTACAAGCGGGGGGACGTTCCGAATTGTGTAATATTCCTGTAATATTCCTGGAGAAGTATTTATAGCACATATAGCACTTATACGGTATCAAATAGACTATAATTTTGACATATACTTTCACAATCTGTATCAATACTGCCCTAGTTGCACTCTAAGTATCCCTCACTAGAATTGAGTAGTCTTAAAGCCTAGATTCCTAAAGTAAACCCTTTATTGCCGCTGATAGGCGTTTGTAGGGTGACCCTTAGGAGACGGTTTTAGGCACCATAGGCTATTCGGAGCTAGTTTTCCACTGATATCTTAGATGGCTACCGGCATATTGTGCAATTGCGAGATATGTAGAACAAATTGTAGTAAATATGACACCATGTATAATGATATATATGGTATAATGAACATCCCCAGTTATTCAAAAAAAAAAATTTGATGAGGTAGTTCTCCGAATAAAAAGATTAAAAAAAAGGATAAAAATCCCGACCTAACTCTAGAAGCCAAAGAAGATCTGACTCAACAACTCAAAGAAATCCATAAAAAATTTAAGAGTCTATTAAGTCATTATGGATATAATTCCAATCAAGAAAAAACTAAACCCACTATCATAGACAAAACTAGAGAGGACGAAAAGGAAGATAATGATGATAATCCAGAAAAAAAGGAAGGTAGTGACGAGGAAACAACAAAAAACAGTACAATTAAGGATAAAGAAAATAATAGCCAAAATAATGATGTAGGAAGAACAGTTGAAGAGATCATCCTAAATTCCGAAGAACCCCTTAACAAAGAGGAAGAATACACGATAAGATTTGACGAGATAATCTTCCCACCAAAACAAGGTAGAAGGTTTAATTATGTTAAAGGAACATTTAGGTTAAAGGGATATAAACAATACTCATTACATGCACTACTAGATACAGGGGCCACAGTCTCCTCTTGCCGAGAAAATGCCATACCACTAGAAAAATGGAAATCAATGAAATATCCAATTAAAATAACAGGGATCAGTGCACATAAAACAACTATCCAAAGCAAAGCCAAGAACTTGGAAATTTGGCTTAATGAGAAAAAATTCATTATACCAAAACTCTTATGCTTTCTACATATGAATGGGGACATGGTTTTAGGAAATAATTTTATCGGAGAATATCTACCCATGATCGTCGAAAAACAAATGGTGTCTTTACATCAACAAGAAGGTAATCAAACCCGAAGAGTTGACATGCCACTCTTGGAAGGACCTAGATATAAATGTACAGAAAATTTTTCTCCCCAAAAGGTACCCCAGACAGTGAAAAAACACTGAAAAGATGCGAAACAATTCAAGAGTTAGAACAGACCCACTGGCTTTACAAAACACTTAGTGAAAATTTTAGTGAGAACCCATTAAAGTTATGGGATCGAAGCCCAAGATTTTGTAAAATTCAATTAAGAGACGACAACGTAATCATTAGGGTAAAACCCATGCTCTATACTAGGCAAGATATAGACGAGTTCGACAACCAGATAAATGAGCTGATAAACACAGGCCTAATAGAGAAAACCACCAGCCCCCACTCTAGTCCAGCATTTATGGTCAGAAATCTTAACGAAGTAAAAAGAAAAAAGCCACGAATGGTAATCAATTACAAGAGACTAAATCAAAATCTAAAATTCGATGGTTATTTTATCCCTAGGAAGGAAGTCCTAATAAACTTAACCAAAGGATCTAGAGTATTCAGCAAATTCGACTGTAAATCTGGTTTCTGGCAGCTAAAAATGACGGAAGAATCGAAACCACTAACAGCTTTTAGTACGCCACGAGGACACTTTCACTGGAATGTCATGCCATTTGGGTTAAACACTGCACCCCAGATATTTCAAAGATGGATAGACTCAATCTTTAATAATTTAAAAGATTTCTGTGTCATATATATTGATGACATCCTGGTCTTTTCAAAAACAAAAGAAGAACACAAGAAACATTTAAAAATCATTAGTGACATCTTTAGAAAACACGGGATAATACTCTCTCCAAAAAAGATCGAAATCGAAAAAGAGTCAATAGAATTTCTTGGAATTATTCTAGATAAAGATGGAATTCAGCTACAGAAGCACATCATTTCAAAAAGCTCAGTATACCTCTCATGCCAGGATCGACATCTCAGCAAGAGGCTATCGAAGGACTGCAGACCCCTACCGCCCAAAAGGAACGTCCCCCGGGCTCTGATACCAGGAATATTACACACACTACTACTGCTGCAGTGCAGCTGAAGCAGAAGAAGAAGAAAATACAAAGGGAAATACACTCAGGCACACTTAATTATACATATAGGTGGTGGAGAACTATAAGCTGTTGGTGGTCTGATCGGCAGGCATAAACCAGGCAAGACGGATGGGGGAGGATGAGAGGGTGAGAGAGGATGGTGATGAAGAAGAAGGCGTTGAGGAACTTAAAAAGTGTTGGAGAAGCTTGCTTATGTTTTTGCCGAATTGCTGATGTCTTCCTCATCCGTCGGAGGCCTCCTTTTATAGAATCTTGCTGTGGAAGCCGCGTCAATGAGTTATCTCTATCGACCAAATCTTTTAAAAAGTTTATAACCAAAATTAAAGAATCTAAAGTATTTCAAAATTCAGTACGGTTCAATACAGAATTTCGAAAACTTTGGAGGGGGTTATGTAGATACAAAAAAAAAAAAAAAAAAAAAAAAAATGAAAATTGCTAAGTGGGCACACTCGCGGGTTGCAACCCGCGGGATCGAACCCGTGGGGGCGATCCCGCGGGATGATGCAACCCGCGGGAGGCCCCGCGGGTGGCAACCCGCGAGAGGATTCCCGCGGGTGCGAACCCGCGGGGCGATCCGGCGGGTGGCAACCCGCCGGAGCGATCCCGCGGGTTGCCACCCGCTGGAGCGATCCCGCAGATGCCAACCCGTGGGTTGTTTTCCGTTCTTTTTCGATTATTTATTTCCTATTTTATTTCGCTAATATTCCGTGATCCGGTTTTTCAGGAATAATTGAGCTGGATTTGGAGTTTCTTCGGCCTATAAAACACAAGAATTTAACTGGAGATAGGACTTTTGGATTCTTTGACTTTGGGAGGATTTTGGTTGAGAAGCGGAGTAGAGCCATCTTCTCCCAATCGGACGGTCAACGGAGGCATCAACGAGACTCCATCGCCACCCGAACCCACACATAAAAAGGGAATAAATTAATATTTCCGTTCTTGTTCCTCAGAATTTTTGTAATCTCAATTTACTTGTAATCAATCAATTTTGCAATGGAATCAAAGATGCAATTTTTGGGCAAACAACTATATGCAAATAAAAATTATAGTTTACTAAGGTATCAAACTACGGAAATATACCTAGACTTAATCATAAAAATACCTTATGGATATTATGGAGAAATCAAAATCCTAAGATATCATACTATAAGAAATATTTTTATAACTTATGGATTAATAGAATCCATGACTAATTAAAATACTTGTATAATAATGAAAAGTACTAGTTTAGGAAATCATCCTTATCAAATTCCTATGGGAACTCCAATAGGTATTCTTATAATACATAAATACGAAGATTTACTATTTGTTAAGGTAGAACAAGATCCCTTACTTTCTACCTCTCCTCTTTTAAGTCCAGATATAACACCAGGACAAACTTCTAAAGAAACCATGTATGAATACAGAGTATACATGAATACATTAACAGAAATAGAACCTCAAGAAATACATAATACTAGTCTAGACAATAGTTAAGGAGAGCAATATGAAATTACTGATGAACATATTGAAAAGTTAAAACTCTCAATATCTCATGCCAAACAAAATGAAGTATATAATTCTCAATCAAAACTTAAATCCTTATGGTCAAATAAAAATACATATATTTTTGAAAGAATGCAAGGTAATATAGAATTAAAAGGAGACGAAGATTTTACTTCTATAAAAATATTGAATCTTGCACAAATTGAAAAATTTAAACAAAAATATCCAAAAAAGAAATATCTCCATATTGGATTAATTCAAATAAAAATAACCGGTCTATTTAGATCAGGAATAGATACGCCAATTATGATAATATGTTGTGATGAAAGGATAATCAATAATCCTTTAAACAGTATATTAGGTGGAGCAAAATCAAATTTAGCCAATAGAATATTTGGAGTTAATATACATCCAGATTTTTGTATTAGTCTAAATGACAAAAATATAGAAAAGGCATGTACTTTATCTATAAACCTTAAAGGTATAGAAATGCTTCCTGGATCAAAAGTATTAGGCATCCAGTGGGAACACTGTTTGGCTCTAAATGAAACATCAACATTTAGATCTGTCACACCTACCCAGTTTATTAAACTATATAAAGTTGGGAATGGCAAAATAATTCAACCAAAATTGGTCAACATTAAACATCAGAAGTATGATAATAAAATGCAAGTGTTCTTAAAAAATTTAAAACCAAAAACACAACTTCCTATCGAAACATTTATAGCCTCTGGAAATACAATTTCCACAATAATTATAAATCCAAATATCCCTCGAATTCTTAGCACTAGAGACTATCAAAATACTACTTTACATTTAAAACCAAGTAGAACAAGTACTTCTATACTTTCAGAACATTCTGATCTAGAAACTACACCATTAGAAGGAAGAACTCAACGAATCTTAGATCATCAAAAGCGGTTATAAGAACAAAATGTTATCAAATTACCAACCACCTCTTATAGTATTTCTCATGTTGGATCTTAAGACAACACTTCAGTTACATATCTATATTCCTTTAACTATACATCTTCCTGAACCAAGCACCCCTTTCACTATACATGCTTTATTAGACTGAGGTGCAGAAACAAGTCTTATACAATCCACATTTATCCCTCAACAATTCTGGATTCCTCTAGACAAACCAGCAAAATTACATGATTTTGTGAGAAGATCAGTTCATGTCGGTTGTAAAGTCAAACTCAACATTTCACTTCCCGATATTCATAATACTGAGCATCCTTATTTCTTTGAATTCGCTCTCTTGCCTAAGGCATTCGACGTTGATTGTTTACTTGGTATGAATAATCTTCGACATTATGCCCCTTTTAACATACATTATTTTATATTTGACAATCATTCTATCCCCGTGTCCCTTTTCCTATTCCTTTATCTCCCACTTTTTTGCCAGCCCAGCGTGGTGAAATAAAACTTATTGATAACACACTTGATAAGACTAATACTACTACTTTTTGTACATATCCCATCTCTATTACATCAGATACAGAAAGGGTTATTCATAGTATATTAGAACCTCTATATTCTAATAACCCTCCACTACACTTTGATAAAGCCCCAAGATATTGTTCTTTAACAATTCTAGAACAATATAGAGATACAAAAATAAGAGTAAATTATGAATATCGGGAATTGAAATGTTGAGTTTGACTTTACAACCGACATGAACTGGTCTTTCCATAAAATCCTGTAATTTTGCTGGTTTATCGAGAGGAATACAGAATTGTTGAGGGATAAATGTGGATTGTATAAGACTTGTTTCTCCACCTGAGTCTAATAAAGTATGTATAGTGAAAGGGGTGCTTGGTTCAGGAAGATGTATAATCAAAGGAATATAGATATGTAACTGAGGTGTTGTCTGAAGATCCAACATGAGAAATCCTATAAGAGGTGGTTGGTAATTTGATAACATTTGGTTCTTGTAGCCGCTTTTGATGATTTAAGATTCGTTGAGTTCTTCCTTCTAATGGTGTAGTTTCTAGATCAGAATGTTCTGAAAGTATAGAAGTACTTGTTCTATTTAGTTCTAAATGTAAAGTAGTATTTTGATAGTCTCTAGTGCTTAGACTTCAAGGGATATTTGGATTTATAATTGTTGTAGAAATTGTATTTTCAGAGGCTATAAATGTTTCGATATATACTATGAATAACCCTTTCTGTATCTAATGTAATAGAGATGGGATATGTACAGAAAGTAGTAGTATTAGTCTTATCAAGTGTGTTATCAATAAGGTTTGTTTCACCACGCTGGGCTGACGAAAAAGTGGGAGATAAAGGAATAGGAAAAGGGACACGGGGGATAGAATGATTGTCTTTTGTCAGAAGGTTCTTCAAAGTTTAAAATAATTTTATCATTTGTTTTTTCCTCCTTATTTTCTTGGTAACTATTCTCTATTGGATTCTCAGTTTGAGTTTGAGAGAGACCATTTGGTTAATATTATCCTCTACAATTGCCGCATTATTATTTTCTTGGTCACTGGTTCGTGATAGATTGTTACTACTACAATCTTTTTCCTCTCCTATTGGAAGGCTACTAACATTTGCTTTTTCGTCCCTTTCTGAGTTCAACTTATATCTAAGATAGCTTTGTAGTCTTTTAAATTTTTTATAGATCTTTTCAGGTGTATTGTCTTTAATCTCTCTAGCAGTTAGGTCTGAATTTTTACACTGTTTTTTCCAATCTAGTTTGTAAGCGTTGTCATTGATGCGTTCTAGAACTTGGAAAGGACCATCCCCTTTTGGAAGCAGTTTGGAATGTCTTTGCGCCGGAAATCTCTCTTCTCTCATATGCAATCAAACCCAATCTCTAGAAATAAGCTTGTGACACCCCTTGTTGGCTTGTTTTGCATACTGCTCCGTTCTTCTCTCGATGTTGAGCCTTACCTTCTCATGTATATGCTTAACAAAATCAGCCTTTTTCTTTCCATCCAAATTAACACGCTCAGAAACAGGTAATGGAGATAAATCCAATGGAGTCAAAGAATTAAACCCATAAACAATTTCAAACGGTGAGAATTTAGTAGCAGAATGAATAGACCTATTATAAGCAAACTCAACATGTGGTAAACACTCTTCCTATATTTTGATGTTCTTTTTAATTATTGCCCTTAATAAAGTAGATAAAGTCCTATTTACTACTTCGGTTTGACCATCAGTTTGTAGGTGACAAATAGTAGAAAACAAAAGTTTGGTATCTAGCTTACACCACAAAGTCTTCCAAAAGTAGCTCAAGAACTTAGCATCTCTATCCGAAACAATGGTTCTAGGCATGACATGCAATCTCACAATCTATTCACAATCACAAAAATCGAATCACTTCCACATTTAGTCCTAAGTAATCCTAACACAAACTCTATTGAAATATCAATCCAAGGCTTATTAGGAATGGGCAAAGGAGTATACAAACCGTTGGGTTGCACTCTGGATTTAGTTTGCCTACATGTGACACATCTGCTACAAATTTGCTCAACATCTCGTTTCATGTGTGGCCAATAGAAGTGTTCCTGCAAAACAGCTAAGGTCTTAGTAACTCCAAAATGTCCCATTAATCCCCCTCCATGGGATTCCTGCACTAATAAATCCCTCAAAGAACAGTTGGCACACATAACTTATTTTTTCGAAACAAGAACCTATCATGTCTAAAGAACTTACCAAAAGCGTTTTTCTCACAAGCCTGGTACTCTTCACAAAATTTGTGGTCATCAATGTATAAACTTTTAATGTTTTCAAAACCAAGCAATTTTGCATCAAGTGTAGAGAGTAATGCATACCTGTGAGAAAGTGCATCGGCGACCACATTCTCCTTACCCTTTTTATACCGGATGACATATGGAAATGTCTCAATGAACTCTACCCAACAAGCATGCCTTTTATTTAGCTTGTGTTGGCCCTTCAAATGTTTCAAGGACTCATGATCAGTGTGAATCACGAACTCCTTAGGCCATAGGTAGTGCTGCCAAGTCTCCAAAGCTCGAATCAATGCATACAACTCCTGGTCATAACTCGGGTAGTTTAAGGCTGCCCTACTTAATTTCTCGCTAAAGTAAGCAATTGGTCGTCCCTCCTGCATAATAACTGCACCTATGCCAATACCTGAAGCATCATATTCAATCTCATACGTTTTAGAAAAGTTAGGTAAAAACAGTAAGGGGGCGTTGGTTAGCTTCTTTTTGATTAGCTAATGCCTTCTCTTGTTCTTCTCCCCATCCTAAATCCGACGTTCTTCTTGATCACTTCGGTAAATGATGCGGCTATACTACTAAAGTCCTTCACAAACTGCCGGTAAAAACTAGCAAGTTCATAAAAACTATGAACATTGCCCACACTTGTGGGACTCGGCCACTCTTGGATTGCACGTACCGTCTCTTCATCAACCTGTATACCTTGTGCACTAACAAAAAATCCCAGAAATACAAGCTTATCGGTGCAAAAAGTACACTTCTTCAGGTTAGCAAATAACTTTTCTTTTCTAAACACATCTAAAACCGATTTCAAATGTACGGCATGATCATTCAAGTTTTTGCTATAAATGAGTATATCATCAAAATAGATAACAACAAACCTGCCTATAAATGCATGCAAAACATGATTCATAAGTCTCATAAAAGTGCTTGGTGCATTAGTCAACCCAAAAAGCATAACTAACCATTCATACAAACTATATTTTGTTTTAAAGATAGTTTTCCATTCATTTCCTTCTTTCATTCTAATATGATGATAACCGCTCTTTAAATCAATTTTAGAGAACAAACAAGAACCATGCAACTCAGAAAACAATGTCACCAAAGTGTCGAGTAGCTGTGTGCACATACAGAAGTGATAATCTTGACGCATAATACAGTCAACAACATAAAGTGTGGGCGTGCAAAAATACGACATATGTGTAATGCCCATAACATTAGTGTTGCCCCAGCGGCAAGTTGCGTGAATATTGCGATAGAGTGTCTTGCTGCTGATCCCTTTATCACGTGTTATTTTACAGTTTGGGCCCATCCGTGTAAGATAATCCTCAATCCTACCAGGAGTGTGATTCCCGGTGTGAAGGAGGATACCCGTAAAAGCCGAGATGGCCCCTGCATTCATTTCATATAATTGGCCGCGCCAATGGAGGTTTATGGTTTTGCGATCGTCCGAAATGTCGGATTTCGCAAAACTCGCATAAAATTCCTCCACCAACTCTGGGATGTAGAATGCATTAGATGAATAAATGAGGTAATTCCAACCCAGAGTTTCGATTGCAGCGGCAAAATAAACACTAAATGCCTCAAAAATTTCTCCAAAAAATTTCTCACAAACAAATCTACCCATGATATCGTACTGTAATTATCAATTTGCAATATGATCAACCCAGTAAATGTAGAAGGGAGAAATAGTACCTCCCTTGAAGATTCAGGGGGAAACTCCACAAATTTACCCCTGAATAGCGGTGAAAGCCGCTGTTTGGCGTTCTGTGGTCAAGTCTGGCCGAGAACAAAGGATGGTTCCAGACCTATTTGACCTACCTTCCTCTTTGCTAAAGCAACCTAGGGTAAGGACAGGTGGCATAGCACAGCCCTGTCAGTTGCATGTTCAACCTAGGCAAGACCCTACTCGTGGGGTTTTCCATCATCAGGAAAGCATTCGACCAGTTCAATCAAATCAATAGTCGGATTCAATTTCCCACTGATGCAGCTTCCGAACCGACGGAGTTGAGATTCCTCGATGGATTCTTCGTTGCCTGCATTTGATGGATGTCAGGCAGTATCCCGCTTCTTTAAGATTCCTACTGGAATTGAAACCAACCGAACAACCATCCGCCCTTCCACCCGTCATTTCCTTTTCGACGACAATTGGATATTTAATTTTTCTACTTGGGAGGTATCAGACCAAGGAGAGGGGAAGGGCTAGCTTTGGAATCTGCTTATAAACTCGATTGGTTTCGTCATCGTCAAAGTGACGTAGTAGCATTCTACCGGATTCCTATCTCGAGACGTAGAGCTCTTCGTTCAAGAAAGAAGATCGTCGGAGTTACTAAGACCTTAGCTGTTTTGCAGGAACACTTCTATTGGCCACACATGAAACGAGATGTTGAGCAGATTTGTGGCAGATGTGTCACATGTAGGCAAGCTAAATCCAGAGTGTAACCCAACGGTTTGTATAGTCCTTTGCCCATTCCTAGTAAGCCTTGGATTGATATTTCAATAGACGTTGCGTTAGGATTACCTAGGACTAAACGTGGAAGTGATTCGATTTTTGTGGTTGTGGATAGATTGTGAGATTGCATGTCATGCCTAGAACCATTGTTTCGGATAGAAATGCTAAGTTCTTGAGCTGGTTGTGGATAGATTGATGACCCCGGGTTGGTGTGTGAGCCACCCGACGAAGAAAGCTATTACAGCGATCGGCTGGAGTAGTTGAGAGCCGACGGAGCCAGGCAGTAGATAAGATAGAAGAAGGGGCCAGACTCCCGGTAGAGCAGAGGAGACGGTTAGAATAACGAGCTTGAAATGTAGAGCCCGAGCGGCCGGCGAGTGAGTTGTTAGTGGCAAATAGCACCCTAGTTAATGGCATTCTTCTCTGCGGCTGGTACTCACAAACAAATCTACCCATGATATCGTACTGTAATTATCAATTTGCAATATGATCAACCCAGTAAATGTAGAAGGGAGAAATAGTACCTCCCTTGAAGATTCAGGGGGAAACTCCACAAATTTACCGCTGAAGAGCGGTGAAAGCCGTTGTTTGGCATTTTGTGGTCAAGTCTGGCCGAGAACTTCGGGGAGAATCTCTACGATGGTGAGATGAATCTTGTAGAACCACTGATCAGCAAAAATCCTGACGATTCTACACTGTCCTGCAAAGAGAGAAGCAAAAATCAAAAGAGGAAGTGGGGAAGGAAGGAGGGCAGCTAGGGTTTTGGAAGAAATGATTTGGGGAAGATGAGGGCTGTTTGGGTTTATATAGGGCATAGATTATCATAACAGGTATATCAATTCTTGATCTAAATAGACTAGTTATCTTTATTTGTATTACTCCAATATGTAAATATTTCTTTTTTGGATATTTTTGTTTTAATTTTTCGATTTGTGTAAGATTCAGTATTTTTATGGAAGTAAAATATTCATCTCCTTTTAATTCTATATTTCTTTGCATACGTTCAAAAATATATGTATTTTTAGTTGACCATAATGATTTAAACTTTGATTGTGGATTATATACTTCATTTGGTTTTGCATGAGGTATTGAAAGTTTTAATCTTTCAATATCTTCATCAGTAATTTCATATTGTTCATCTTGACTATTGTCGATACTTGTATTATGAGTTTCAAGAGGTTCTATTTCTGATAGTGTATTAATGTATATTCTGTATTCAAACATAGATTCTCTAGAAGATTGTCCAGGAGTCATTTCTGGACTTAATGGAGGAGAAGTTGAAAGTAATGGATCTTGTTCAACTTTAACCATTGGTAAATCTTCATACTTATGTATTATTAATATTCCGATAGGAGTTCCTAAAGGTATTTGATAAGAAGAATCTCTTGCATTCGACGAAGCAGATACAGGTGGGTGCACTGACATGGGAAGACATCTGTCAGCCATTTGGACATCGACGAAGGTTTTGTTCCTCCCCTTTACTTCCTTCCCTTTAAAAGAAAGACAAGTAGGGGAATTTTAATGATTTCGAGTGACAGTCATGGTCGATAGTTTAGAGAAGAGGGTCTCCGCCACCTTTGAAAGACTGAAAAGCTGAACTAATCTCATGAACTATAGAACAAGAAAAGAGGATTGCTTCGGTATAATGAGAAAAGCTACAGAAAGTCAATCCTGATTGACTCAATCAACAAGCAGTTGTCGAATTTTTGAGTGGTAGAAGAAATTGAGAAAGACAGTGTTGATGAATCAGGAAGGAGATTCACTTCAAAATAATATGATTTTATGGATTTTGCTCACGCTATCAGTCATCAGTAAAATCTAAATTTTTTTTCTCGCACTGAAGGAGGGAGGAATTCCGCCGACTGGCTTTCACCAGTTTGTCATGAGAGTTCAAACATATACCTACCATAACGAGAGTAAGTCAAAAACACATATCGGTCTAGAAGTCGAAGCAAAGTCCTATCCTATTGGAAAACACACTACTACAACATTTGTCTAAAGAATCACTTCTGTATGTGCACACAGCTACACCAAGGTGATTTGCCAATCTTTTTCCTCTCCTATTGGAAGGGTGCTAACATTTGCTTTTTCGTCCCTTTCTAAGTTCAACTTATATCTAAGATAGCTTTGTAGTCTTTTAAATTTTTTATAAATCTTTTCAGGTGTATTGTCTTTAATCTCTCTTGCAGTTAGGTCTGGATTTTTACACTGTTTTTTCTAATATTCTATTGAGTTAACTACCTCATCAAATTGTTTTTTTTAGAATACTTTGGTTTATACGTTCTATCATCGCAATATATAGTACTAGACAAATTAAAATCTGTTTTAGAAAATTTTTGCTTGGTACTCTGGGGCGTATATCAAATCATCATGATACATGATGTAATCTAAACTATAATACGTTTTATAGATCTTATATTCCCAATAAAGGTTATTAGTAGCCATCTAAGATGTCAGTGGGTAACTAGTTTTGAGTCACATATGGTGCCTAAAACACCTCACTCTGGCTTAGCCGCACCACCCAACCCCGAGTTGGTGTGTGAGCCACCCGATGAAGAAAGCTATTACAGCGATCGGCTGGAGTAGTTGGGAGCCGACGGAGCCAGGCAGTAGATAAGATAGAAGAAGGGGCCAGACTCCCGGTAGAGCAGAGGAGACGGTTAGGATAACGAGCTTGAAACGTAGAGCCCGAGCGGCCGGCGAGTGAGTTGTTAGTGGCAAATAGCACCCTAGTTAATGGCATTCTTCTCTGCGGCTGGTACTCGAGAAACCACGGGCACTTTATACAGAGCAAGCGACGTCGTCAGGGATGAGACGCCCGCGGAAGGACCTCAATTCTCATTAGGAGGTCGAACTGACGGACCTATAGAAGTCGGGGCTACCCCGTCTGATGCGAACCCCGTCAAGAATAACGAGACATGTAAAACAAAAGGAAAATCCAAGAACGTCCACGATCAGGTTTGGTTGGGAGACCTTGACCTGTTGCTTCAATAAAAAAAAGAATCTCCGTATAATTGACCTCAAATGCGAAACAAGAACCTTGGTATAAGGAAGACATCACAAACGGTAGTGGAAAGTTATTTGATAAGTCAATGATGAACGCCACAGAAGAATTCCGATAGTTCGAATAGTCCTTCAAAAAACTAAAGAGAATAAAACTCACTTATTATATGTCCCTTCTATTCCGTTAGACGCCTATTAATAGGCAAGAAAAGTTAAATAAATAGAAACAAATCAAAAGGAAACAATCAGCCCTTAATTTGGCTGATCACATGCCCACAATAGGAAACAATCAGCAATCAGCTTTATCCGAATTCTTCTAATAGCTTAATCATGTTGATGTATCTTTGTTGAACACGTAAACCATCCTTTATGGGCCTCCACGAATTTGCTTAAGCCAAAACCTCTTGAATCTGCCCATTAAGTGTATCTTTGAACTTCTTTTCTCGTACTCTTGTAACCGGCCCAGTTGGAACTTAAACTGGCTCCTTTGTAGTCATGACATTATTTGCATCATTCCCCTCCTCTTGAAAAGGATTTCTCTCAAATCATCACCTACATCAAAAGGATTCAAATCAGTAACATTGAAAGTAGCACTAATATTTTACTCACCCGGCAAATCTAGTTTGTAAGCGTTGTCATTGATGCGTTCTAGAACTTGGAAAGGACCATCCCCTCTTGGAAGCAGTTTGGAATGTCTTTGCGCCGGAAATCTCTCTTTTCTCATATGCAATCAAACCCAATCTCTGGAAATAAGCTTGTGACACCCCTTGTTGGCTTGTTTTGCATACTGCTCCGTTCTTCTCTCGATGTTGAGCCTTACCTTCTCATGTATCTGCTTAACAAAATCAGCCTTTTTCTTTCCATCCAAATTAACACGTTCAGAAACAGGTAATGGAGATAAATCCAATGGAGTCAAAGAATTAAACCCATAAACAATTTCAAACGGTGAGAATTTAGTAGCAGAATGAATAGACCTATTATAAGCAAACTCAACATGTGGTAAACACTCTTCCTATATTTAGATGTTCTTTTTAATTATTACCCTTAATAAAGTAGATAAAGTCCTATTTACTACTTCGGTTTGACCATCAGTTTGTAGGTGACAAATAGTAGAAAACAAAAATTTGGTATCTAGCTTACACCACAAAGTCTTCAAAAAGTAGCTCAAGAACTTAGCATCTCTATCCAAATAATGGTTCTAGGCATGACATGCAATCTCACAATCTATCCACAACCACAAAAATCGAATCACTTCCACGTTTAGTCCTAGGTAATCCTAACACAAAGTCTATTGAAATATCAATCCAAGGCTTATTAGGAATGGGCAAAGGAGTATAAAACCGTTGGGTTGCACTCTGGATTTAGCTTGCCTACATCTGACACATCTGCCACAAATCTGCTCAACATCTCGTTTCATGTGTGGCCAATAGAAGTGTTCCTGCAAAACAGCTAAGGTCTTAGAAACTCCAAAATGTCCCATTAATCCCCTCCATGGGATTCCTGCACTAAGAAATCCCTCAAAGAACAGTAGGCACACATAACTTATTTTTTCGAAACAAGAACCTATCATGTCTAAAGAACTTACCACAAGCGTTTTTCTCACAAGACTGGTACTCTTCATAAAATTTGTGGTCATCAATGTATAAACTTTTAATGTTTTCAAAACCAAGAAATTTTGCATCAAGTGTAGAGAGTAATGCATACCTGTGAGAAAGTGCATCGGCGACCACATTCTCCTTACCTTTTTTATACCGGATGACAAATGGAAATGTCTCAATGAACTCTACCCAACAAGCATGCCTTTTATTTAGCTTGTATTGGCCCTTCAAATGTTTCAATGACTCATGATCAGTGTGAATCACGAACTCCTTAGGCCATAGGTAGTGCTGCCATGTCTCCAAAGCTCGAATCAATGCATACAACTCCTGGTCATAAGTCGGGTAGTTTAAGGCTGCCCTGCTTAATTTTTTGCTAAAGTAAGCAATTGGTCGTCCCTCCTGCATAATAACTGCACCTATGCCAATACCTGAAGCATCACATTCAATCTCATACGTTTTAGAAAAGTTAGCTAAAAACAGTAAGGGGGCGTTGGTTAGCTTCTTTTTGATTAACTAAAATGCCTTCTCTTGTTCTTCTCCCCATCCTAAATCCGACGTTCTTCTTGATCACTTCGGTAAGTGGTGCGGCTATACTACTAAAGTCCTTCACAAATTGCCAGTAAAAACTAGCAAGTTCATAAAAACTATGAACATTGCCCACACTTGTGGGACTCAGCCACTCTTGGATTGCACGTACCGTCTCTTCATCAACCTGTATACCTTGTGCACTAACAAAAAATCCCAAAAATACAAGCTTATCGGTGCAAAAAGTACACTTCTTCAGGTTAGCAAATAACTTTTCTTTTCTAAACACATCTAAAACCGATTTCAAATATACGGCATGATCATCCAAGTTTTTGCTATAAATGAGTATATCATCAAAATAGATAACAACAAACCTGCCTATAAATGCATGCAAAACATGATTCATAAGTCTCATAAAAGTGCTTGGTGCATTAGTCAACCCAAAAGGCATAACTAACCATTCATACAAACCATATTTTATTTTAAAGACAGTTTTCCATTCATTTCCTTCTTTCATTCTAATATGATGATAACTGCTCTTTAAATCAATTTTAGAGAACAAACAAGAACCATGCAACTCATCTAACATGTCATCTAAGTGAGGAATAGGATGACGATACTTTACATTTATATTGTTTATGGCTCGGTAATCAACGCATATTCTCCACGTCTCATCTTTCTTAGGTATAAGTAAAACCGGAACGGCACACGGGCTTATGGTCTCCCTCACGTACCCCTTCTCCAACAACTCACTTACCTGCCATTGAAGCTCCTTTGTCTCCTCGGGATTGCTCCTATAGGCTGGTCGGTTTGGAATTGTCGCGCAGAAGGTATAAAATAACCATCAAATTTTGTACAACTATTTAATTTTCTGTAGTTTATGACCATTCTTGCTTTTCCTCTTTTTTGTTCTGCATGGTTTCTTACCATAAATGCAGGAGAAGAATGTGGACTAGTGCTTGATCGTATTAATTTGAGATCTAATAATTATTTGATTTGTTCAGAGAATTCTTTTTTGTCTAAAGGAGATACCATTATACTATTTACTCTAATTTTAGTATCTCTGTATTGATCTAAGATAGTTAGAGTACAATATCATGGGGCTTTGTCAAAATGTAGCAAAGGATCATTAGAATATAATGATTTTAGAAGACTATGTATAATAGTTTCCGTATCGGATATTGTTGAAATAGGATACGTGTAAAAAGTATTAGGATCATTATGATTTGGATTTGGAGGATTTTTTGGAGCCACTTGTACCTCACCACGCTGGGCTGTGTGGGCTAAAGGTATAGGGAAAGGTACCCGAGGAATAGGATGATTGTCAAAAATAAAGTAATGTGTATTGAAAGGAGCATAGTGTCGAAGATTATTCATACCAACTAAACAATCGATATTAAAATCGATAGGTAGTAAGGCGAAGTCAAAATGGTAATGAAGAAATTGATTGTGAATATCAGGGAAAGATACAGAAAGTTTTGTTTTATGGGTGACTAAAACAGGTCTACCCATGATTTTTCTGAAACATTGTAAAACTTTGTAAAACTTTCAAGTAATGGATTTTTCTGAAAGCTGAAAGTTTTTAAAGATTTTTCATGAGATCTAGTTTATTAAAAACTTTAAACATGTCTCAATCTTTAGTTTTACCTGAAAGTTATAAATGTCCTTTCAATTTAAATTCTCATGAACATAATATACATCTTCCTTGTAATGGTACTACTGAATAACAATTTTAATATCGATTGTTTAGTTGGTATGAATAATCTTCGACACTATGCTCCTTTCAATACACATTACTTTACTTTTGACAATCATCCTATTCCTCGGGTACCTTTCCCTATACCTTTAGCCCACACAGTCCAGCGTGGTGAGGTACAAGTGGCTCCA
Organism: Dracaena cambodiana; assembly: GCA_036321105.1. Classification (NCBI taxonomy): domain Eukaryota; kingdom Viridiplantae; phylum Streptophyta; class Magnoliopsida; order Asparagales; family Asparagaceae; genus Dracaena; species Dracaena cambodiana. The sequence goes on from JAYEPQ010000002.1 coordinate 53,475,009, forward strand.
AAAAATCCTCCAAATCCAAATCATAATGATCCTAATACTTTTTACACGTATCCTATTTCAACAATATCCTATACGGAAACTATTATACATAGTCTTCTAAAATCATTATATTCTAGTGATCCTTTGCTACATTTTGACAAAGCCCCACGATATTGTACTCTAACTATCTTAGATCAATACAGAGATACTAAAATTAGAGTAAATAGTATAATGGTATCTCCTTTAGACAAAAAAGAATTCTCTGAACAAATCTAAGAATTATTAGATCTCAAATTAATACGATCAAGCACTAGTCCACATTCTTCTCCTGCATTTATGGTAAGAAACCATGCAGAACAAAAAAGAGGAAAAGTAAGAATGGTCATAAACTATAGAAAATTAAATAGGTGTACAAAATTTGATGGTTATTTTATACCTTCTGCTGAACAATTAATAAAACAAATACAAGAATCAAAATACTATAGTAAATTTGATGCTAAATCTGGTTTCTGGCAGATAAAACTAGCCAATACAGAATCCATAGAATTAACAGCATTCAGTTGCCCTCAAGGACATTACGAATGGTTATTTGGTTTAAAAAATGCTCCACAAATATTTCAAAAATGGATGAATTCTATATTTGGACATCTACCCTTTGTAGTTGTCTATGTAGATGATATACTAATCTTTTTGCTTACTTTGGAAGAGCATAAACAACATTTGCTACAAGTCTCAAAATTACTACTTGATAATGGAATCATTTTAAGTCCAAAAAATATATCTCTATTTAAAACAGAAGTAGAGTTTCTTGAAAAATATATAAAAGAAGGACAGATAGAATTACAACAGCATATATATTCAAAGATAAAAGAATTTCCTAAAACCTTTAAAACTCTAAAGCAATTACAGAGTTTTTTAGGATTACTAAATTATGGAAGGAAATTTATTTCACACTTGTCTCAGCTAGTACAAAACCTGCAAGACAAACTAACAGTAGAACAATCAAAGTATAAAGTAGAAAATGGTGAACAACCTAGAAAATGGAATACAGATAAAATAAAAATTCAACTATCTACTATTGAAGAAAAAGAAATAGAGCAAATTAAACAACTAATAACAAATCAGCTTATATTATATTTTCCAAAAGATGAAGAATTAGTAACTCTTCAAACAGATACTTCTGAACAATTTTGGGCAGGAGTCTTAATAGCAAAACAAAAAGAAATAGTAGCTTATACTTCTGGCAAATTTACGAAACCACAACAAAATTATTCTGCTTATGATAAAGAATTATTAGCCATTAAATTAGCCATAAAAAGCTTAAAAATTTATTTATTAAATCGTAGTTTTATGATTGAAACTGATAACAAAGCTGTAGCACAATTTTTGAAAAAAAGAACCATAAATAATCCTGAAGAAAATATTAGGAGAATAATAATTGCTTTATACCTTGAAATATATCAATATGATGTTAAATATATTCCTGGTTATACTAATGTTCTTGCAGATTTATTAACTCGTTCTAACAATGGACGAAGAACGCCTGAAAAGGCTTAGGCTTATGCTGAACAAGCCAAATGGACCACCGTCAAGACTACCAAAAAGACTCCGCAACAGGGAGGAGACACCCAACAAAAGGACAAGCAAAAGACCCCTGAAAAGGAAGGAAGTTCTACAACCCAGGAAACTGGAGGACACTCTGAAGGACACACCAACTACATCAGCTTCTACCGAAGCCAAGCCATTTCCACCACCAGGCATGACTATACTACCTGTCCAGTCACCATCATACAGTAACATTGCAGCAGCTCAAAGAAGACTACAGCCTATCAAGCCAACGGCAGCGGCAGTAGTTCGAGATTGGTACAATCTCGAGCTCAGAACCTCAAATCCATCTATATATGAGAAATTAAATGGATGCTACCGTGCAATCCAGTCGAATGATTTTTCTTCATCCAAATACTGGCTATCTCAGATAGAACAGATGGTTCTATCTATGTACTCACACTACACTCAGGAGAAGACTGAGAAACTAGCCATCATCAAAGCTACCACGGATCTTTGCAACTATACCCTCACTGCACAGAGCTCTGATCTTACTCAGAGAATGAGTGCCTGGTTTCAAGGCACCTCTCAGGACTAGCAATATCTGAGAGAAACAGTTCAAGACCTAGAAATTGCTGACCAGGTATATCTCCCTTTATCTGAATTTTACAAACTCCTTGACTTGTGTAAAATTGAGAATGAAAGGGCACGGCAGTTAGAGGCTGAACTCACTGTTCATAAGATGATTGGTTTCAACCAGCAAAACATGATTGGGGACTCTCAGCTGAAAATTTTCTTCAAACAGCTAGAATCTACTGATATAATAGCAGTTTTACAATAGCACAAGCTGATCTGGAACAAGAATAATTCACCACGAATTATTACTGGTTTCCAAGAAATTGCCAAATGCAGGAAGGCCTTACAGTTGGGCCTTGTTCATGAAATTTTTGTTAATACTTCTCATCTTGAAGAGTACCAGGATTTTCTTCCTCCTATATGCATCAAGAGTATCAAAGCCTATACTTCAAGATACCAGACTACTTTCTTCTTCCGCATCTGGAGCACTTGGGAAGAAAGGAAGTATTTGAAGATATATGGCTCTGTACAGCTATGGGAGCTTCACAATCAAAACTATGCTCCTCCTTCTCAAGCCTGTGATAATATTCCCGTTCTTGACTTGGATTCTGAAACTAAGAAAGCTACCAGGGAATTTTATGATGAGGCTTACAACAAAGCAATATCGGGTGCCCATTCCATCAAAATTGAAAACAATATTTTGCTCTATGATTGTATCGGCGCATATGAAAAGTCAGAAGAGCGAATTTCGAAAGTCCTAGAGTTCCTATCTTCACTCCAACTTGGGAAACTGGGTTCCAAGGCCAAAGAGGAATTCTATGCTGACTTAGAAGGAATGGAAAATGAAAACCTCGAAGGAGAGGATAATCATGATCCCGATGCTATTAGAGAAGAAGTTTTTGATGAGGACGCCCTACAGAACATTATGCAAGATTAAGCGTGGTGGGACCATGCTTATCAAGATTCATCCTCATCCACCAGCCGACATCAGCACATGCCATCCAGCTCACTCTCCACTAAGAAGGTGCTCGGAAGCAACCTGCAGACAATATCTTTAATAATTGTACGAAAAAGTTTTGTTTCTAACATTATTTCACCTTTTCCTGTAGCACTTTTCCTGTTCAAAAATTCTATCTTATCAAGGTAGAATCTTACTGTAACTCAAAGCTTGATTATAAATAAATCCAAATCATAATGATCCTAATACTTTTTACACGTATCCTATTTCAACAATATCCGATACGGAAACTATTATACGTAGTCTTCTAAAATCATTATATTCTAATGATCCTTTGCTACATTTTGACAAAGCCCCACGATATTGTACTCTAACTATCTTAGATCAATACAGAGATACTAAAATTAGAGTAAATAGTATAATGGTATCTCCTTTAGACAAAAAAGAATTCTCTGAACAAATCAAATAATTATTAGATCTCAAATTAATACGATCAAGCACTAGTCCACATTCTTCTCCTGCATTTATGGTAAGAAACCATGCAGAACAAAAAAGAGAAAAAGCAAGAATGGTCATAAACTATAGAATATTAAATAGTTGTACAAAATTTGATGGTTATTTTATAACTTCTGCTAAACAATTAATAAAACAAATACAAGGATTAAAATACTATAGTAAATTTGATGTTAAATCTGGTTTTTGGCAGATAAAACTAGCCAATACAGAATCCATAGAATTAACAGCATTCAGTTACCCTCAAGGACATTACGAATGGTTAGTAATACCTTTTGGTTTAAAAAATGCTCCACAAATATTTCAAAAATGGATGAATTCTATATTTGGACATCTACCCTTTGTAGTTGTCTATGTAGATGATATACTAATCTTTTCGCTTACTTTGGAAGAGCATAAACAATATTTGCTACAAGTCTCAAAATTACTACTTGATAATGGAATCATTTTAAGTCCAAAAAAGATATCTCTATTTAAAACAGAAGTAGAGTTTCTTGGAAAATATATAAAAGAAAGATAGATAGAATTACAACAGCATATATATTAAAAGATAAAAGTATTTCCTAAAACTTTTAAAACTCTAAAGCAATTACAGAGCTTTTTAGGATTACTAAATTATGGAAGGAAATTCATTCCTCACTTATCTCAGCTAGTCCAAAACCTACAAGACAAACTAACAGTAGAACAATCAAAGTATAAAATAGAAAATAGTGAACAACCTAGAAAATGGAATACAGACAAAATAAGTATTCAACTATCTACTACAGAAGAAAAAGAAATAGAGCAAATTAAACAACTAATCACAAATCAGCTTATATTATATTTTCCAAAGGATGAAGAATTAGTAACTCTTCAAACGGATGCTTCTGAGCAATTTTGGGCAGGAGTCTTAATAGCAAAACAAAAGAAAATAGTAGCCTACACTTCTGGCAAATTTACAAAACCACAACAAAATTATTCTGCTTATGATAAAGAATTATTAGCCATTAAATTAGCTATAAAAAGCTTAAAAATTTACTTATTAAATTGTGGTTTTATGATAGAAACTGATAACAAAGCCGTAGCACAATTCTTGAAAAAAAAGAACCATAAACAATTCTAAAGAAAATATCAGGAGAATAAGAATTGCTTTATATCTTGAAATATATCAATATGATGTTAAATATATTTCTGGTTATACTAATGTTCTTGCAGATTTATTGACTCGTCCTAACAATGGACGAAAATCGTCTGAAAAGGCTTAGGTCTATGGCTGATGAAACCAAATGGACTACCGTCAACAACAAGAAGACCCCGCATTTGGGAAGAAACACCCAAAAGAAAACTCCTGAAAAAGGAGAAAGCAGCTCTACCCAGGCGACTGGAGGGACAAAATCCACTCAGGAGACTGGAGGCCACACCACTATCACCCAGGCAACTGGAGGCATTACTACTACTACAACAGCTTCTACCGAAGCAAGACCATTCCCACCTCCGGGAATGACTGTTCTTCCAATGCAAAACAATACACCTACATACAGTAATATTACGGCTGCCCAAAGGAGATTTCAATCAACACAAAGACCAACAGCAGCAACAGTTGTGAGGGACTGGTATAACACTGAACTTAAAAATACCAATCCTTCTATATATGAAAAATTGAATGGGTGCTACCGCGCCATTCAATCTAATGACTTCCATGCATCAAAGTACGACGCTCGACCTGAACCTGAAGCTGACGCTCGACCTGAACCTGAAGCCAGTTGCAGGACAGCGTCTGCTTCAGGTCAAAGCTCAAAATATTTACAACTTATTTAAGATTTATTCACAAGAAGGATTTAGAAGACGTAGGATAACAAAAGAAGTTTGGGAAAGCTCTCTGCCCCCTCTCTTCATTTGAAGTCTTTATTTATAGTCAAACTTTTGAATACAGTAAGATTCTATTTGATAAGATAGAATCTTTAAACAGAAAAAGTGCTACAGGAAAAAGCTGGAATAATTGCTAAAAACAAAGCTTTTTGTACAATTATGAAAGATGCTGTCGGTAGGCTGCTTTTGTGATGATAAGAGAGCATCTTTGGTGAGGAGTGAGCTGGATAGCACTGAGCTATTTGTCAGTAGAGGATAAGGGCGGTGATAAGGATAGTCCCACCACGCTTAGTCTTGCATGATATTTTGTATAGCACCCTCGTCTATAGCATCTTCAAGATTCTCATGTTGATCTTCATTATTGCCTCCAAGGTCCTCGTCTTCTAAGTGCTCTAGTTCTTCGTAGAATTCTTCCTTAGCTTTAGGCCAAGCTTTCCGAGCTGAAGAGAAGACAAAAATGATAGAACTTTGGGAATTTTTTGTTCTGAAGCTTCATAGGCACCAATATAGTCATAAAGAAGGATATTGTCCTCGATCTTGATAGAATGTGCCCCTGAAATGGCCTTGGCATAGGCTTCTTCAAAAAATTCTCTAGCTGCCTTCTTCGTCTCTTCTTCCAGATCTAATACCGGAAGATTCTCGCAGGCTGGGGCAGGAATATAATTAAAATTATGTAGTTCCCATAGCTGTACTGATGGGAAGATTTTAAGATATTTGCGTTCCTCCCACGTACTCCAGATACGAAAGAAGAAAGTAGCCTGGTATCTGGTCGTATAAGCCTTGATGCTTTTGAGACAGATAGCTGGCAGGAAGTCAGAAAATTCTTCTGGATGTGAAGCATTTACGAATAGTTCATGAACAAGGCCAAGCTGAATGGCCTTATGGCTTTTTGGAATCTCCCGAAAACCTGAAATAATTCTTGGAGAATTATTCTTGTTCAGGACTAATTCATGTTGTTGGAGGAGTGCCAGAGTATCCGTAGCTTCTAGGGTCTTGAAGAAAAGTTTCAAGTCAGCATCTGGAATCATATTTTGCTGATTCAACCCTATCATTTTGTAGACTGTCATCTCAGCTTCAAGTTGCCGAGATTTCTCATTTTGAATTCTGCAGAGTTCTAGTAATTTGTAGAACTCTGGAAGAGGATGATGTACTTGATCGGCAATTTCCATGTCAAGAATTGTGTTTCTCAAGAATTCTTGGTCTTGTGTAGCACCCTGGAACCATGTTGCTTTCCTCTGTTCCAGTTCAGAACTCTGGATGGCTAGAGTATAGTTGCTGAGATCTGTAACTGTCTTTACTAAGGCTTGCTTCTCTGATTTTTCCTATTTATAGTGAGAGAGAATGGAAAGTACCATTTGCTCTATCTGAGAGAGCCAGTACTTTGATGCATGGAAGTCATTAGATTGAATGGCGCGGTAGCACCCATTCAATTTTTCATATATAGAAGGATTGGTATTTTTAAGTTCAGTGTTATACCAGTCCCTCACAACTGCTGCTGCTGTTGGTCTTTGTGTTGATTGAAATCTCCTTTGGGCAGTCGTAATATTACTGTATGTAGGTGTATTGTTTTGGATTGGAAGAACAGTCATTCCCGGAGGTGGGAATGGTCTTGCTTCGGTAGAAACTGTTGTAGTAGTAGTAATGCCTCCAGTTGTCTGGGTGATAGTGGTGTGGCCTCCAGTCTCCTGAGTGGATTTTGTCCCTCCAGTCGCCTGGGTAGAGCTGCTTTCTCCTTTTTCAGGAGTTTTCTTCTGGGTGTTTCCTCCCAAAAGAGGGGTCTTCTTGTTGTTGACGGTAGTCTATTTGGTTTCATCAGCCATAGACCTAAGCCTTTTCAGGCGATCTTCGTCCATTGTTAGGACGAGTCAATAAATCTGCAAGAACATTAGTATAACCAGGAATATATTTAACATCATATTGATATATTTCAAGATATAAAGTAATTCTTATTCTCCTGATATTTTCTTCAGGATTGTTTATGGTTCTTTTTTTCAAGAATTGTGCTACGGCTTTGTTATCAGTTTCTATCATAAAACCACGATTTAATAAGTAAATTTTTAAGCTTTTTATAGCTAATTTAATGGCTAATAATTCTTTATCATAAGCAGAATAATTTTGTTGTGGTTTTGTAAATTTGCCAGAAGTGTAGGCTACTATTTCCTTTTGTTCATCCGTTTGAAAGGTTACTAATTCTTCATCTTTTGGAAAATATAATATAAGCTGATTTGTGATTAGTTGTTTAATTTGCTCTATTTCTTTTTCTTCAGTAGTAGATAGTTGAATACTTATTTTATTTGTATTCCATTTTCTAGGTTGTTCACCATTTTCTATTTTATACTTTGATTGTTCTACTGTTAGTTTGTCTTTCAGGTTTTGGACTAGCTGAGATAAGTGAGGAATGAATTTCCTTGCATAATTTAGTAATCCTAAAAAACTCTGTAATTGCTTTAGAGTTTTAAAAGTTTTAGGAAATCCTTTTATCTTTGAATATATATGCTGTTGTAATTCTATCTATCCTTCTTTTATATATTTTCCAAGAAACTCTACTTCTGTTTTAAATAGAGATATCTTTTTTGGACTTAAAATGATTCCATTATCAAGTAGTAATTTTGAGACTTGTAGCAAATGTTGTTTATGCTCTTCCAAAGTAAGCGAAAAGATTAGTATATCATCTACATAGACAACTACAAAGGGTAGATGTCCAAATATAGAATTCATCCATTTTTGAAATATATGTGGAACATTTTTTAAACCAAAAGGCATTACTAACCATTCGTAATGTCCTTGAGGGCAACTGAATGCTGTTAATTCTATGGATTCTGTATTGGCTAGTTTTATCTGCCAGAAACCAGATTTAGCATCAAATTTACTATAGTATTTTGATCCTTGTATTTGTTTTATTAATTGTTCAGCAGAAGGTATAAAATAACTATCAAATTTTGTACAACTATTTAATTTTCTATAGTTTATGACCATTCTTGCTTTTCCTCTTTTTTGTTCTGCATGGTTTCTTACCATAAATACATGAGAAGAATGTGGACTAGTGCTTGATCGTATTAATTTGAGATCTAATAATTCTTTGATTTGTTCAGAGAATTCTTTTTTGTCTAAAGGAGATACCATTATACTATTTACTCTAATTTTAGTATCTCTATATAATATCATGGGGCTTTGTCAAAATGTAGGAAAGGATCATTAGAATATAATGATTTTAGAAGACTATGTATAATAGTTTCCGTATCGGATATTGTTGAAATAGGATACGTGTAAAAAGTATTAGGATCATTATGATGAGTAGGAATAGGATTTGGATTTGGATGATGGCCATGGGCCACTTCACCACGCTGGGCTGTGTGGGCTAAAGGTATCGGGAAATGGACCCGAGGAGTAGGATGATTGTCAAAAGTAACGTAATGTGTATTGAAAGGAGCATAGTGTCGAAGATTATTCATACCAACTAAGCAATCGATGTTAAAATCAATAGGTAATAAGGCGAATTCAAAGTGGTAATGATGAAATTGGTTATGAATATCAGGGAAGGATACAGATAGTTTTGCTTTATGAGTGACTAGAACAGGTCTACCCATAAAATCGTGTAGTTTAGCATTTTTTGCTAAGGGTATCCAGAATTGTTGTGGGATGAATGTTTTCTGAATAAGGCTAGTCACGGCTCCTGAATCTAGAATAGTATGAATAGTAAACTTTGGATGTTCTTCTGAAAGTGTTATAGTCATAGGGAGATAAATGTGTAATTGTGGTGTGGTTTCAAGGTCCAACATTTGAAAGTCCAAAGGAACTAGTTGGTAATCGTATAATATTTTGTTTCTGTTTTTGTTGATCGAGAATTTTTTGTGTCCTTCCTTCTAGAGGAGTATGTTCTAAATTATCAATTATAGAAGTACTTGGCCTGCTAGGCTCTAGATTTAGAGTAGTATTCCGGAAGTTAGTAGAACTTCCGAAATACGTGTAAAAAGTTGGAAGATAAATGTATAATTGGAGAAAGAAGCTCTACTCAGGCGACTGGAGGGACAAAATCCACTCAGGAGACTGGAGGCCACACCACTATCACCCAGGCAACTGGAGGCATTACTACTACTACAACAGCTTCTACCGAAGCAAGACCATTCCCACCTCCGGGAATGACTGTTCTTCCAATCCAGAACAATACACCTACATACAGTAATATTACGGCTGCCCAAAGGAGATTTCAATCAACACAAAGACCAACAGCAGCAGCAGTTGTGAAGGACTGGTATAACACTGAACTTAAAAATACCAATCCTTCTATATATGAAAAATTGAATGGGTGCTACCGCGCCATTCAATCTAATGACTTCCATGCATCAAAGTACTGGCTCTCTCAGATAGAGCAAATGGTACTTTCCATGCTCTCTCACTATAAACAGGAAAAATCAGAGAAGCAAGCCTTAGTAAAGACAGTAACAGATCTCAGCAACTATACTCTAGCCACCCAGAGTTCTGAACTGGAACAGAGGAAAGCAACATGGTTCCAGGGTGCTACACAAGACCAAGAATTCTGGAGAAACACAATTCTTGACATGGAAATTGCCGATCAAGTACATCATCCTCTTCCAGAGTTCTACAAATTACTAGAACTCTGCAGAATTCAAAATGAGAAATCTCGGCAACTTGAAGCTGAGATGACAGTCTACAAAATGATAGGGTTGAATCAGCAAAATATGATTCCAGATGCTGACTTGAAACTTTTCTTCAAGACCCTAGAAGCTACGGATACTCTGGCACTCCTCCAACAACATGAATTAGTCCTGAACAAGAATAATTCTCCAAGAATTATTTCAGGTTTTCGGGAGATTCCAAAAAGCCATAAGGCCATTCAGCTTGGCCTTGTTCATGTTATGTTGAATCTTATATATATAGATAGAGTAATAGACATCATAGAACTACAGAAAATTTAATATTTAATATAGATCATATACCATCAAACGAATTAAGAGATTATATAGTAAATTAGGAATAATTAATGGTAGGAACCAATTCATTAATACCGGACAGTGTACCACATAAAGAGTTTGTATTACTTGGTTGTGGTTATTGGCAAGGTATAGCTTTAAGATGGTTAACACAATATGAAAAATTATGTCCAAATGAAATAGCAGCTTTAAATAGTCATGCCTCTCGAAAAGGGGCTTTACATAGTATTTGCAAATTGTTATATGCCGATCTAACAGGCGAAGATATTACAGCCGAAGGAATAGATGAAAATATGTTATTAAAAATGAAGCTCTGTAATATATGTTATCTTGAAGAATTTGTTAATCAATATATAAGTTATATATTTAAACTAAATTCTCTAGAAAAGAAAGAATTCTGGATAATTGCTTTCTTTTCAAAACTACCTATGCCTTGGGATGCTATAATTGAGACAAAATATAATAATCTTAAAGCAGGTGTATGCCCCCTCCCTTCATCTGAAATCTTTATTTATAGCAAAGCTTTTAAGTACAGTAAGATTCTATTTTGATAAGATAGAATCTTTCAACAGAAAAAGTGCTACAGTGAAAAGGCGGAATAATTGCTAAAGACTAAAAGTGTTACAGGAAAAAGGTGGAGTGATTGCTAAAAAACAAAACTTTTAGTACAATAATTAAAGATGCTATCGGTAGGCTGCTTTTGTAAGGATAAGAGAGTATCTTTGAGTGCGGAGTGAGCTGGCTGGCATGTGCTGATACTTGAGAAGATGGTCCCACCACGCTTAGTCTTGCATGATGTTTTGTAATGCATCTTCATCAAAAGCTTCGTCTTCTCTGATCACATCAGGATCATGATTGTCTTCTGGAAGATTGTGGTCTCCGCCAAGGTCTTCGTCTTCTATGCTTTCTAGATCTTCGTAGAACTCCTCCTTAGCTTTAGAGCTGATTTTTCCTAGCTGCAAGGAGGATAAGAAAGCGAGGACACTTGGAATTTTTACTTCAGATGCTTCAAAGGCTCCGATATAATCATAAAAGAGAATATTATTCTCTATTTTGACTGTATGGGCTCCTGAAATTGACTTTGTGTATGCTTCATTAAAAAATTCCTTAGCTGCTTTCTTGGTTTCTTCTTCAAGATCAAGAACAGGTAGACTTTCACATGTTGGAGAAGGAGTATAGTTGAAATTGTGTAGCTCCCAAAGTTGGATGGACGGGAAGACTTTCAGATACCTCCTTTCCTCCCAAGTACTCCATATGCGAAAAAAGAAAGTAGTTTGATACCTGGTGGTGTAAGCCTTGATTCCTTTCAAACATATAGGAGGTAGAAAATCCTGAAATTCCTCTTGGTGAGAAGAATTTACAAAGAGTTCATGGACAAGACCTAGCTTGATGGCCTTGTAACATTTTGATATTTCTTGAAAACCAGAAATAATCCTAGGAGAATTATTTTTATTGAGAATAAGTTCATGCTGTTGCAGAACAACGATGATATCTGTGGCTTCCAACTTGCTGAAGAATTCCCTTAGCTGGGAGTTAGGAATCATATTTTGTTGATTAAGGCCTATCATTTTGTGGACTGTAATCTCGGCCTTTAACTGCCTTGACTTTTCTGTTTGTATTTGGCAGAGCTCTAAAAGCTTATAGAATTCAGACAATGGATGGTATACCTGATCAGAAATTTCCATGTCTTGGATAATGTCCCTCAAATATTGTTGGTCTTGGGACGATCCTTGGAACCAGGTTCCTTTTCTCTGCTCTAAGTCTGAACTTTGAGCAGCAAGAGTATAGGTGCACAGATCAGAGACAGCTTTTGTGATGTTCAGCTTCTCTGTCTTTTCTTGAGTGTAATGGCTATACATAGAGAGTATCATCTGCTCGATCTGAGATAACCAATATTTGGAAGAGTGGAAATCATTTGATTGAATGGCTCGATAGCACCCATTCAACCGTTCATATGTATGTGGATTAGAGGTTTTGAGATCAGTGTTATACCAATCTCTGACAACTGCTGCTGCTATGGGTCTTGCATTCGGTGTTGACTGGACTCTTCTTTGTGCAGCAGTGATGTTGCTGTATGAAGGTGCATTGCTTTGAAGCGGTGGAACTATCATCCCCAATGGAGAGAATTGCTTTGCCTCGGTAGAGATTGTTGTTGTATTGTTGCCAGTTTCCTGGGTAGATGTAGAGCCTCCAGTTTCCTGGGTAGATTTGCTGCTTTCTCATTTTTCAGGAGTTTTCTTCTGACTGTTACCTCCCGTTTGTGACGGGGTCTTCTTAGGAGTGTTGATGGTAGTCCATTTGGCTTGTTCAGCTATGCACTTGAGTCTTTTTAGCCTATCCTCTTCCATCTTCTGGGCGAATTAATAAATCTGCAAGATAGTTAGTATAACCCGAAATATATTTAACATCATATTGATAAATCTCAAGGTATAAAGCAATTCTTATTCTCCTAATATTTACTTCAGGATTGTTTATAGTTCTTTTTTTTTCAGAAATTGTGTTACAGCTTTGTTATCGGTTTCAATCATAAAACTTCGATTTAATAAGTAAATTTTCAAGCTCTTTATAGCTAATTTGATGGCTAATAACTCTTTGTCATAAGCAGAATATTTTTGTTGTGGTTTTGTAAATTTGCCAGAAGTATAAGCTACTATTTCCTTTTGTTTTGCTATTAAGACTCCTGCCCAAAATTGCTCAGAAGCATCTGTTTGAAGAGTTACTAATTCTTCACCTTTTGGGATATATAATATAAGCTGATTTGTGATTAGTTGTTTAATTTGCTCAATTTCTTTTTCTTCTGTAGAAGATAGTTGAATATTTATTTTGTCTGTATTCCATTTTCTAGGTTGTTCACCATTTTCTATTTTATACTTTGATTGTTCCACTGTTAGTTTCTCCTGTAGGTTTTGGACTAGCTGGGACAAGTGAGGAATGAATTTCCTTCCATAATTTAGTAATCCTAAAAAACTCTGTAATTGCTTTAGAGTTTTAAAAAAGTTTAGAAATTCTTTTATCTTTGAATATATATGCTATTGTAATTATATATGTCCTTCTTTTATATATTTTCCAAGAAACTCTACTTCTGTTTTAAATAGAGATATCTTTTTTGGACTTAAAATGATTCCATTATCAAGTAGTAATTTTGAGACTTGTAGCAAATGTTGTTTATGCTCTTCCAAAGTAAGCGAAAAGATTAGTATATCATCTACATAGACAACTACAAAGGGTAGATGTCCAAATATAGAATTCATCCATTTTTAAAATATTTGTAGAGTATTTTTTAAACCAAAAGGCATTACTAACCATTCGTAATGTTCTTGAGGGCAACTGAATGCTGTTAATTCTATGGATTCTGTATTGGCTAGTTTTATCTGTCAGAAACCAGATTTAGCATCAAATTTACTTTAGTATTTTGATCCTTATATTTGTTTTATTAATTGTTCAGCAGAAGGTATAAAATAACCATCAAATTTTGTACAACTATTTAATTTTCTACAGTTTATAACCATTCTTGCTTTTCCTCTTTTTTGTTCTGCATGGTTTCTTACCATAAATGCAGGAGAAGAATGTGGACTAGTGCTTGATCGTATTAATTTGAGATCTAATAATTCTTTGATTTGTTCAGAGAATTCTTTTTTGTCTTAAGGAGATACCATTATACTATTTACTCTAATTTTAGTATCTCTGTATTGATCTAAGATAGTTAGAGTACAATATCGTGGGGCTTCGTCAAAATGTAGCAAAGGATCATTAGAATATAATGATTTTAGAAGACTATGTATAATAGTTTCCGTATCGGATATTGTTGAAATAGGATACGTGTAAAAAGTATTAGGATCATTATGATGAGTAGGATTAGGATGATGGCCATGCGCCACTTCACCACGCTGGGCTGTGTGGGCTAAAGGTATCGGAAAATGGACCCAAGGAATAGGATGATTGTCAAAAGTAAAGTAATGTGTATTGAAAGGAGCATAGTGTCGAAGATTATTCATACCAACTAAGCAATCGATGTTAAAATCAATAGGTAATAAGGCAAAATCAAAGTGGTAATGATGAAATTGGTTATGAATATCAGGGAAGGATACATATAGTTTCGCTTTATGGGTGACTAGAATAGGTCTACCCATGAAATCGTGTAGTTTAGCATTTTTTGCTAAGGGTATCCAGAATTGTTGTGGGATGAATGTTTTTTGAATAAGACTAGTCTCGGCTCCTGAATCTAGAAGAGTATGAATAGTAAACTTTGGATGTTCTTCTGAAAGTGTTATAGTCATAGGGAGATAAATGTGTAATTGTGGTGTGGTTTCATGGTCCAACATTTGAAAGTCCAAAGGAACTAGTTGATAATCGTATAATATTTTGTTCCTGTTTTTGTTGATCGAGAATTTTTTGTGTCCTTCCTTCTAGAGGAGTATGTTCTAAATTATCAATTATAGAAGTACTTGGCCTACTAGGCTCTAGATTTAGAGTAGTATTCCGGAAGTTAGTAGAACTTAAACTTCTTGGAATAGTTGGATGTATAAATGTTGTAGAAATAGTATTTCCTGAAGCAATAAAAGTTTCTATAGGAAGTTGTGGTTTTGGTTTTAATGTTTTTAAAAACACTTGCAAACACTATGTAAAGCCCCTTTTCGAGAGGCATGACTATTTAATTGGACATAATTTTTCATGTTGTGTTAACCATATTAAGGCTATACCTTGCTAATAACCACAAGCAAGTAATACAAACTCTTTATGTGGTACACTGTCCGGTATTAATGAATTGGTTCCTACTATTAACTGTTCCCAATTTACTATATAATCTCTTAATTCGTTTGATGGTATATGATCTATATTAAATATTAAATTTTCTGTAGTTCTATGATGTCTGTTACTCTGTCTATATATATAAGATTCAACATAACTTTCCGCAATGTCTCTATGATACATATTATCATCAGTACCTTCCGGTTGATGAGGAGGAGGTTGTGGATGTCTAGGATGATGTATTATAAAAGATTCTCCTTGTTCCATATGAACATATAAATTTTCCTCGGTAGAGGACTCCTCGTTAGAGGGTATATGTAGTGTATTAGATTCCTCGTTAGAGGATATATATGTATATGTTTCCTCTTTAGAGGATATTGACAACTCATCATCAAAAGAACTTTCAACAGAAACAAAACTATCATCAGAAAAGGATTTTTCAGAAGATTTTTCATTAGAAAAGTATTTTATGGAAGCAGAATATTTTTCATAAAAATCAAAAAGTTCTTTAGAGTCTATTTTTCCATTTAATTCTTTTGTTTGCAAAAGCTTGTACTACAAATATTTTTGCTAATCAATTTCATTTGGATCAATGTTTTTCAAAGATTTTGAAGATGTTTTTATCATACGAACAAATCCAAATCTTTCTTTAGAAGTAAAACTTGGAAAACTTAAAAATGTTTGTAGAGTAGAAAGTTTTTGAGAAACAAGGTATAATTGCTCGCTTAGATAATTTAGCATACTGTTTTGTTGTTCAGTAGTACCATTACAAGGAAGATGTATACTATATTCATGAGAATTTAAACAACTTATTTAAGATTTATTCACAAGAAGGATTTAGAAGACGTCGGATAAAAAAAAGAAGTTTGGGAAAGCTCTCTGCCCCCTCCCTTCATCAGAAGTTTTTATTTATAATCAAGCTTTGAGTTACAGTAAGATTCTATTTTGATAAGATAGAATCTTTGAACAGGAAAAGTGCTACAGGAAAAGGTGAAATAATTGTAAGAAACAAAACTTTTTCGTACAATTATTAAAGATATTGTCTGCAGGTTGCTTCCGAGCACCTTCTTAGTGGAGAGTGAGCTAGATGGCATGTGCTGATGTCTGCTGGTGGATGAGGATGAATCTTGATAAGCATGGTCCCACCACGCTTAATCTTGCATAATGTTCTGTAGGGCGTCCTCATCAAAAACTTATTCTCTAATAGCATCGGGATCATGATTATCCTCTCCTTCGAGGTTTTCATTTTCCATTCCTTCTAAGTCAGCATAGAATTCCTCTTTGGCCTTGGAACCCAGTTTCCCAAGTTGGAGTGAAGATAGGAACTCTAGGACTTTCGAAATTCGCTCTTCTGACTTTTCATATGTGCCGATATAATCATAGAGCAAAATATTGTTTTCAATTTTGATGGAATGGGCACCCGATATTGCTTTGTTGTAAGCCTCATCATAAAATTCCCTGGTAGCTTTCTTAGTTTCAGAATCCAAGTCAAGAACGGGAATATTATCACAGGCTTGAGAAGGAGGAGCATAGTTTTGATTGTGAAGCTCCCATAGCTGTACAGAGCCATATATCTTCAAATACTTCCTTTCTTCCCAAGTGCTCCAGATGCGGAAGAAGAAAGTAGTCTGGTATATTGAAGTATAGGCTTTGATACTCTTGATGCATATAGGAGGAAGAAAATCCTGGTACTCTTCAAGATGAGAAGTATTAACAAAAATTTCATGAACAAGGCCCAACTGTAAGGCCTTCCTGCATTTGGCAATTTCCTGGAAACCAGTAATAATTCGTGGTGAATTATTCTTATTCCATATCAGCTCGTGTTGTTGTAGAACTGCTATTATATCAGCAGATTCTAGCTGTTGGAAGAAAATTTTCAGCTGAGAGTCCCCGATCATGTGTTGCTGGTTGAGACCAATCATCTTATGAACAGTGAGTTCAGCCTCTAACTGCCGTGCCCTTTCAGTCTCAATTTTACACAAGTCAAGGAGTTTGTAAAATTCAGATAAAGGGAGATATACCTGATCAGCAATTTCCAGGTCTTGAACTGTTTCTCTCAGATATTGCTGGTCCTGAGAGGTGCCTTGAAACCAGGCACTCATTCTCTGAGTAAGATCAGAGCTCTGTGCAGTGAGGGTATAATTGCAAAGATCCGTGGTAGTTTTGATGATGGCTAGTTTCTCAGTCTTCTCTTGGGTGTAATGTGAGTACATAGATAGAACCATCTGTTCTATCTGAGATAGCTAGTATTTGGATGAAAAAAATCATTCGACTGGATTGCACGGTAGTATCCGTTTAATTTCTCATATATAGATGGATTTGAGGTTCTGAGCTCGAGATTGTACCAATCTCGAACTACTGCCTCTGCCGTTGGCTTGATAGGCTGTAGTCTTCTTTGAACTATTGCAATGTTACTGTATGAAGGTGTCTGGACCGGTAGTACAGTCTTGCCTAGTGGTGGAAATGGCTTGGCTTCGGTAGAAGCTGATATAGTTGGTGTAGAGGTGTGTCCTCCAGAGTGTCCTCCAGTTTCCTGGATTGTAGAACTTCCTCCCTTTTCAGGGGTCTTCTGCTTGTCCTTTTGTTGGGTGTCTCCTCCCTGTTGCGGGGTCTTTTTGGTAGTCTTGACGGTGGTCCATTTGGCTTGTTCAGCCATAAGCCTAAGCCTTTTCAGGCATTCTTCGTCCATTGTTAGGACGAGTCAATAAATCTGTAAGAATATTAGTATAACCAGGAATATATTTAACATCATATTGATATATTTCAAGGTATAAAGCAATTCTTATTCTCCTAATATTTTCTTCAGGATTATTTATGGTTCTTTTTTTCAAAAATTGTGCTACAGCTTTGTTATCAGTTTCAATCATAAAACTACGATTTAATAAATAATTTTTTAAGCTTTTTATGGCTAATTTAATGGCTAATAATTCTTTATCATAAGCAGAATAATTTTGTTGTGGTTTCGTAAATTTGCCAGAAGTATAAGCTACTATTTCCTTTTGTTTTGCTATTAAGACTCCTGCCCAAAATTGTTCAGAAGCATCTGTTTGAAGAGTTACTATTTCTTCATCTTTTGGAAAATATAATATAAGCTGATTTGTTATTAGTTATTTAATTTGCTCTATTTCTTTCTCTTCAATAGTAGATAGTTGAATTTTTATTTTATCTGTATTCCATTTTCTAGGTTGTTCACCATTTTCTATTTTATACTTTGATTGTTCTACTGTTAGTTTGTCTTGCAGGTTTTGGACTAGCTGAGACAAGTGTGGAATGAATTTCCTTCCATAATTTAGTAATCCTAAAAAACTCTGTAATTGCTTTAGAGTTTTAAAGGTTTTAGGAAATTCTTTTATCTTTGAATATATATGCTGTTGTAATTCTATCTATCCTTCTTTTATATATTTTCCAAGAAACTCTACTTCTGTTTTAAATAGAGATATCTTTTTTGGACTTAAAATGATTCCATTATCAAGTAAATATTTTGAGCTTTGACGTGAAGCAGACGCTCTCCTGCAACTGGTATCAGAGACTTGTGCAGCGTTCCTCTTCTTCTTTTTTGTAAGTACTTTCTCTCTTAGCCATGTCTGGCTAAACTAGTTAGACATGTTATTTTCTTGATTCTTTTAGTAAACTAGATATTAGTATCTTACGCCATGAGGTAGGAAACGAATCATGGCTGTGCTCTCTCTCTGAAGCCATAAAATAGGCCCGTGGTGGACTATGTCTTTAATAGACAGAAAAATCCTTGCAGCCGAACTCTAAGATGAAAGCCACTCTTAGAGGTGATATGTGCCGGAGAGAACAGGATCAAAACGATACTAATATCTAGCAACTAGAGAAAGAAAGAAAATAACGTGTCTAGTTTATTAAAAACTTTTAACCTGTCTCGATCTTTAGTTTTACCTGAAAGTTATGAATGTCCTTTCAATTTAAATTCTCATGAACATAGTATACATCTTCCTTATAATGGTACTACTGAACAACAAAACAGTATGCTAAATTATCTAAGCGATCAATTATACCTTGTTTCTCAAAAACTTTCTACTCTACAAACATTTTTAAGTTTTCCAACTTTTACTTCTAAAGAAAGATTTGGATCTGTTCGTATGATAAAAACATCTTCAAAATCTTTGAAAAACATTGATCCAAAGAAAATTGATTACCAAAAATATTTGCAGTACAAGCTTTTGCAAACAAAAGAATTAAATGGAAAAATAGACTCTAAAGAACTTTTTGATTTTTATGAAAAATATTCTGCTTCCATAAAATACTTTTCCAATGAAAAATCTTCTGAAAAATCCTTTTCTGATGAAAGCTTTGTTTCTGTTGAAAGTTCTTCTGATGATGAGTTGTCAATATCCTCTAAAGAGGAAACATATACATATATATCCTCTAAGAAGGAATCTGATACACTACATATACCCTCTAACGAGGAGTCCTCTACCGAGGAAAATTTATATGTTCATATGGAGTAAGGAGAATCTTCTATAATACATCATCCTAGACATCCATAACCTTCTCCTCATCAACCGGAAGGTACTGATGATAATATGTATCATAGAGACACTGCGGAAAGTTATGTTGAATCTTATATATATAGACAGAGTAATAGACATCATAGAACTACAGAAAATTTAATATTTAATATAGATCATATACCATCAAACGAATTAAGAGATTATATAGTAAATTGGGAACAATTAATGGTAGGAACCAATTCATTAATACCGGTCAGTGTACCACATAAAGAGTTTGTATTACTTGGTTGTGGTTATTGGCAAGGTATAGCCTTAAGATGGTTAACACAATATGAAAAATTATGTCCAAATGAAATAGCAGCTTTAAATAGTCATGCCTCTCGAAAAGGGGCTTTACATAGTATTTGCAAATTGTTATATGCCGATCTAACAGGCGAAGATATTACAGCCGAAGGAATAGATGAAAATATGTTATTAAAAATGAAGCTCTGTAATATATGTTATCTTGAAGAATTTGTTAATCAATATATAAGTTATATATTTAAACTAAATTCTCTAGAAAAGAAAGAATTCTGGATAATTGCTTTCTTTTCATAACTACCTATGCCTTGGAATGCTATGATTGAGAAAAAATATAATAATCTTAAAACAGGTGTTCCACATAGTACGGGTACCTTAAAAAGGGCTTGTATGGAAACTGTTAAAAAGACTTGTCAATTACAAAAAGCAAACAATCATCTTACAAATACATACATAAGTCAGATATAACGACTTCATGTTGTCCCAAATATGATCCAGATATTAACTATCAATTTGGTTGTCCCCCAACTTATGGATACAATAAACCTTTCTTTCCTTATAAGAAAAGGCATAAGAAATATTCTAAGAAACACAAGTATAAAAGAAACTATACAAATTTTAAATCAAAATATAAGAGAAAGAGATATAAGGTTTCTAAGAAAAAATGGAAACCAGAATACAAAGACAAATACAGAAAGTCTAAAAGATATAAGAAACGAAAGTTTATTAAAAGCAACAAATACAATCCTAAAAAGAATTGTAAATGTTTTAAATGTGGAAAAGAAGGACATTATTCCTACGAATGTACGGTCAATGTAAAGACAGTATGGTTACAAGATTTAGAATCCTATGATATACATTTAGGAACAATTGAAGAAATACATAGTGAAACTTCTACTATATATGAAGTAGAGTCTGTATATGACGAAAGCTCTCCTTCTTCTTCTGAAACAGAAGAATTAAACATAAATATGATGACAATAAACAAAACATATCATTCTATACAAATTATACCTTTATCTAAAACCGTGATATTACCTAAAAGAGAAATTTTAAAATTTCCAGGTTATATACTTTATGCAAACAAAAATTATAGTCTACAGAGATATCAGACAACTGAAATATACTTAGACTTAATCATAAGAATACCCTATGGATATTATGGAGAAATCCAAAATTTAAAATATCATACTATAAGAAATATCTTTATAACCTATGGAGTAATAGAATCCATGACAGACCAAAATACTTGTATAACAATGAAAAGTACAAGCTTAGAAAATCATCTATATCTAATCACGTTAGGAACTCCTATTGGAATTTTAATAATACATAGATATGAAGATTTACCAATGGTTAAAGTTGAACAAGATCCTCTATTTTCAACTTCTCCACCACTAAGCCCAGAAATAACTCCGGGACAAACTTCTAAAGAACCTATGTACGAGTACAAAGTATATATGAATACACTATCAGAAATAGAACCTCTTGAAACTCATAATACAAATATAGAAAATAGTCAAGGTGAGCAATATGAAATTACAGATGAAGATATTGAAAGATTAAAACTTTCAATACCCCATGCAAAACCAAATGAAGTATATAATCCTCAATCTAAATTTAAATCTATATGGTCTAATAAAAATACCTATATATTTGAACGTATGCAAGGAAATATAGAATTAAAAGGAGATGAAGATTTTACTTCTATAAAAATATTAAATCTTGCGCAAATTGAGAAATTAAAACTCAAATATCCTCGAAAGAAATATTTACATATTGGGTTAATACAAATAAAGATAACTGGTTTATTCAGATCTGGAATAGATACACCAGTAATGATAATATGTTGTGACGAAAGAATTATCAACAATCCTCTAAATAGTATATTAGGAGGAGCAAAATCAAATTTAGTTAACAGAATATTTGGTGTAAATATACATCCAGATTTTTATATCAGCTTAAATGACATCAATATAGAAAAGGCATGTACTCTATCTATAAATCTAAAAGGAATAGAAATGCTTCCTGGATCCAAAGTTTTAGGAATCCAATGGGAACATTGTCTAGCTCTAAATGAAACCTCTACATTTAAATCAGTTACACCATCTCAATTTGTTAGACTATATGAAGTTGGGAATGGAAAAATTATCCAACCAAAATTAGTCAATATTAAACATCTAAAATATGACAATGAAATGCAAGTGTTTTTGAAAACATTAAAACCAAAACCACAACTTCCTATAGAAACTTTTATTGCTTCAGGAAATACTATTTCTACAACATTTATACAGCCAACTATTCCAAGAAGTTTAAGTTCTACTAACTTCAGAAATACTACTATACATCTAGAGCCTAGCAGACCAAGTACTTCTATAATTGATAATTTAGAACATACTCCTTTAGATGGAAGGACACAAAAAATTCTCGATCAACAAAAACAGGAACAAAATATTATACGATTACCAACTAGTTCCTTTGGACTTTCAAATGTTGGACCTTGAAACCACACCACAATTACACATTTATCTCCCTATGACTATAATATTTTCAGAAGAACATCCAAAGTTTACTATTCATACTCTTCTAGATTCAGGAGCCGAAACTAGCCTTATTCAAAAAGCATTAATCCCACAACAATTCTGAACGCCATTAGCAAAACATGCTAAACTACATGATTTCATGGGTAGACCTGTTTTAGTCACTCATAAAACAAAACTTTCTGTATCTTTCCCTGATATTCACAATCAATTTCATCATTACCATTTTGACTTCGCCTTATTACCTATCGATTTTAATATCGATTGTTTAGCTGGTATGAATAATCTTCGACACTATGCTCCTTTCAATACACATTACTTTACTTTTGACAATCATCCTATTCCTCGGGTACCTTTCCCTATACCTTTAGCCCACACAGCCCAACGTGGTGAGGTACAAGTATCACCTCTATAATTGAATAGTTGTAAAATATCGTATTACTATTCAATTATAGAGGTGATACTTTTGACAATCACCTCTATAATTGAATGTTGAAATAGGATACCAGAAGATTCTCACAGGCTGGGGCAGGAATATAATTAAAATTATGAAGTTCCCATAGCTGTACTGATGGGAAGATTTTAAGATATTTGCGTTCCTCCCACGTACTCCAGATACGAAAGAAGAAAGTAGTATGGTATCTGGTCGTATAAGCCTTGATGCTTTTGAGACAGATGGCTGGCAGGAAGTCAGAAAATTCTTCTGGATGTGAAGAATTTACGAATAGTTCATGAACAAGGCCAAGCTGAATGGCCTTATGGCATTTTGGAATCTCCTGAAAACCCGAAATAATTCTTGGAGAATTATTCTTGTTCAGGACTAATTCATGTTGTTGGAGGAGTGCAAGAGTATCCGTAGCTTCTAGGGTCTTGAAGAAAAGTTTCAAGTCAGCATCTGGAATCATATTTTGCTGATTCAACCCTATCATTTTGTAGACTGTCATCTCAGCTTCAAGTTGCCGAGATTTCTCATTTTGAATTCTACAGAGTTCTAGTAATTTGTAGAACTCTGGAAGAGGATGATGTACTTGATCAGCAATTTCCATGTCAAGAATTGTGTTTCTCAAGAATTCTTGGTCTTGTGTAGCACCCTGTAACCATGTTGCTTTCCTCTGTTCCAATTCAGAACTCTGGGTGGCTAGAGTATAGTTGCTGAGATCTGTAACTGTCTTTACTAAGGCTTGCTTCTCTGATTTTTCCTGTTTATAGTGAGAGAGCATGGAAAGTACCATCTCAGATGGTATCCAAATCCTAATCCTACTCATCATAATGATCCTAATACTTTTTACACGTATCTTATTTCAACAATATCCGATACGGAAACTATTATACATAGTCTTCTAAAATCATTATATTCTAATGATTTTAGAATATAATGGATGACCGGAATTCGCTTTGATCCTAATACTTTTTTTCTCTAGTTAGCTAGATATTAGTATCGTTTTGACCCTGTTCTCTCCGGCACATATCACCTCTAAGAGTGGCTTTCATCTTAGAGTTCGGCTGCAAGGACTTTTCTGTCTATTAAATACATAGTCCACCACGGGCCTATTTTATGCTTCAATTCAAAAAACTAAAGATAATGAAACTCACTTATTATCTGTCCCTTCTATTCCATTAGACGCCTATTAATAGGCAAGAAAAGTTAAATAAATAGAAACAAATCAAAAGGAAACAATCAGCCCTTAATTTGGCTGATCACATGCCCACAATAGGAAACAATCAGCAATCAGCTTTATCTGAACTCTTCTAATAGTTTAATCATGTTGATGTATCTTTGTTGAACACGTAAACCATCCTCTATGGGCCTCCACGAATTTGCTTAAGTCAAAACCTCTTGAATCAGCCCATTAAGTGTATCTTTGAACTTCTTTTCTCGTACTCTTATAACCGGCCCAGTTGGAACTTGAGCTGGCTCCTTTGTAGTCATGACATTATTTGCATCATTCCCCTCCTCCTGAAAAGGATTTCTCTCAAATCATTACGTACATCAAAAGGACTCAAATCAGTAACATTGAAAGTAGCACTAATATTTTACTCACCCGGCAAATCTAGTTTGTAAGCATTGTCATTGATGCGTTCTAGAACTTGGAAAGGACCATCCCCTCGTGGAAGCAGTTTGGAATGTCTTTGCGCCGGAAATCTCTCTTCTCTCATATGCAATCAAACCCAATCTCTGGAAATAAGCTTGTGACACCCCTTGTTGGCTTGTTTTGCATACTGCTCCGTTCTTCTCTCGATATTGAGCCTTACCTTCTCATGTATCTGCTTAACAAAATCAGCCTTTTTCTTTCCATCCAAATTAACACGCTCAGAAACAGGTAATGGAGATAAATCCAATGGAGTCAAAGAATTAAACCCATAAACAATTTCAAACGGTGAGAATTTAGTAGCAGAATGAATAAACCTATTATAAGCAAACTCAACATGTGGTAAACATTCTTCCAATATTTTGATGTTCTTTTTAATTATTGCCCTTAATAAAGTAGATAAAATCCTATTTACTACTTCGGTTTGACCATCAGTTTGTAGGTGACAAATAGTAGAAAACAAAAGTTTGGTATCTAGCTTACACCACAAAGTCTTCTAAAAGTAGCTCAAGAACTTAGCATCTCTATCCGAAACAATGGTTCTAGGCATGACATGCAATCTCACAATCTATCCACAACCACAAAAATCGAATCACTTCCACGTTTAGTCCTAGGTAATCCTAACACAAAGTCTATTGAAATATCAATCCAAGGCTTACTAGGAATGGGCAAAGAAGTATACAAACCGTTGGGTTGCACTCTGGATTTAGCTTGCCTACATGTGACACATCTGTCACAAATCTGCTCAACATCTCGTTTCATGTGTGGCCAATAGAAGTGTTCCTGCAAAACAGCTAAGGTCTTAGTAACTCCAAAATGTCCCATTAATCCCCCTTCATGGGATTCCTGCAGTAACAAATCCCTCAAAGAACAGTTGGCACACATAACTTATTTTTTCGAAATAAGAATCTATCATGTCTAAAGAACTTACCACAAGCGTTTTTCTCACAAGCCTGGTACTCTTCACAAAATTTGTGGTCATCAATGTATAAACTTTTAATGTTTTCAAAACCAAGCAATTTTGCATCAAGTGTAGAGAGTAATGCATACCTGTGAGAAAATGCATCGGCGACCACATTCTCCTTACCTTTTTTATACCGGATGACATATGGAAATGTCTCAATGAACTCTACCCAACAAGCATGCCTTTTATTTAGCTTGTGTTGGCCCTTCAAATGTTTCAAGGGCTCATGATCAGTGTGAATCACGAACTTCTTAGGCCATAGGTAGTGCTGCCATGTCTCCAAAGCTCAAATCAATGCATACAACTCTTGGT
Source organism: Dracaena cambodiana (assembly GCA_036321105.1). Taxonomy (NCBI): domain Eukaryota; kingdom Viridiplantae; phylum Streptophyta; class Magnoliopsida; order Asparagales; family Asparagaceae; genus Dracaena; species Dracaena cambodiana. The sequence goes on from JAYEPQ010000002.1 coordinate 53,500,813, forward strand.
CATAAGTCGGATAGTTTAAGGCTGTCCCGCTTAATTTCTCGCTAAAGTAAGTAATTGGTCGTCCCTCCTGCATAATAACTGTACCTATGCCAATACCTGAAGCATCACATTCAATCTCATACGTTTTAGAAAAGTTACGTAAAAACAGTAAGAGGGCGTTGGTTAGCTTCTCTTTGATTAGCTAAAATGCCTTCTCTTGTTCTTCTCCCCATCCTAAATCCGACGTTCTTCTTGATCACTTCGGTAAGTGGTGCGGCTATACTACTAAAGTCCTTCACAAACTGCTGGTAAAAACTAGCAAGTTCATAAAAACTATGAACATTGCCCACACTTGTGGGACTCGACCACTCTTGGATTGCACGTACCGTCTCTTCATCAACCTGTATACCTTGTGCACTAACAAAAAATCCCAGAAATACAAGCTTATCGGTGCAAAAAGTACACTTCTTCAGGTTAGCAAATAACTTTTCTTTCCTAAATACATCTAAAACCGATTTCAAATGTACGGCATGATCATCCAAGTTTTTGCTATAAATGAGTATATCATCAAAATAGATAACAACAAACCTGCCTATAAATGCATGCAAAACATGATTCATAAGTCTCATAAAAGTGCTTGGTGCATTAGTCAACCCAAAAAGCATAACTAACCATTAATACAAACCATATTTTGTTTTAAAAACAGTTTTCCATTCATTTCCTTTTTTCATTCTAATATGATGATAACCTCTCTTTAAATCAATTTTAGAGAACAAACAAGAACCATGCAACTCATCTAACATGTCATCTAAGCGAGAAATAGGATGACGATACTTTACATTTATATTGTTTATGGCTCGGTAATCAACGCACATTCTCCACGTCTCATCTTTCTTAGGTATAAGTAAAACCGGAACGACGCACGGGCTTATAGTCTCCCTCACGTACCCCTTCTCCAACAACTCACTTACCTGCCGTTGAAGCTCCTTTGTCTCCTCGGGATTGCTCTATAGGCTGGTCGGTTTGGAATTGTCGCACCGGGAACAAAATCAATTTGATATTCAATCTCTCGAATTGGTTGTAATCCGTATGGTGTTTCCTCGGAAAAGACATTCTCAAATTCCTACAAAAGAGAAACAACAGAACTGAGCAAAGCAGGGTCAAGTTCGTTAGTATTTAAAAATGCCTCTTTGTACAAAAATACAATTATCGGCTAATTTGAAAACATTGCTCGCTTAATCTCACTCACTTTTGCATAGAAATTCTTTTGTTTTCTCTCTGATTTTTTCTCAATGGCTTTATTTTGATTTTCTTTTTATCTCTCATTTTGGTTGGCCACTCTCTGATTTTCATTCTTTTCTTTTCCTCACTCTCTTTCTTTTGATAACTCTCTTTTTGCAACCTTACTTAATCTTCATAAACCTGTTTCGGTGTCATCGGCACAAGAGTGACGGGTTTTTGGTTGAGCACGAATGAATATTTGTTGATGAAGCATCATACTTAACTCGCTGAACGAATTGCCATGGTCGGCCTAATAGCAAATGTCCAGTTTGCATCGGAATTACATCACACGAAACTTCATCTTTATATTTTCCGATGCGAAATGAAACCAAAACTTGCTTATTCACCTTTACCTCGCCACTATCATTCAGCCATTGAATGTTTCAGTATGGGCAGTTCTAATTTCTCTACCAAGGTTGTGCTTGCAATATTAGTGCAACTTTCCCCATCAACAATCATACTATATACCTTGTCTTTGACGTAGCACCTAGTATGAAAAATGTTCTCCCGCTGCACTTCTTCAACTTCTTTTGTTTGCAAGCTTAGAAGTCTTCTTGACACCAACAATTCACCTTGAACCGCATATTCTTCATCATTCACATCCCCCAATGGTGGCATAGAGTAGGTATCGGCCTCGTCATCGGTTTCGATCTCTCCATTACCTCTTATCATCATGACTCTTTTGTTCGGACATTGACTTGCTACGTGACCCCTGCCTTGACATTTAAAACACTTAATATCACGATTTCGAGCAGTGGAAGGGTTAGATTTAGCTTGAGTGTCATAATTGGTTGTCTCTTGTTTTGGCTTGAATTTAGGTTTTGCAGCTGGTTTCTCCTCTTTCTTCACATGACTCGGTTTTCATGGGGAAAAACCCGAATTATAGGATGCACGTGTACCACCCCTCCTCTTGAATTGTTGCTCCACCTTGATAGCCATGTGCTGGCACTATATCCTCTAATTCCACATAATGCTGCATCTCCACCCTATCATGAATTTCTTGATTCAAGCCATTCAAGAATCTAGCCATAGTAGCTCTCGGTCTTCTTCGATATTATTCCGGATAATAGAAATCTCCATCTCTTGATCATAATCCTCCACACTCTGGCTACCTTGTCGAAGCATTTGCAATTTATTGTACAACTCCCGGTGGTAATGGCTGCGCACAAACCGCTTCCTCATCAGTATTTTCATCTCTTTCCACGTCTCTACCTGTCGTTCCCTATTTCGCCGCCTGTTCAACACTAACTAATCCCACCACACAATAGTATGTCAGAAAACTCAATGGCAGTAGGGTTTACCTTCTTCATTTCAGAGTAGTTGTGGCAATCAAACACTAACTCCACCTTTTTCTCCCACTTCAGATAAGCTTCGAGGTCGTTTCTTCCTTGAAACGTTGGAATTCTCATCTTAATACTGCCCAAATTGTTACTTCCTGATTCCTATCTCCTCTAAACCACTCTCCATATCTCCTATTACCAACAACTGTATCCCGATCTTCTTCTTCATCAAAACCAGCCCCATAATACTCTCCATCTTCATCTCTCACTTTCCGATATTGAACTCTTTCTCTACTACGCACATTAGGAGCGTTTTGTAGCTGCTCCAAATGTGTATTCTCCATCCGATCAATCCGCTCATGTACCTGCTCTAATTCTAACCTCATCATATGCCTCATCTCACGCATCATGGCCTCCACAAGCACCTTTGGGTCAGTCATCCCTGTAGCACCTTCGGCGATACTTTTTTCACTGTTGTGAGACATGATTGCTGCAAATCAAAGTTAAAAAACAAAAATGATAAGACCTCACACACTCCCTCACGTATTTCACTTAAAAAATGATTAACTCTATTCCACTCGTGTTTCACTCAGTATAATCTACTTTTACACTCTAATATGCTCACCACTCTTGCCTTTTTCCACTCGATAATTTTTTTTTCAGTTCTTTTGAAACTATACGAACGATATACAAAATTTCAGAAACAATTCACTAAGAACTCACCAAGTGAATTCGGGTTCAAAAGGTAAGAAAACAAGGGATATGGGTGATTAGATTTTCAAAAGCACAATTGAGCAAAATTTCCACGAAAAATTTTTTTTGGTCTTGGGGTGAGGTGATTTTCGGGCTTATTAGAACCAAAATGAGTGAATACAAACAAAAATTTTTTTGTCGAATCTTTTTACTCTTTTTTTTTTTCGGACCCCTTTCTATTTTTTTTTCGATGATCAGATTCTTTCTTTCGTTAATAACAGAACAAGATTTCGAATGGGATAAAAGAAAGAAATTCGGTTAAACTATGATATGTTAACCCGAATTTTGGAAAGTAAAAGAGCACGGAGTTAAAGCACATGGAAACAACAAAATTCGAACATAGGGCTAGAACCAATTCGGCCACAACAAACTCGGCCAAATAAGAAAAGAAAACTAAATTTAAATGGGATAGGCAAACCTGAAACGAGAAACCTGGCTCTGATACCAAATGATGCGAACCCCGTCAAGAATACTGAGACCCGTAAAACAAAAGGAAAATCCAAGAACGTTCACGATCAGGTTTGGTTGGGAGACCTCGACCAGTTGCTTCAAAAAAAATAAGAAGCTCGGTATAATTGACCTCAACCCATTGTTTAATGCGAAACAAGAACCTTGGTATAAAAAAGACGTCACAAATGGTAGTGGAAAGCCATTTGATAAGTCGATGATGAATACCATGGAAGAATTCCGATAAGTTCGAATAGTCCTTCAAAGAACCAAAAAGAATAAAACTCACCAATTATTTGTCCCTTCTATTCCATTAGACGCCTAATAATAGGAAAGAAAGGTTCCAGAAATAGAAACAAATCGAAAGGAAACAATCAGCCCTTAATTTGGCTGATCACATGTGATGCGAATCCCGTCAAGAAAATGAAATCCGTAGAACAAAGGAGAGTCCAAGAACGTCCTCGATTAGGTTTGGATGGGAGATCTCGACCTGTTGCTTCAACAAAAAAAAGAATCTCGGTATAATTGACCTCAACCCGTTGTTTAATGTGAAGTAAGAACCGTAGTATAAAGAAGACGCCACAAACGATAGTGGGAAGCCGTTTGATAAGTCGATGATGAACTCCATGGAAAAATCCCGATAAGTTCGAATAGTCCTTCAAAGAATCAAAGAGAATAAACTCACCAATTATCTGTAAGCTATATCCCTTCTATTCCATTAGACGCCTATTTATACGCTAAAAAATACAAGGAAAGTTTAAGAAATAGAAACAAAATAAAAGGAAACAATCAGCCCATTAATTTGGCTGATCAGTATAAGGAAAGTTGTAGAAAGAGTATTTGTTGGTGAAGCATCATACTTAACTTGCGGATCGAATTGCCATGATCGGCCTAGTAGCAAATGTCCAGTTTGGATCGGAATTACATCACACGAAACTTCATCTTCATATTTTCCAATACAAAATGAAACCAAAACCTGCTTATTCACCTTTACCTCGCCACTATCATTCAGCCATTGTAACTTGTACGCCTAGGATGTTTTAGTATGGGCAGTTCTAATTTCTCCACCAAGATTGTGCTTGCAATATTAGTACAACTTTCTCCATCAACAATTATAGCACCTACTATGAAAAATGTTCTCCCATTGCCCTTCTTCAACTTCTTTTGTTTGCAAGCTTAGAAGTCTTCTTGACACCAACAATTCACCTTGAAACGCATATTCTTCATTATTCACATCCCCCGATGGTGGCATAGAGTAGGTATCGGTCTCGTCATCAGTTTCGATCTCTCCATTACCCCTTATCATCATGACTCTTTTGTTCGGACATTGACTTGCTACGTGACCCCTGCCTTGACATTTAAAACACTTAATGTCACGATTTCGAGTAGTGGAAGGGTCAGATTTACCTTGAGTGGCCTGGTTGGTTATCTCTTGTTTTGGCTTGAATTTAGGTTTTGCAGCTGGTTTCACCTCTCTCTTCACATGACTCGGTTTCTATAGGGAAAAATCCGAATTATAAGATGCACGTGTACCACCCCTCCTCTTGAGTTGTTGCTCCACCTTGATAGCCATGTGCTGGTACCATATCCTCTAATTCCACATAATACGGCATCTCCACTCTATCAAGAATTTCTTGATTCAAGCCATTCAATAATCTAGCCATAGTAGCCTCTCGGTCTTCTTCGATATTAGCCCGGATAATAGCAATCTCCATCTCTTGATGATAATCCTCCACACTCCGGTTACCTTGTCGGAGCATTTGCAATTTATTGTACAACTCCCGGTGGTAATGGCTGGGTACAAACCACTTCCTCATCACTATTTTCATCTCTTTCCACGTCTCTACCGGTCGTTCCCTATTTCGCCGCCTGTTCAACACTAACTAATCCCACCACACAATAGTATAGTCAGAAAACTCAATGGCAGTAAGGTTTACCTTCTTCATTTCAGAGTAGTTGTGGCAATCGAACACAAACTCCACCTTTTTTTCCCACTCTAGATAAGCCTCGGGGTCGTTTCTTCCTTGAAACACTGGAATTCTCATCTTAATACTACCCAAATTGTTACTTCCTGATTCCTTTCTCCTCTAAAACACTCTACATATCTCCTATTACCAACAACTGAATCCCGATCTTCTTCTTCATCAAAACCAGCCCCATAATACTCTCCATCTTCATCTCATTCCCCGATATTGAACTCTTTCTCTACTACGCACATTAGGAGCGTTTTGTAACTGCTCCAAACGTGTATTCTCCATCCGATCAATCCGCTCATGTACCTGCTCTAATTCTAACTTCATCATATGCCTCATCTCACGCATCATGGCCTCCACGAGCACCTTTGGGTCAGTCATCCCTGTAGCACCTTCGACGATGCTTTTTTCACTGTTGTGAGACATGATTCTGCAAATCAAAGTTAAAAAACAAAAAGGATAAGACCTCACACACTCCCTCACGTATTTCACTCAAAAAATGATTAACTCTATTCCACTCGTGTTTCACTCAGTATAATCTGCTTTTACACTCTAATATGCTCACCACTCTTGCCTTTCTCCACTCGATAAATTTTTTTCAGGTCTTTTGAAACTATACGAACAATATAAAAAATTTCAGAAACAATTCACTAAGAACTCACCAAGTGAATTCAGGTTCAGAAGGTAAGAAAACAAGGGATATGGGTGATTAGATTTTCAAAAGCACAATTGAGCAAAATTTCCACGAAATTTTTTTTTTGGTTTTTAGGGTGAGGTGATTTTTGGGCTTATTAGAACCAAAATGGGTGAAAACAAACAAAAAATTTTTTGTCGAATCTTTTTACTCTTTTTTTTGGGACCCCTTTCTATTTTTTTTTCGATGATCAAATTCTTTCTTTCGTTAATAACAGAACAAGATTTCGAATGGGGTAAAAGAAAGAAATTCGGTTAAACTATGATATGTTATCCTGAATTTTGGAAAGCAAAAGAGCACCGAATTAAAGCACATGGAAACAACAAAATTCGAACCTAGGGCTAGAACCAATTCGGCCAAATAAGAAAAGGAAACTAAATTTAAATGGGATAGGTAAACCTGAGACGAGAAACCTGGCTCTGATAGCAAATGATGCGAACCCCGTCAAGAATAACGAGACCCGTAAAACAAAAGGAAAATCCAAGAACGTTCACGATCATGTTTGGTTGGGAGACCTTGACCAGTTGCTTCAAAAAAATAAGAACCTCTGTATAATTGACCTCAACCCGTTGTTTAATGCGAAATAAGAAACTTGGTATAAGGAAGACGTCACAAATGGTAGTGGAAAGCCGTTTGATAAGTCGATGATGAACGCCACGGAAGAATTCCTATAAGTTCGAATAGTCCTTCAAAGAACCAAAGAGAATAAAGCTCACCAATTATTTGTCCCTTCTATTCCATTAGTCGCCTATTAATAGAAAAGAAAAGTTCTAGAAATAGAAACAAATCGAAAGGAAACAATCAGCCCTTAATTTGGCTGATCACATGTGATGCGAACCCCGTCAAGAATAACGAAACCCGTAGAACAAAGGAGAGTCCAAGATCGTCCTCGATCGGGTTTGGATGGGAGACCTCGACCCGTTACTTCAATAAAAAAAAAGAATCTCGGTATAATTAATCTCAACCCGTTGTTTAATGTGAAGCAAGAACCGTGGTATAAAGAAGACGCCACAAACGATAGTGGAAAGCCGTTTGATAAGTCGATGATGAACGCCACGGAAAAATCCTGATAAGTTCGATCAGTCCTTCAAAGAACCAAAGAGAATAAACTCACCAATTATCTGTAAACTTTATCCCTTCTATTCCATTAGACGCCTATTTATACGCTAAAAAATATAAGGAAAGTTCCTACAAGGAAAGTTTAAGAAATAGAAACAAAATAAAAGGAAACAACCAGCCCCTTAATTTGGCTGATCAATATAAGGAAAATTCTAGAAATATAAACAAAACAAAAAGAAACAATCAGTTTTGACCGGATTCTTTTAGTAGTTGAATCATATTGATGCATTTTTGTTGAACACGTGAACCATCCTCAATGGGCCTCCACGAATTTGCTTGAGCCCAAACCTCTTGAATCAGCCCATTACGTGCATGTTTGAACTTGTTTTCTTGTGCTCTCGTAACTGGCCCAGTTGGAACCTGAGCTGGCTCCTTTGTAGTAATGACATTATTTGCATCATTCCTCTCCTATTGAAAAGGATTTTCCCTCTAATCGTCACCTACATCAAATAGATTCAAATCAGTAACAGTGAAATTAGCACTAACATTGTACTCACCGGGCAAATCTAGCTTGTAAGTATTGTCATTGATGCGCTCTAGAACTTGGAAAGGACCATCCCCTCTTGGAAGTAGTTTGGAACGTTTTTGCGCCAGAAATCTCTCTGTTCTCATATGCAACCACACTCAATCTCCGAGTTTAAAAACAAACTTGTGACGCCCCTTATTGGCTTGTTTTGCATACTGCTCGGTTCTTCTCTCAATATTGAGCCTTGCCTTCTCATGTATCGTTGGACTGCATTCTGAATTTAGCTTACCTATACTTGTGGGACTCGAGCACTCTTGGATTGCACGTACCTTCTCTTCAACAACCTGTATACCCTGTGCACTAACAACAAATCCCAGAAATACAAGCTTATCAGTTCAAAAAGTACACTTTTTTAGGTTAGCAAATAACTTTTCTTTTCTAAGCACATTTAAAACTGATTTCAAATGTACGACATGATCATCTAAGTTTTTGCTATAAATGAGTATATCATCAAAATAGACAACAACAAGCCTGCCTATAAATTCACGCAAAACATAATTCACAAGTCTCATAAAAGTGTTTGGTGCATTAGTCAACCCAAAATGCATAACAAACCATTCATACAAACCATATTTTGTTTTAAAGACAGTTTTCCATTCATCTCCTTCTTTCATTCTAATCTGATGATAACTAATCTTTAAATCAATCTTAGAGAACTATGCAACTCATGTAACATGTCATCTAAGCGAGGATTATGATGACGATACTTTACCGTTATGTTGTTGATGGCTCGGCAATCAACGCACATTCTCCACATCCCATCCTTCTTAGGTACAAGTAAAACCGGAACGGTGCATGGACTCATGCTCTTTCTCACGTACCCCTTCTCCAACAACTCACTTACCTGCCTTGAAGCTCTTTTGTCTCCTCGGGATTGCTCCTATAGGCTGGTCGGCTTGAAATTGTCGCACCGGGAACAAAATCAATTTGATGTTCAATCCCTCGAATTGGTGGTAATCCATGTGGTATTCCCTCGGAAAAGACATACTCCAATTCCTGCAAAAGAGAAACAATAGAACTACCTTCAAAACAAAAATATGGTTTGTATGAATGATTAGTTATGCCTTTTGGGTTGACTAATGCACCAAGTACGTTTATGAGACTTATGAATCATGTTTTGCGAGCATTTATGGGCAGGTTTGTTGTTGTCTATTTTGATTATATACTCATTTATAGAAAAAACTTGGATGATCATGCTATACATTTGAAATCAGTTTTAGATATGCTTAGGAAAGAAAAGTTATTTGCTAACCCGAAAAGTGTACTTTTTTGCACCGATAAGCTTGTATTTCTGGGATTTATTGTTAGTGCACAGGATATATAGGTTGATGAAGAGAAGATACGTACAATCCAAGAGTGGCCGAGTCCCACAAGTGTAGGCAATATTCGTAGTTTTCATGGACTTGCTAGTTTTTACCGGCGGTTTGTGAAGGACTTTAGTATCATAGCCGCACCACTTACAGAAATAATTAAGAAGAGCATCAAAACATGGGAAGAGTGTTTACCACATGTTGAGTTTGCTTATAATAGGTCTATTCATTCTGCTACTAAATTCTCACCGTTTGAAATTGTTTATGGGTTTAATCCTTTGACTCCATTTGATTTAACTCCATTACCTGTTTCTGAGCGTGTTAATTTAGATGGAAAGAAAAAGACTGATTTTGTTAAGCAGATACATGAGAAGGCAAGGCTCAACATTGAGAGAAGAACGGAGCAGTATGCAAAACAAGCAAACAAGGGGCATCACAAGCTTATTTTTGAACCCGGAAATTGGGTTTGGTTGCATATGAGAACAGAGAGATTTTCGACGCAAAGACGTTCCAAACTGCTTCCAAGAGAGGATGGTCCTTTTTAAGCTCTAGAGCGCATCAATGACAATGCTTACAAGCTAGATTTGCCCGGTGAGTATAATGTTGTGCTACTTTCAATGTTACTGATTTGAGTCCTTTTGATGTAGGTAATGATTTGAGGGCAAATCATTTTAAGAGGAGGGAAATGATGCAAATAATGGCATGACTACAACGGAGCCAGTTCAAGTTCCAACTGAGTTGGCTATAAGAGTACTAGAAAAAAAGTTCAAAGATGCACTTAGTGGGCTGATTCAAGAGGTTTGGGCTCAAGCAAATTTGTGGAGGCCCATTGATGATGGTTTACGTGTTCAATAAAGATGCATCAACATGATTCAATTACTAGAAGATCCGGTCAAAACTGATTGTTTGCTTTTTTTTTATTTCTAAAACTTTCCTTATATTGATCAGCAAAATTGAGCTGATTGTTTCTATTTTACAACTTTTCTTGTATTGATCCGCCAAATTAAGGAGCTGATTGTTTCCTTTTGTTTTGTTTCTATTTCTTGAACTTTCCTTGTAGGAACTTTTCTTTTATTTTTTTAGCCTATAAATAAGCATCTAATAGAATAGAAGGGGGACAGTTTTACAGATAATTGGTGAGTTTATTCTCTTTGGTTCTTTCAAAGACTATTCGAACTTATCGAAATTCTTCCGTGGCGTTCATCATTGACTTATCAAACGGCTTTCAACTACCATTTGTGGCGTCTTCCTTATATCAAGGTTCTTGCTTCGCATTAAACAATGGGTTGAGGTCAATTATACAGAGATTCTTGTTTTTTGTTGAAACAACGAGTCGAGATCTCCCATCCAAACCAGATCAAGGACGTTCTTGGATTTTCCTCTTGTTCTACGGGTCTCGTTATTCTTTACGGGGTTCGCATCATATGGGTTCTGACGTGATATTTTCCATGCAAGGATGACATCCTCACGGGAATAGTAATGTCTGCTGCATGACTCATTGAAATTGGACAATTTGTGTAGATGTCTGGTATCCCACGAATACAACAAAAACCGCTGGGATAAGGTCGCTATTTACTATAGCTTTTCCCTTATTCACCATGCTTCTTATCTATAAAAACAAATTAGTTGTTTACTAATTTGTTTCTTCACGAAATGCACTTACTATGTGGTAGGTCGGCTTAGTCTGTAATAAAATTATCTTTTCCTTTAACATGTTCTATTTTAAAGGAGTATTGGGCAATTTCATTATACCATTGCATGAGTTTCCCGAAGGCCTTTTTATATTTATAAGAAAATATCTTACAGCTTTATTATCTATTCTGATAATAAAAAATTTTGGTGTAAGAAATATTAGAAATTTTTATAAGGCTAGTTTTATGGTGTACAATTTCTTTTCAAATATTATCCATTTTAATTCGTTTGGTTTGAATTTTCTAAAGTTATATTCACAAAGTTTTTCATACTTTAAATATCTTATGTGGTATGCTTCTTTTTCTGGGCCTGATTCCATTCTGAGATAAAAGTAGATCCTCTTCATCCCAAATTTCCTTTGAAATTGCTTTTAATGCACACCCCCAACTTCATCTTCATATTTTCCGATGCGGAATGAAACCAAAACCTGCTTATTCACCTTTACTTCGCCACTATCATTCAGCCATTGTAACTTGTACGCCTAGGATGTTTCAGTATGAGCAGTTCTAATTTCTCCACCAAGATTGTACTTGCAATATTAGTACAACTTCCTCCATCAATAATCATATTACATACCTTGTTTTTGATGTAGCACCTATTATGAAAAATGTTCTCCCGCTGCACTTCTTCAATTTCTTTTTTTTGCAAGCTTAGAAGTCTTCTTGACACCAACAATTCACCTTGAACCGCATATTCTTCATCATTCACATCCTCCAATGGTGGCATAGAGTAGGTATCGGCCTCGTCATCGGTTTCGATCTCTCCATTACCCCTTATCATCATGACTCTTTTGTTCGGACATTGACTTGCTACGTGACCCCTGCCTTGACATTTAAAACACTTAATGTCACGATTTCGAGTAGTGGAAGGGTCAGATTTACCTTAAGTGCCATGGTTGGTTGTCTCTTATTTTGGTTTGAATTTAGGTTTTGTAGCTGGTTTCTCCTCTTTCGTCACATGACTCGGTTTCCATGGGAAAAATCCGAATTATAGGATGCACGTGTACCACCCCTTATCTTGAGTTGTTGCTCCACCTTGATAGCCATGTGCTGGTACCATATCCTCTAATTACACATAATGCTGCATTTCCACCCTATCATGAATTTCTTGATTCAAGCTATTCAAGAATCTAGCCATAGTAGCCTCTCGGTCTTCTTCGATATTAGCCCGGATCATAGCAATCTCCATCTCTTGATGATAATCCTCCACACTCCGGTTACCTTGTCGGAGCGTTTGCAATTTATTGTACAACTCCTGGTGGTAATGGCTGGGCACAAACCGCTCCCTCATCACTATTTACATCTCTTTCCACGTCTCTACCGGTCGTTCCCTATTTCGCTGCCTGTTCAACACTAACTAATCCCACCACACAATAGCATAGTCTGAAAAATCAATGGCAGTAAGATTTACCTTCTTCATTTCAGAGTAGTTATGGCAATCGAACACTAACTCCACCTTTTTCTCCTACTCCAGATTGTTCGCAGCAGAATTTCTTTTGCTTCCTTCCATTGAATACAGCTTAGATTACAACGGAAGTGAACAAGAGATAAAAAATAACAAATGAGAGGATTTTATAGTTCAATCTCTCTCTTTTACAATGTATCATAGGATCAGTGGCGATGGGATCTGTCAAGCAGTTCCTTTGGATGATCGGTACGTCAAAATCTTCTCTTTTAAAGATATCGGCCGACCGTAGACTTGATCTCTTCTCTCGGTCTCTACTCTTCACGAATCCAAGGCTCTATGCGTAACTTGAATTCTCTGAGATGCTGAGAAAGATGATCACAAAAGGCTTCAAGGCTCTCTCGCGTACTTGAATTGCCAAAAGGATCAATTAAGCCGAAAAGAAGGAAGAAGACCTCTGATCTCTGGTTTTGATTGGTTCAAGACTCTCACGCGTAACTCGAACTTCACCAAAACAAAAGATCTCCAAAAGATCCAAACCCAGCCCCCTAGGGTTTCACCAGAAAGGTATTTATAACCCCGGGAAGATTTGAGAGTTTCTATCTGAATAGAATTTGCTCTCATCAAGGATTCCAATCAAATATCTTAATTTTGATTTAAATCTCTTGATTTAGAATTCTGATTGGACTTGATTTGGTATTTGAGTAAGCCCGAATCATAATCTCAATCAATTTGAGATTCTGGTTATCTGCTCACGCGGAGCTAACGCGGAGCTAAATAACCAAAAACAACTCTGCGTTTTACTCAAATGCGGGGTTAAAAATAGCCAGACGCAGAGCTATAGAATTAGCTCCGCGTTCTGTTGTGGAAAATCCTTTTCACTTAGAAATTTTCACTACCAACAGAACCCCCTCCAAAGTTTTCGAAATGGCTTAGAATTTAGCAAATTTCGAAATACTTTGGATCTTTAAACCAAAAATGCGGAGTTAAAATACCAAGTTTATCTCCGGTTTTAGGTATCTTCGCGGAGCTTATAGTCTTCGCTTTATTTTCAGTGGAATCAGTAATTGCCTCATTAATCACCCTGAATTTCTGCGCCGAATACCAAGTGACGGAAATCCTGTTTAAATAGAGCTCCCGACTCATCTCTTTCTTCATTCGGAGATTTTGAAGAGTTCTCAACTCCTGCAACTGAGTGAGAAATGTCAACGAGCGATCTTCAATTGATCCCCACTTAACTCTCCATGGATTTTCATCATTAGGATGTCGTTCCAGAAGCGTACGGCTTCGTGCACAGCGGCCGGCGGCCATGGCAGTAAACGCGACGGCGAACCAGTCTATGCAGCGTCTTCTGAAGGTAAAAACCTCAACTCTTGGTCTTCTAAGAACCATTCTGAGATATTTTGGCTCGGTTTAATCTAGCCAATTGTTTATTTTATCGGCGAGACTACCACTCTCCGGCCGTAGGCTTAAAGGAGAACGAGAAGACAGAGAGGAACTCTGTTCTTTCTCTACGCGAAGTTATTGCGTCATCCCTGCGCTTGGAACGCGGGGCTTATCTGACTAGCAGTCGCGATGAATTTGCGAGGCTATCTTTGATTAGCAGTCGCGATGAATCTGCGAGGCTATCTTTGATTAGCAGTCGCTTTATGTTGCGAAGTTATGAAAGAGAAGGAAATAACAGAGAGAAACTGTCCCTCTTTTCTGTGAAGTTATCGCGTCATCCTCTGCGTTTGAAGCGCGAGGCTATTTCTTCAACTGAACGCGGAGTTAGTTTAGCTCCGCGTTTTCACACTTTTTAGAAATTCTGTTCCTTTTGCAGTAAGTCTGATCCTTTCTGAAGAGGAGTGTATGTGGATCCATCGATTTGAGTTGCAGGAGAGCGACTGCTTCAGCTCAAAGCTCAGAAATAGTCACAACTTATTTAAGATTTATTCACAAGGAAGATTCAGAAGACAATGGAAAAAAAAAAAGAAGTTCGGGAAAGCTCTCTACCCCATCCCTTCATCAGAAGTCTTTATTTATAGCCAAACCTTTTAAGTACAGTAAGATAAGATAGAATCTTTAAACAGAAAAAGTGCTACAGAAAAAGGTAGAAAAAGTGCTATAGTAAAAAGGTGGAGTGATTGCTAAAAAACAAGGCTTTTGAACAATTATGAAAGATGTTGTTGGTAGGCTGCTTTTGTGAGGATAAGAGAGCATCTTTGGTGAGGAGTGAGCTGGATAGCACTGAGCTGTCGGCAGAGGATAAGAATGGTCCCACCACGCTTAGTCTTGCATGATGTTGTGTAGAGCATCTTCATCGAATACTTCCTCTAGATTATTGGGCTCATGGTTATCTTCTCCTCCGAGATCTTCGTCTTCCATTCCTTCCAAATTTGCATAGAATTCTTCTTTAGCCTTAGAACTGATTTTTCCAAGGTTTAGAGATGACAAGAATTCAGGACCTTTGGAATCCGAACTTCCGAATTTTCGAAAGCACTGATATAATCATAGAGAAGTATGTTGTTCTCTATCTTGATGGAATGGGCACCTGATAATTGCCTTGTTGTATGCCTCGTCATAAAATTCCCTGGCAGCTTTCTTTGTTTCAACTTCCAGGTCAAGGATAGGAATATTATCACAGGCTTGAGATGGGGCATGATTTTGATTATGAAGCTCCCATAACTGCACTAAGTTATATAACTTTAAATACTTCCTCTCTTCCCAAGTACTCCAGATACGGAAAAAGAAAGTATTCGGGTATCTCGAAGTATATGCTTTGATGCTTTTGATGCATATTGGTGGGAGAAGATCCTGATATTCCTCAGGATGAGAAGTATTAACATAAACTTCATGAACAAGGCCTAGTTGTAAGGCCTTCCTGCATTTGGCAATATCCTGGAAACCAGTAATAATTCGGATCGAATTATTTTTGTTCTAGATCAGCTCGTGCTGTTGTAGTACTGTTATTATGTCAGTAGCTTCTAGCTGTTGGAAGAAACTTCTGAGCTGAGAGTCCTCCATCATATGTTGTTGATTGAGGCCAATCATCTTAAGAACAGTGAGTTCAGCTTCCAACTGCCTTACCCTTTCAGTCTCAATTTTACATAATTCAAAGAGTTTGTAAAATTCAGATAGAGGGTGATATACCTGGTCAGCAATTTCCAGGTCTTGAACTGTTTCTCTCAGATATAGTTGGTCCTGAGAGGTGCCTTGAAACCAGGCACTCATTCTCTGCGTAAGATCAGAACTTTGTGCAGAGAGGGTATAATTGCAAAGGTCTGTAGTGGCCTTGATGATGGCTAGTCTCTCAGTCTTCTCCTGAGTGTAGTGAGAGTACATTGATAGAACCATCTGTTCTATCTGAGATAGCTAGTATTTGGAAGAAAAGAAATCATTTAACTGGATTGCACGGTAGCATCCATTTAATTTCTTATATATAGATGGATTTGAAGTTCTGAGCTCGAGATTGTACCAATCTCGAACTACGGCTGCTGCTTTTGGCTTGATAGGCTGTAGTCTTCTTTGGACTGCTACAATGTTGCTGTATGATGGTGACTGGACGGGTAGTACAGTCATGCCTTGTGGTGAAAATGGTTTGGCTTCGGTAGAAGCTGATGTGGTTGGTGTAGAGGTGTGTCCTCCAGAGTGTCCTCCAGTTTCCTGGGTTGTAGAACTTCCTCCCTTTTCAGGGGTCTTTTACTTGTCCTTTTGTTGGGTGTCTCCTCCCTATTGCGGGGTCTTTTTGGTGGTCTTGATGGTGGTCCATTTGGCTTGTTCAGCCATAGACCTAAGCCTTTTCAAGCGTTCTTCGTCCATCGTTAGGACGAGTCAATAAATCTGCAAGAACATTAGTATAACTAGGAATATATTTAATATCATATTGATATATTTCAAGGTATAAAGCAATTCGTATTCTCCTAATATTTTCTTGAGGATTATTTATGGTTCTTTTTTTCAAGAATTGTGCTACAGTTTTATTATCAGTTTCAATCATAAAACCACGATTTAATAAGTAAATTTTTAAGCTTTTTATAGCTAATTTAATGGCTAGTAATTCTTTATCATAAGCAGAATAATTTTGTTGTGGTTTTGTAAATTTGCCAGAAGTATAAGCTACTATTTCTTTTTGTTTTGCTATTAAAACTCCTGTCCAAAATTGCTTAGAAGCATCTGTTTGAAGAGTTACTAATTCTTCATCTTTTGGAAAATATAATATAAGCTGATTTGTGATTAGTTGTTTAATTTGCTCTATTTCTTTTTCTTCAGTAGTAGATAATTGAATACTTATTTTGTCTGTATTCCATTTTCTAGGTTGTTCACCATTTTCTACTTTATACTTTGATTGTTCTACTATTAGTCTGTCTTGTAAGTTTTGGACTAGCTAAGACAAGTGAGGAATGAATTTCCTTCCATAATTTAGTAATCCTAAAAAACTATGTAATTGCTTTAGAGTTTTAAAGGTTTTAAGAAATTCTTTTATCTTTGAATATATATACTGTTGTAATTCTATCTGTCCTTCTTTTATATATTTTCCAAGAAATTCGACTTCTGTTTTAAATAGAGATATCTTTTTTGGACTTAAAATGATTCCATTATTAAGTAGTAATTTTGAGACTTGTAGTAAATGTCGTTTATGCTCTTCTAAAGTAAGCGAAAAGATTAGAATATCATCTACATAGACTACTACAAAGGGTAGATGTCCAAATATAGAATTCATCCATTTATGAAATATTTGTGGAGCATTTTTAAACCAAAAGGCATTACTAACCATTCGTAATGTCCTTGAGGGCAACTGAATGCTGTTAATTCTATAGATTCTGTAGTGGCTAGTTTTATCTACCAGAAACCAGATTTAGCATCAAATTTACTATAGTATTTTGATCCTTGTATTTGTTTTATTAGTTGTTCAGCAGAAGGTATAAAATAAACATCAAATTTTATACAACTATTTAATTTTCTATAGTTTATGACCATTCTTACTTTTCCTCTTTTTTGTTCTGCATGGTTTCTTACCATAAATGCAGGAGAAGAATGTGGACTAGTGCTTGGTTGTATTAATTTGAGATCTAATAATTCTTTGATTTGTTCAGAGAATTCTTTTTTGTCTAAAGGGGATACCATTATACTATTTACTCTGATTTTAGTATCTTTGTATTGGTCTAGGATAGTTAGAGTACAATATCGTGGGGCTTTGTCAAAGTGTAACAAAGGGTCATTAGAATATAAGGGTTTTAGAAGACTATGTATAATAGTTTCCGTATCTGATATTGTTGAAATGGGATACGTGTAAAAAGTATTAGGATCATTATGATTTGGATTTGGAGCCACCTCGCCACGCTGGGCTGTGTGGGCTAAAGGGATAGGGAGATGTACCCACGGAATGGGATGATTATCAAAGGTAAAGTAATGTGTATTAAATGGAGCATAGTGTCGAAGATTATTCATACCAACTAAGAAATCTATGTCAAAATCGATAGGTAATAAGGCGAATTCAAAGTGGTAATGATGAAATTGGTTATGAATATCAGGGAAGGATACGGATAGTTTTGTTTTATGGGTGACTAAAACAGGTCTACCCATGAAATTATGTAGTTTAGCATTTTTTGCTAATGGAACCCAGAATTGTTGTGGGATGAATGTTTTTTGAATAAGGCTAGTTTCAGCTCCTGAATCTAAAAGAGTATGAATAGTAAACCGTTGATGTTCTTCTGAAAGTGTTATAGTCATAGGGAGATAAATGTGTAATTGTGATTTGGTTTCAAGGTCCAACATTTGAAAGTCCAAAGGAACTAGTTGGTAGTCGTATAATATTTTGCTCCTGAATCTGTTTTTGTTGATCTAAGATTTTTTGTGTTCTCCCTTCTAAAGGAGTATGTTATAGATTATCAATTATAGAAGTACTTGGTCTGCTAGGCTCTAGATGTAGAGTAGTATTCCTGAAGTTAGTATAACTTAAACTTCTTGGTATAGTTGGCTGTATAAATGTTGTAGAAATAGTATTTCCTGAAGCAATAAAAGTTTCTATGGGAAGTTGTGTTTTTGGTTTTAATGTTTTCAAAAACACTTGCATTTTATTGTCATATTTTAGATGTTTGATATTGACTAATTTTGGGTGGATAATTTTTCCATTCCCAACTTCATATAGTCTAAGAAGGTGTAACTGATCTAAATGTAGAAGTTTCATTTAGAGCTAGACAATGTTCCTATTGGATTCCCAAAACTTTTGATCCAGGAAGTATTTCTATTCCCTTTAAATTTATAGATAGAGTACAAGCCTTTTCTAAATTGATGTCATTTAAGCTAATACAAAAATCTGGATGTATATTTACACCATTATTCTGTTGGCTAAATTTGATTTTGCTCCTCCTAATATACTATTTAGAGGATTGTTGATAATTCTTTCGTCACAACATATTATCATTACTGGTGTATCTATTTCAGATCTAAATAAACCAGTTATCTTTATTTGTTTTAATCCAATATGTAAATATTTCTTTCGAGGATATTTGAGTTTTAATTTTTCAATTTGCGCAAGATTTAATATCTTTATAGAAGTAAAATCTTCATCTCCTTTTAAATCTATATTTCCTTTCATACGTTCAAATATATATGTATTTTTGTTAGACCATATAGATTTAAATTTAGATTGAGGATTATATACTTCATTTGGTTTTGCATGGGTATTGAAAATTTTAATTTTTCAATATCTTCATCTGTGATTTCATATTGTTCACCTTGACTATTTTCTATACTCGTATTATGAGTTTCAAGAGGTTTTATTTCTAATATTGTATTCATATATACTCTGTATTCGTACATAGGTTCTTTAGAAGTTTGTCCAGGAGTTATTTCTGGGCTTAATGGTGGAGAAGTTGAAAATAAAGGATCTTGTTCAACTTTAACCATTGGTAAATCTTCATACCTATGTATTATTAGAATTGCAATAGGAGTTCCTAACAGAATTAGATGTAGATGATTTTCTAAGCTTGTGCTTTTCATTGTTATACAAGTATTTTGGTCTGTTATTAATCCATAGGTTATAAAGATATTTCTTATAGTATGATATTTTAAATTTTGGATTTCTCCATAATATCCGTAGGGTATTCTTATGATTAAGTCTAAGTAGATTTCAATTGTTTGATATCTCTGTAGACTATAATTTTTGTTTGCATAAAGTATATGATCTGGAAATTTTAAAATTTCTCTTTTAGGTAATATTACGGTTTTAGATAAGGGTATAATTTGTACAGAATGATATGTTTTGTTTATTGTCATCATATTTATGTTTAAATCTTCTGTTTCAGAAGAAGAGGGAGAGCTTTCGTCATATACAGATTCTACTTCATATATAGTAGAAGTTTCACTATGTATTTCTTCAATTGTTCCTAAATGTATATCAGAAGATTCTAAATCTTGTAGCCATACTATCTTTATATTGAAGTATATTCGTAGGAATAATGTCCTTCTTTTCCACATTTAAAACATTTACAATTCTTTTTAGAATTGTATTTGTTGCTTTTAATAAATTTTCGTTTTTTATATCTTTTAGACTTTCTGTTTTTTTCTTTGTATTCTGGTTTCCATTTTTTCTTAGAAACCTTGTATCTCTTTCTCTTATATTTTGGTTTATAATTTGTATAGTCTCTTTTATACTTGTGTTTCTTAGAATATTTTTTATGCCTTATCTTATAAGGAAAGTAAGGTTTATTGTATCCATAAGTTGGGGGACAGCCGAATTGATAGTTAACATCTGGGTCATATTTAGGACAACATGAAGTTGTTATATCCGATTTATGTATGTATTTTATGAGATGATTATTTGCCTTTTGTAATTGGCAAGTCTTTTTAAAGGTTTCCATACAAGCCGTTTTTAAGGTACCCGTACTGTGTGGAACACCCGCTTTAAGATTATTATATTTTTTCTCAATTATTGAATCCCAAGGCATTGGTAGTTTTGAAAAGAAAGCAATTATCCAGAATTCTTTCTTTTCTAGAGAATTTAGTTTGAATATATAACTTATATATTGATTTACAAATTCTTCAAGATAACATATATTACAGAGCTTCATTTTTAATAACATATTTTCATCTATTCCTTCAGCTATAATATCTTCGTCAGTTAAATCGGCATATAACAATTTGCAAATACTATGTAAAGCACCTTTTCGAGAAGCATGACTATTTAAAGCTGCTATTTCATTTGGACATAATTTTTCATATTGTGTTAACCATCTTAAGGCTATACCTTGCGAATAACCACAAACAAGTAATACAAAATCTTTATGTGGTACACTATCCGGTATTAATGAATTGGTTCCTACCATTAATTGTTCCCAATTTACTAGATAATCTCTTAGATCGTTTGATGGTATATGATCTATATTAAATATTAAACTTTCTGTAGCTCTATGATGTCTGTTACTCTGTCTATATATATAAGATTCAACATAATTTTTCGCAGTGTCTCTATGATACATATTATCATCAGTACCTTCCGGTTGATGAGGAGGTGGTTGTGGATGTCTAGGATGATGTATTATAGAAGATTCTCCTTGTTCCATATGAACATATAAATTTTCCTCGGTAGAGGACTCCTGACATTTTGCTAAGTATCTCTAAGTGCCGACTAGTTTAACTCTAAGGAAGCCAGAAGCATATGTTTTACAACATATGTAACGCTCCATTTTCCGGAGGGATACGAAAACGGAGTGCGTTACCGGCGGGCACGTGTAAGTCAACGTGCACGAGGCCTATAAGTATGTAAAAGAAGAAATGAATGGAAATGAATACTAGTTATCAACCAGGATCTTGAAAGTTAGTCTACTGCCATATAAAAGAGAAGATATACATGTCTAAGATAAGCAGCAACAAGTACAATACTGATACAAAAGTTAGAAATAAAGTCCCAAAGGGGTGATACATACCAAACCAAAAATACAAAAGCGGAGGCCTATAAATCTATTGCTGCTCAGTCTGCTCTAGAAAGTACGGATCATGCAATGGCGGATCCTCGCTCACATCTTCAGTACCTGAGCGTGTGGGGGAGCTCAGGGTCAAACCCGGCAAGTAAAATAATAAGAAGTACGGAGCGTGTAATATAAACAAATAAGTAAGATATGGGTGTGGATATGTAACTATGCGCATGTGTGAAAAATATTAAATGATCAAGTAATGATATCAAGAAAAAATGTACATGCTATCAAGTATGGAGACTAATGGTGAGTAAATAGAATTGTATGGTAGGGAGCATGCAATATGTATTAACAAGTAAAATATGAATTGATGTAAAAAGCATATGCACATGCATGGTGAACTAATTGGTGAAGAAATAGACCTGTATCGTATGTGATCGATATCAAGTACGGAGACTAATGCATATCAAGTCTAAATTAATATCATATTTTAGTTTATATTTGAACTAACTGGTGAAGAAATAAATCTGTATCGTATGTGATCGATATCAAGTACGGAGACTAATGCATATCAAGTCTAAATTAATATCATATTTTAGTTTATATTTGAACTAACTGGTAAAGAAATAAATCTGTATCGTATGTGATCGATATCAAGTACGGAGACTAATAGATATCAAGTCTAGCTTAATATCATATTTTATTTTATATTTTGAACTAAGTGGTGAAGAAATGACTCGTATCGTGAAAGTACCCGTGCATACCCGGGACCCGGCCAAGATGCTGGCACTGAACCAGCCGTGCCGCTAAGCACTCAAGCAGATACCGATTACTGAGTAATCGGTCGTCCCATCAACATGGACTAAACAAGAGATGATGGCTCAGTACCACCCGGGCGCCCCCGCGGATGGGCCCCTATTTCGGTTGCGCAACCTATCCTAAACCTTTCACGATACAATATTTGTCCACCCTTTAGTTCTCCCATAACTCAAGATTTTAAGTTATTTTACATGCAAATCAATCCGGAATATGATAAACTAATCATGTCAAGATTAATACATATACATGTCTAGTAACAAGCAAGATGTGGTCCATGTCAAAATCAAGTTAACAGGCAAGTTAGGATCCATGGCACCATCAAGACATGTGTATATACTAACAAGGAAAATCCGGAATATTTTCATGTATCTTGTACAAGTAATTAGTATGTATACGTCGAAGTAAATATGATGGAATGTCAAAATCAAGTTAACAGGCAAGTCAAGATCCATGGCACTATCAAGAAGTGTATGTACTAATAAGGAAAGTCCGGCATAATTTCGTATATGTTGTACAAGTAACTAGTATGCATGTGTCAATGCAAGTATGATGGAGTATAAAATGTGAGAATGAATGAATTTTCCAAATTCTATAATGATTTCATGGTATGGAAAGTAGCAAATTTATTAAATCTTAGACATGTGTATATATATATGTATATATTTAAACATGGATTAGCATAGAAAGAATTATGACCTAACATAATATCTCGTATGAAAGAAATATTTTAACAATTTAATGTAGAAACTTATTTATTTGAAATCTTCTTTTTAAAACATGATTATGATTACATACATATATATATATATATACCTATAATCTAACGGCAAGTGGAAAATGATTTTAAAATCATTACATTATACATGAAGAATTTATATGGAAAAATTCAAATGTATATCCAATATGATGAACATTCACAAAGGTAGTTTCTTTGTAATTTCAAAATAAAACATAGTTTAAGTTGTAACTTATAGTTTAAGCATAGGAGACCTTAAATAAAATCACAAATTTAATACATAAACATAGAGTAGAGTGTAAGAATCATATTTTTATATTTAAAATAATCATAGAGAATTTTGTATAAAAATATCACATTTCTAAAATTAAACAAATCAAGATTCTAAGTTAACCATAAACAATTAGAATTAGAAATAAAACATGAGAGGGGATGTGATTTTACTTGCCTTGATTGGTTAGATAAGGTAAGCCTATCTTGAGGCTAGGGAACTTCTTCTTCTTTTCTTTTTCTTCTCTTTTCTTATTCTTCTTCTCTTTTCTTCTTCTCTTGAGTTGGAGTAAAAAAATAAAAAGGAGGTGAATAAAAAATGAAAGGGAGAAAACAAATGAAAGGGAAGAAAAAAATATAATAAATGAGGGATATGAGGGATTAGATAATGGTTGTCATGCTTGTCCAAAGGACAAGCATGGTAAAGTAAGGTATGGGTGAATAAAACAAAATAGGCATAGGACAAATGAATACTAATAATAGGTTATTAGAGTTATTTAATATTATAATTTCAAATTAAACTAACCCAAAAAAAAGTCAAACTTAATCTTTACAAATCAAAGAAGAGAGACTAGTAAAAATATGTGTAGGACCCACCGGTGATTAAAATAATATTATTTTAAGTGACTATCTTAAAAATTTTAAGAAAATCATAAAAATATAGAAAAATGAGTCAAACACAACGCATTTATTTTGGGATTAATCTGATATCAAGAATGTAACTTATGATGAAATTAGGTTGTTACATCCTACCCTCCTTACAAAAAAATTTCGTCCTCGAAATTTAAATTTTTTTTTTTTTTTTTTTTTTACTGATTGGAGTAGTAAGATATCAATCAATTGATAAGAATTTGATTATTGAGAAAATATTTCCAATCAGAATATAATTGAAAACTAACTTGTCATACTATTTAAACTAGTGGGAATCAAAGATATATGATGGAAAAAAAATATCATAAGTCTCACTTTTTTTTTTAGATCCTTGCGAATAGCTGCAATAATTGCCTGCAAATCAATTATTGCCACGCCAATAGATAAGACTCATTATAGCGAAAGCATATGATTTTAGTCGAAAATTAATTATGGAGTATCTCATAAACCCGCTTGCTATAGTTCTAATGAATGACTGTAATTGTTGTCGACTGAGAATAAACCTCAATAATTACCACGTCAACTCAATAGGACTCGAACAGCAGAAGTACAAGAATAGGTACATAGAAAATCAAAAGATATATATGGTATGGATAAAAGAACAAGGCAAGATAGAAAATCAACTAATAATAGGACCAAGATAAGGTTTCAGATCAAAAATTTGGACATATTTATATATGGCAGTAGTCCTAAAGACATCCTAAATTAACCTAGAGCTCTGATACCACTCTGTAACGCCCCATTTTCCGGAGGGATACGAAAACGGAGTGCGTTACCGGCGGGCACGTGTAAGTCAACGTGCACGAGGCCTATAAGTATGTAAAAGAAGAAATGAATGGAAATGAATACTAGTTATCAACCAGGATCTTGAAAGTTAGTCTACTGCCATATAAAAGAGAAGATATACATGTCTAAGATAAGCAGCAACAAGTACAATACTGATACAAAAGTTAGAAATAAAGTCCCAAAGGGGTGATACATACCAAACCAAAAATACAAAAGCGGAGGCCTATAAATCTATTGCTGCTCAGTCTGCTCTAGAAAGTACGGATCATGCAATGGCGGATCCTCGCTCACATCTTCAGTACCTGAGCGTGTGGGGGAGCTCAGGGTCAAACCCGGCAAGTAAAATAATAAGAAGTACGGAGCGTGTAATATAAACAAATAAGTAAGATATGGGTGTGGATATGTAACTATGCGCATGTGTGAAAAATATTAAATGATCAAGTAATGATATCAAGAAAAAATGTACATGCTATCAAGTATGGAGACTAATGGTGAGTAAATAGAATTGTATGGTAGGGAGCATGCAATATGTATTAACAAGTAAAATATGAATTGATGTAAAAAGCATATGCACATGCATGGTGAACTAATTGGTGAAGAAATAGACCTGTATCGTATGTGATCGATATCAAGTACGAAGACTAATGCATATCAAGTCTAAATTAATATCATATTTTAGTTTATATTTGAACTAACTGGTGAAGAAATAAATCTGTATCGTATGTGATCGATATCAAGTACGGAGACTAATGCATATCAAGTCTAAATTAATATCATATTTTAGTTTATATTTGAACTAACTGGTAAAGAAATAAATCTGTATCGTATGTGATCGATATCAAGTACGGAGACTAATAGATATCAAGTCTAGCTTAATATCATATTTTATTTTATATTTTGAACTAAGTGGTGAAAAAATGACTCGTATCGTGAAAGTACCCGTGCATACCCGGGACCCGGCCAAGATGCTGGCACTGAACCAGCCGTGCCGCTAAGCACTCAAGCAGATACCGATTAC
Organism: Dracaena cambodiana; assembly: GCA_036321105.1. Taxonomy (NCBI): domain Eukaryota; kingdom Viridiplantae; phylum Streptophyta; class Magnoliopsida; order Asparagales; family Asparagaceae; genus Dracaena; species Dracaena cambodiana. The sequence goes on from JAYEPQ010000002.1 coordinate 53,526,448, forward strand.
TGAGTAATCGGTCGTCCCATCAACATGGACTAAACAAGAGATGATGGCTCAGTACCACCCGGGCGCCCCCGCGGATGGGCCCCTATTTCGGTTGCGCAACCTATCCTAAACCTTTCACGATACAATATTTGTCCACCCTTTAGTTCTCCCATAACCCAAGATTTTAAGTTATTTTACATGCAAATCAATCCGGAATATGATAAACTAATCATGTCAAGATTAATACATATACATGTCTAGTAACAAGCAAGATGTGGTCCATGTCAAAATCAAGTTAACAGGCAAGTTAGGATCCATGGCACCATCAAGACATGTGTATATACTAACAAGGAAAATCCGGAATATTTTCATGTATCTTGTACAAGTAATTAGTATGTATACGTCGAAGTAAATATGATGGAATGTCAAAATCAAGTTAACAGGCAAGTCAAGATCCATGGCACTATCAAGACGTGTATGTACTAATAAGGAAAGTCCGGCATAATTTCGTATATGTTGTACAAGTAACTAGTATGCATGTGTCAATGCAAGTATGATGGAGTATAAAATGTGAGAATGAATGAATTTTCCAAATTCTATAATGATTTCATGGTATGGAAAGTAGCAAATTTATTAAATCTTAGACATGTGTATATATATATGTATATATTTAAACATGGATTAGCATAGAAAGAATTATGACCTAACATAATATCTCGTATGAAAGAAATATTTTAACAATTTAATGTAGAAACTTATTTATTTGAAATCTTCTTTTTAAAACATGATTATGATTACATACATATATATATATATATACCTATAATCTAACGGCAAGTGGAAAATGATTTTAAAATCATTACATTATACATGAAGAATTTATATGGAAAAATTCAAATGTATATCCAATATGATGAACATTCACAAAGGTAGTTTCTTTGTAATTTCAAAATAAAACATAGTTTAAGTTGTAACTTATAGTTTAAGCATAGGAGACCTTAAATAAAATCACAAATTTAATACATAAACATAGAGTAGAGTGTAAGAATCATATTTTTATATTTAAAATAATCATAGAGAATTTTGTATAAAAATATCACATTTCTAAAATTAAACAAATCAAGATTCTAAGTTAACCATAAACAATTAGAATTAGAAATAAAACATGAGAGGGGATGTGATTTTACTTGCCTTGATTGGTTAGATAAGGTAAGCCTATCTTGAGGCTAGGGAACTTCTTCTTCTTTTCTTTTTCTTCTCTTTTCTTATTCTTCTTCTCTTTTCTTCTTCTCTTGAGTTGGAGTAAAAAAATAAAAAGGAGGTGAATAAAAAATGAAAGGGAGAAAACAAATGAAAGGGAAGAAAAAAATATAATAAATGAGGGATATGAGGGATTAGATAATGGTTGTCATGCTTGTCCAAAGGACAAGCATGGTAAAGTAAGGTATGGGTGAATAAAACAAAATAGGCATAGGACAAATGAATACTAATAATAGGTTATTAGAGTTATTTAATATTATAATTTCAAATTAAACTAACCCAAAAAAAAGTCAAACTTAATCTTTACAAATCAAAGAAGAGAGACTAGTAAAAATATGTGTAGGACCCACCGGTGATTAAAATAATATTATTTTAAGTGACTATCTTAAAAATTTTAAGAAAATCATAAAAATATAGAAAAATGAGTCAAACACAACGCATTTATTTTGGGATTAATCTGATATCAAGAATGTAACTTATGATGAAATTAGGTTGTTACAACATAATTGCAGGTTTCAAGCTCTGGCTCCTAGAGGTAAACTTTTGAAGGAGCTACAAGCTCAAGTATGGGCTTGCGGCACTTCTCTTTCTCTCGTGCTTCATTTCAGATGACAGATCCAAGTTGACATTTGCAGAGGAGATCTTTTGCATGTGAACCAGGGAACTGAGCTTCAACACCCCGTAGAGAAATCTCACCGTTAGGTTATTGATGAGTCGATGATCATGTAGAAGCTTTTGGGAGAGCTATAACTCTCTCTTTGTAATCTCTTCTTTTATAAAGGCAAATTATTTTCCTCTCTATCTGTTGGCTTCAATAATATTGCTTGCTCAACAAACAGATGGTCAATAATTCTGGTAAAATAATCTAAGGCTCTTCTGCGTAACTTAGATCATTAATACCGATATGATCGAATGAGGATCCTCTTAACTTGGCCAAAACTCCAAGTTCTTTATGAGAACGCGAAGCTAAAATATCAAGTTAGCCTCGCGCTTTGAATAGCTGCGCGGAGTTAAATAGCTTCGCATTTTTTCCATCACCACGTGGGATTATCTGTTCCGCATTTTTGGGGAGTAACTGACCAGTCATTTTCTCCAAAATCCGCGCTGAACTCCAAGAGGCGGTTTCCCTCATTTAAATGAAATCTCTATCTCTTTTCTTCTCACTTCACTTGAGAATTTTCCAGAGATCTCAGAGGTTTAGGCGATTAGAGCTCAGGCGACCCGAGCGTTCTCTGACCGGTTTTTTCCAAATTTTCCATCGATTTCACTCGATTTTCGCAAGTAATGGCGCCCGAGACTCGTGCTACCTCCCGCGCAGCTCCGTCATCGTCAATTGGCGTTAGCAGTGGTGGCGACGACCGTGGCAGCGAGGTGCCAGCCACATTTCGCCCATCGGGGGTAAGGATCTTTCTATCGAGACTCTTTAGGAGATTTTAGAATGATTTGGTTGAGTTTTAACCAGTTAATCATCTCTTCCATCGGCGAGATCGCCGTACTCCTGTCATAAGGCTTGGAGAAGAAGAAAAGCCTCTGGCTTTCTTCTCATGCGAAGTTATCGCGTTATCCTCGCGTTTTAAAGCGCGGGCTATTTTATTAAGCAATCGCGCTGATACGCGAGGCTATTTGATTTAGCAATCGCGCTGATACGCGAAGCAGCAATCGCGCTGAAACGCGAGGCTATTTTAACTAGCAGTCGCGTCGATACGCGAGGCTATTTTCACTTCTGCGCGGACTAATTTTTAACTTCGCGCGGAGTTTACTTTTTAACTTCGCGCGTTCTAATTTTTAGCTTCGCGCATCCATACTTAGAAAAATTTTCTGTCTTATAGAAATTTTTAAATTTTTCTAATACTAATTCTGGTTCTTGCAGTTGGGTATTCGGTGGAATCCTTCCCTCATAGGAACTATTTTGGCTTTGCTGGGGGTTCTGATCCCTCAGGCCAATTCCGTTTCACCACCATCCTGGCCTCATATAAGCCAGACCCGAAGGAGCGCAAGGAGAAGTTGATCAAGTATCACCCCGCTACTGCGCGAGAAATTATAACTGATGCAGCCTTCGAAACTGTGAATAGAGAGGCGATGGAGAAACCGGCCTTCCTCTTTGGAGACCAGATGGATCAATCAAATGAGATCCTCTTTGAAGAGGAGTGCGTTTGGTTATAAAACTCAGGCGAAATGCTGATGTTTCTGCCTAGAATGGGCAGCGGCTATCCCTTGGTTTATCTTCAGAGGCTAGCGATGCCCCTGAGTTGAAATGGGGTCTGGTTCAAGAAAAGGATGGTGTCCCAACGGGCAAATTTGGTGCACAAGGGCCTTATCAAGACGGTGCCCCCAGATGCATTACTGGATTACTTCTAGGCCGATTTGGCAAGGAGCTTCCAGTAGGAGAAGTCTCATCCTGCGCACGAACTTTCCTAACTGAGGTCTTAGCAAGAGATGGTCAATACCCGGCTAGTGACTTCAGAATGCCTGGCTGGGTTTACTCTTCTAGTAATATGTGGTGGGCCCGCCTTGTTCAGTACATGTTGGATTCGCACGAGCCCATCTTAAAGGATATTGGCTTATACAAAGCCATCAGGAATGTCCAATTCGCGTTTCCCCACAGCGCTTATCACTTCTACTGTCTCTTGGAGATATACAACCCTGAGATCTGCACTCTCTTTACACCAGTGGGTGAGCTAGGGTTCGCTCTCCACGAGATGTTCGAGGTTTCCGGGCTTTCCATGGGTGAAGTCCCCTATGAAGAATACATCCCTTCCACCGAGGAGTTAAACATGTTGATGGCTAAGGATGAACGTGTCTATGCCACATACTGGGAGATGATGTGCCATTATCGTATTTGCGCTGACCTGGCAGGTGCGCGTAATCATGGTATCGGCCACAAGAAATGGGTCGAGTACCTCTTTGCCAATTTGAATTCTAAGGATAGCTCGTCAACTATCCATGGCCATCCTCCTGTCCCCATCTCAGAGATAAATCAACGTGTAGCCAGGGGCCGTTACCTATTATATTATACCACGAAATCCAATGAGAATGGATACGGTTCTGGCACTTCATTCAAGAGCTACGACTATCAAGCCCAGTTTTCGGTCTCCAACAGAGGTCTCATCGCCGGGTTTTTGCTGCTGTGGCTGAAGAGATGTATCGTGCCGTCATTGCCCAAGGAGGCACTTGCAATGACCGTGGTATATCCAGCGGTTCTTCTTGCATATGGCCGACCCCTTGGACTTCTTCCCTCCATGGTGTGTAATTTACAGCATGGACTGCGGGCGCTTTGTCATGATTTCCTCCCCACTGATAAAGTTAAGGGGAAAGGAAAGGGCAAGTCGAAAGAGACTGCCCAGCAAAAGACTCCGAATCCTAGGGTGGAGATGCTCTACACCTATTTGATGGCGTGGCTCATCTTGCACTGTCCCTCTTTGATAAGCGCACCAGAACGCCGTTCGGGTGAAAAGTGCTTCTTTGTGGAGCTATATGAACGCTCTTCATGGAAGCAGAATTATATGTCGCAAATTCGGAAGGTTCTTCGTGGCTTTCAGAACTATGAGATCTCCCGGTGTTTCCCTGACTTTCCCGGTGGAGGATATGGGTTAAAGTTGAAGGATGCTACGGGGGCAGATAATTTTACTACTTTATCCGCTGGAGCGTTCTGGTGGCTCCTCAACATCCGCCCTGGACTCTTGGTATATCGGCGAGATGCCAAGTGTTTGATCGAACCGTACATTCCCAGTCGCTTTGCTCGCCAGTTTGGATATTCCCAACTTTATGTGGGTAATCCAAACAAAAACCTTGCTTATGAGGGTAATTTGTATGAGGGCGCCAGCGGATGGTTCCATTTTGCGGCTGGCGGGACTGAAGCTGAATTCTCCCTACCCCAGAAGACGCCAGAATTGGCCACAACTCTCTACTTTTGCACATGGTTCAGCATTACAAATGCTGACGTGCCCGGCTTCTCTTCCAACCGCAGTTGTTGCAAGGAGATTGACGCCTTCTACATTAGCCGCCAGGGTGCTTCGAGAGTGAGAATAAAAGGAATGGAAGAATTCCTTGGCGCCGCGGCTGAGCCTTCAGACATCAGCGAGTCTGATGACGATGATGGCGATAACGATGACAATACTGGTGCTGGAGGAGCTCCCCAGCCTGTTGCCACTCGTCCCCGGAGTCCGACTCTCAAACGCCGCGGTGCTTTAAAGAAAAGGCCCGGTAAGAAGCAGAAGTTGGCTCAGGAAACTTTTATAGCCCCCCAAGAAGTGATTGTCAAACTTGCTTCAGACTTGTTGGGTTCAGCTCTACCCCCAGCATCAGCAAGGGAGGACGAACTTGCTAGAGCTCCAAGTGTTGCCGAGGTTTCGGCTTCTCCTACCGTAGAGCCTGCTGCACAACCTGTGACGCAATAACTGGGCAGCGAGACGGGTACGCTGTTGGAAACGACGACAGTTCCCCTTTCAAGTCCGACAACTGGACTTGTGTCCCCTGGTATGGCTCTTAGCGTTTTATCTTTTGCCCATTATTATTTTACCGTAACACCACTTTTCTGGTTTCCTGAAATGCAGGTGGTCAACTCCTCTCGCCAATGCACTCAACTACTTAGGTGGAGTCTGACGAGAGAGTAGATTATTCGGGTGCTGGTAGCTCTACAAGCGAATTTAACGCTGACTATTCCACGCCGGCTCCTGCCTCTGTTCCCTCTTTAATTCCCCCAATTGATGAACTTGGGAGCGATGAGAGAATAGAAGTTATTATTGCAGCTGCCGCTAAAGAGGCTACACCGTCTCCTAGTATGCCATCTCCAACACCACCAGTTTGCTCCACTGAGACATTTCCAATGGTAGTTAGTGTACCTTCTATTTCTCAATCAGCGATTTTAACATCATCTATTATCGTCCCAAGCGAGACCATTAGATCATGGATTAGCGCAAGTAGCAGAACGAGCTCTATTTACGTCATTATCAGAGGCCCTTCACGCAGCTTAACCGAGAATGGAGCGTTCAGGCAGAGGCTATCAGGATTTTTCCAAGCCCAGCTCCTCAACTGAAGGCTTCCTTTACGGGTCACGAGGCTAAATGAGGAGCACATTCACGAGCACTAGCTTTCCTGGCTTGGAGGAGTACTGAATGAAGTAAGCTATCACACTAATGCAATTCGAGGCTTCTTGTGTCGAACGAAAGTATGGTAAATCAGTCGTCCCTCAAAGCCCCTTCTCAAGACACTCATTCTTAGTCCCTTTGCCTTCTCCTTTTCATTGCCATCTCTTATTTTCCCTTAGATGTCACTTCCTCTATCAAATCAATGAGCAGCTATTCACCATCAGGAAAGACAGTATGCCAAGGGAAGGAACATGTAAACTTCTAAGCTGAGAAAGAGGCTAGAGAAGGAAAGGAGGGAATTTATAGCACTAGTCTCGTATAAGGGACATAGCCAAAATATGATGCATACAGATCTGAAATCGATGCTGCATCATCAAAATCTTGCACCTCCTACATTCTAAACACTACGAAATATACCCCTCGGAACCTCCTCTCCTACCTTAACCACCCTTTTAAAGTGAAGTCGTATAGGCTTTTGAGGAAGATATAGTGAACACTTTGTTAGAAGATCCGTCGGCATATCTTTAGTTTCAAAAGTCACTCGGATGTCAACAGTCCTCCTACCCGAGTCGACGCTTCATCCTTGCCACCGTTGAAAGAAGACCAAGCCGGTCGCGACAGTTATGGGCGTGTGACCCCCCAAATAAAAGGGCTGATTGTTTCCTTTTGTTTTGTTTCTATTTCTAGAACTTTTCTTTTTTTAGCCTATTAATAGGCATCTAATGGAATAGAGGAGAGAAAATTTGTTTTTCTGGAAATTAGTGAGTTTTATTCTCTTTGGTTCTTTGAAAGACTATTCGAACTTATCGGAATTCTTCTGACGTTCATCATCGGCTTATCAAACGGCTTTCTACTACCGTTTGTGGCGTCTTCCTTATACTAAGGTTCTTGTTTCGCATTAAATAACGGGTTGAGATCAATTATACCGAAATTCTTTTTATGTTGAAGTAACGGGTCGAGATCACCCAACCAAACCTGAACGTGAACGTTTTTGGATTTTCCTTTTATTTTACGGGTCTCGTCATTCTTGACGGGGTTCGCATCACAAAGTCTCGTTGATCCAACAACTTCTGATGGGTACGGCCACATTGGTTAGCGGCAGGGGATTTCATAATCCCGACGGGTTCTATAGTTGTTGCTCTGACTTTTTCACTCCCATGCCTAGTTGGAAATCCGGTCTGGTCTGTCTAAGCCAGTACAAAGTTTTTCGAAAATGTTCCAACCGAACCAAAAGAGCGAAAGGAGTCAACGGTCTCAGTCTTCTTAGTCTAGTCAATCAATCAATCGACGCGATGTTAAGCAAAGTCAGCAGAGCCATTCTCGACTTTTGCAGGCCGCTTTCAGTCCTCTCATTGGTAGTGGGAGTGCGGGGGCGATATTTTTTGGGTGAACGACTGGGATGGTTAGATAGTTTCTGCCTTTCGACGGCATTCGTCAATGCCCAGGATCGAGGAAAGCCGACGCTACAGTCTGAAAGAAAAAAGAGAGGAATGACAATTGGTCAGCGTGCTAATGATTTGGTGGGACACCACATCGGACAACAAGTCATAAGGGAGTCTTCGCCCTCTGAAAGGGCATCAAAGAACTGGGTCGCCGAGTTCACTCGGGACCCGGAGTATCGAATGAAAATCTCTTTATAAAAGAAAAGAGGTTCCTCTGTCGAATCCATCGTTGGTGAAGGCTCCTCGTCACCTCGCTTAGAACGCCATGCTCGCTATTCCCATCAACAAAACTACCCGGGCCTGTAAACAGTAAACTCACCATTTGACTTGCTCTTCGTTCAGGTCTAATCGTTTTTGTATTCGGCCAACTCGGAATTGATCTATATCAATATCAATGAAGAATAAATGAAACAAAGCAAAACTATAGAAGTCAAAAAATGTGATCGAGCGTGTCTCTTTCTCCTTTCCAGATCGACGAAGTTGATGGAGCCAGTGAGCCCAACTGTATCGCGTAGGTCGACAGTAGCGCATACGTCGTGCTCGACCTGTAGGTCAAGCATTCCATCACTTTCTGTCCTTTGACGTCGGGGGTGGTATGTTTGGCTCATTCTGGATCAACGAGGTAGTCAATAGTACATGAGAAATACCCTTTCCGCCGACAGAGGGAAGCGCCCGAAAGGGGGGGGGGAGCTCCCATCGAGATGGACGTCTCGACGGGCGTATGTCTTTTTGGGAACTCCGTGATGGTTGGGAAGGGTTTCCGGCCCAGTAGCAGTGGTTCTTATTTCTCTAGACAGGCGACATTCTGGCAACTAGCTCCGACGTAACTGACGTGTAAAGCGGACGAAGTTCTTTACTTTTTTTATAGTGGAGCTTACACCAAGATCAGTTGTAGTTTTTCCACTAGAAATGACGGGAAGAGATGTTGCGCTAGGTCAACTTGAGCATTGGGTGGCTATGGGAGTATTCCCCAAAGTTCAATCAGATGGGACTCTTTGTTGAGGGGAATAAGACGTTTGCAACTAAAAAACCAGCAGATGCAAAACAAAAACCAATAAACCATCCCCTCTCTTTTTTCAACTAGCTGACTGACATTGGGATGTGGTGTCCCACCAATTGATTAGCAAAAGCCAATAAACCATCCCCTCTCTTTTTTCAACCATCCCCTCTCTTTTTCCTATCCCCACAAAAAATTGCGTCTATTATTCCCATCCAACCCGCACAAATATGATTTTTTTTTTTGGTTTTTCGCCCTTCAACCGTCAGGTCACAACCTTTCCTCCCCGGGCACAGCATCTTCAAGAGAAGAGACATTGGGACTCCCTTTCCTGATGGATCTGCTACTTGTACTTGCTTACTGGATTGGCTTGCTTTCTTTTTCCTAGTTTGCACCCTTTGGTTGCTTTCACGTTCCGGAGCATAGTCACCACTAGTAGAACAAGGGGACTAATGCACCAAGCACTTTTATAAGACTTACGAATTATGTTTTGCGTGCATTTATAGGCAGGTTTGTTATTGTATATTTTGATGATATACTCGTTTATAGCAAAAACTTGGATGATCATGCCGTACATTCGATGCAAACTTGGATGATCATCCGGTATAAGCAAGGTAAGGAGAATGTGGTCGCCGATGCACTTTCTCGCAGGTATGCATTACTTTCTACACTTGATGCAAAATTGCTCGGTTTTGAACACATTAAAAGTTTATACATTGATGACCACGAATTTTGTGAAGAGTACCAGGCTTGTGAGAGAAACGCTTGTGGTAAGTTATTTAGACATGATGGGTTTTTCTTTCGAGAAAATAAGTTATGTGTGCCTAACTGCTCTTTGAGAGATTTGTTAGTGCAGGAATCCCATGGAGGGGGATTAATGGGACATTTTGGAGTTGCTAAGAGTTTAGCTGTTTTGCAGGAATACTTCTATTGGCCACACATGAAACGAGATGTTGAGCGGATTTGTGGCAGATGTGTCACATGTAGGCAAGCTAAATCCAGAGTGCAACCCAACGGTTTGTATACTCCTTTACCCATTCCTAGTGAGCCTTAGATTGATATTTCATTGCACTTTGTGTTAGGATTACTTAGGACTAAATGTGGAAGAGATTCGATTTTTATGGTTATGGATAGATTTTCTAAGATGACACACTTTATTCCATATCACAAAACGGATGATGCTTCGCATGTTGCTGATTTGTTCTTTAGGGAGATTGTGAGATTGCATGGCATGCGTAGAATTATTGTTTCGGATAGAGATGCTAAGTTCTTGAGCTACTTTTGGAAGACTTTGTGGTGTAAACTAGCTACCAAGTTTTTGTTTTCTACTAGTTGTCACCCACAAACTGATGGTCAAACCAAAGTAGTAAATAGGACTTTGTCTACTTTATTGAGGACAATAATTAAAAAGAGCATCAAAACATAGGAAGAGTATTTACCACATTTGAGTTTGCTTATAATAAGTCTATTCATTCTTCTACTAAATTCTCACCGTTTGAAATTGTTTATAGGTTTAATCCTTTTACTCCATTATATTTATCTCCTTTACCTGTTTCTGAGCGTGTTAATTTGGATGGAAAGAAAAAGGCTGATTTTGTTAAGCAGATACATGAGAAGGCAAGGCTCAACATTGAGAGAATGATAGAACAAAGGCTTCTTTCCCTCTTGTCGATTGGTTTAGTTGAACTCAACTAGGTATGTCTTTCGCAAAGTAAAGTGATTGTATAATAGAAATAGAAAATCAAGTTTGGATAAACGGTCATAAATTCAATGAGATTAGGTGCTATTACACTCTCTCCCAATGTCATATGGAGTGGCTGGTGCATCTTCGACATTCAGACACGATGTGAGATATAAGACCGGGTTAGAACGAAAGTGGGATTCAGAGTGGGTGCTTCTTTCTGGCTGCTTGGTTTATGTAAGAATAGAGTGTGGCTAGAAGCGGTGATTCGTCATCCTTTTTCTCTCCTTGACAATCCAACAAGCTTTTAGTTGGCCTGCGTGAAGGTTGTTTTGGTACAGCTAGATCCGCTTTGAGTGCCGTGGGATAGAGAGAGGTGTTCGGTTCAGCAGATTCTAACTCATCTAAGATGGCTTAAGAATATCTCTCTTCCGTTGCTGACTCTCCCCAAAACCCAACGGTTAATCAGTCCCTTGCTTCGGTTCTCTCGGCGTCAGGTTAAGAAGTGATCCCGACCGAATCACTCAATTAAGTTATTGATGATGGCATGGTGAGGAACTCATCTTCTTCACCATCGGAAATCTATCTTGAACATCGTAGGATCTTATAGTCTGAATCGTAACTTGCTTCTTTCATTCCCTTATCTTCTGAAAAAGGGTTCGCTCCTCCCGTTCTTGGGTAAGCAGTCTCACTCCTCTCTTGATAGTCGAGCAATTTCACTCGTTACCTCAGCCCTCGCTTAGTTTATGAACAAACGGATATGAACCGAACCAAAAGAAAGAGCTTTTTCTTGAACAACCGGGCTCACTATCAATTGAATAATCGAAGAGGGATGGGGTCCTAGTGTAGAAAAGAGATCCGACGAAAGAGGGATCCCCTATCTCTTTAGTATTGGAAGACCAACATTTGTAAGTAAAGGGAAGTGCATGAATCGGTTGAATAAGAGAGTGCCATTGACGAAGGGGACATCATTGAAGAGGATTCTATCAAAGAGGGGAAGCAAGCCGTCACAATGTGGGCAAATAAAAGTGAGTGGTTTCCAGCATATAGTTGGTTTTTATCTTGTTTAGGCATTTGTGTCCCTCTTGCCATTCCAATCAATTCAATCTCTCCACTAAAGGCATGGCATGCTAGAGATGATTGAACGATGGGGCCCAGTATAGATAGATGATTGACGGAGAGGTATCGATATACCATTGTGTGATGAACGAGAAAAGCTATCGATAGATGCTCCATGACAGAGAGAGAGGTATGGCTGCACAAGCAAAGGCATTCGATGTAAAATCGGGTAGATAAAGAAGTGCTTTGATACGGCGATCCACTCACTTTTCTTTGCCCATATTGTGACGGCTTGCTTCCCCTCTTTGATAGAATCCTCTTCAGTGACGTCCCCTTCGTCAATGGCACTCTCTTATTCAACCGATTTATACACTTCCCTTTACTTACAAACGTTGGTCTTCCAATACCAAAGAGATAGGGGATTGAAAAGCCTTTCATTTCAATAATATCGACAAATCAGATGCAGGCTAGGCATACCAGCAGGTATAGGCACCACTACGGATTCTGGGGCATTCATCCAAAGCGAGTCAGTCCTTTCGAGCAACTGAGGAAAGCTAGTCCTTTGAAAATGTCATCGGATGCGTCAGACCGACCCTTTACTCATTTAGAATAGCTGACCTCCTTTCCTTTCTCTTCCTGTGATCGGATCGATCGATTGCCCTAAAAGACATGTCATCTCATTTCATTATCGCTTGTGCTCGGACAATCCCACTGTCGCTTTTGAGGGAATTTGCCCCGTCACCATCAGGTCTAGGCTTGCTACAGGTACTACTACTGGCACTGTATTGACTTGGTAACGGCTTGGGACACATCGGTACTGGCTTAGCTGACCCTTTACTGGAGTTACAGTTCTAGTTCTATCGACTCGGATTTTACTAAATACCGAAACCGTCAGTCCATGGAAAGTTACAAAAAAGTAAGCACATAAAAGCTCTTCTTATAACCGAGGACTTGCTTTCCTGTACTGTCGCTCCGTTAGACCCTTTCGTCGCATTGCCTTTGGAGTTTTCTAGCTTCTCATACTCTTTCGGAATAAGAAGATGCTTCCCTCGCTATGGAAGTACTCCCTAAAATAGAGGTTGACGGGACTCCCTCTCCTGACGAAAGAAAGATGTGTTGAGAAAGAAAGGTGCCCATCTAGAAGAGGTAGTTCGATGTCTTTTGATCTGTCTTTTTTTTGATATATTGTTGAATTGGTTTCAATCCATCATCCCTCCGACCTATTTCAGGAAATACAGGACTACTACCTTGCTTTATTCCCGGCCAAAAATGCAGTCGGGATTCATCATCACATTAGACATAGGTACCAAAAGTCCGGGGCTCCCAGACAGAAGACTGAACCAAGCACATGGTAGGTCAGACAGGCTAGTGATAAAGACTATTGCAGGAGATGGCGGGGGAACATAAGTCTCGTCTATTGGGAGGAATGGGAAGCCAATCAGAATGACGAAGCGTGCACACGTAGATTGGAAGGGTAACATCCTTCGGGAGGTTAGTCTTAATATAATCGCTCGAATGACCTTCCTCCAGTAGTTGCAACATTTGCGAAGGATGGCTCTTAGTGTTTTATCTTTTGCTTATTATTATTTTACCGTAACACCACTTTTCTGGTTTCCTGAAATGCAGGTGGTCAACTCCTCTCGCCAATGCACTCAACTACTCTGGTAGAGTCTGACGAGAGAGTGGATTATGCGGGTGCTGGTAGCTCTACAAGCGAATTTAACGCTGACTATTCCGTGCCGGCTCCTGCCTCTGTTCCCTCTTCAATTCCCCCAATTGATGAACTTGGGAGCGATGAGAGAACAGAAGTTATTATTGCAGCTGCCGCTAAAGAGGCCACACCGTCTCCTAGTATGCCATCTCCAACACCACCAGTTTGCTCCACTGAGACATTTCCAACGGTGGTTAGTGTACCTTCCGTTTCTCAATCAGCGATTTTAACATCATCTATTATCGTGGCTGCTGAGACACTTGCAACTCCTCCGGCTCCAAGTCTTCCAGCAGGGGAGGAGGATAATTTGAAGTTCTCGTTTGAAGATGCTTCTCCCACCGGAGGAGCTTCGGGGGAAGATATCCCGTCTTCTATTCCTGCTGGCGGGAGCACCCAAGTGATCGGTACTGGCGATGCTTCCCCTGGGGTCCCCAACTCTTCCAGATCCGCACTTGCTTTATTGGTTCCCCATATCCTGAATATGGTACAGGGACGGGCTTCTTCTTCGACTCCGGTAGCCACTGCTCCTCTGCTCGCGACATCTTCCTTGGCATTACCTGCCTTGCCTGCTGACACTGCAAATCCTCTTGAAGAGCTTTTCAACTTCAGTGTCGTTGATTTTATGCGTTTACTAAGGAGATGTATCGAGATGGTCCTTACTGGCCATGATTTCTTCAACTTCGTACGTCTAATGTTATTCCGCTATCTGGAAAATATTGAAAAAGTTGGGGGACGAGATCGAGCAGCTTCTTACCGGGCCCGCCTTGCAGTCTTAGAAGAGCAGGTGACCACGCTACACACGCTCCGTCAGGCGGATGTGGAGGCGATCACTGAGATAGAACTAGGGCGGCTTCGGGCGGAATCAACATCGCGTAGAAATGATTTAAGGCAGCAGGAAGAGAGATGGTCTCAGGAGCTGACAGAGCTCGAAGCCAGCCGGGAATCCATTCTTGGAGATCTGAGGAGGGTGGACTCTGAGATTGGGGAGAGTCAGGCTGCCGTCTCTAGAGCCCAGGAGACGATCGCCAGAGCTCGGGCCGTCTTGATAGACAATGAACTCCGATTAAGGGAGTCTGTTAAGAAGCGGGAAATATTGCTTCTCCAACAGGAACAAGTCAAGCAGGAGGAGACGGCCAGGAATCGTGCCATTGAAGAGTCTCGTCAGCAGCAACTTGCAATAAATGACGATGAGTTACGTAGACAGGCTCAACATACCGTGGAGTCATCTCATCGTCGAAATTTGGACGAGACGATAAATAAATTGAAACTCCTGGGAGACCCATAGTTTCCTCTCTCTATATTTTCATTTTTCTTGTAATAAGAACTCCGTAAACAGGAGAGAGATAACCTTTGATGGTTCTTCGAATTTTTGTATCTTCACCTTTTTTAATACAGATGATTCTTTTGACTCTTATATTTGTCGGCTTCAAAACAGATTTGCTTGCCCAACAAATAAGTTGTCGTCAAAATGATTTATCTCTCGGTATCGTTTATGCACAATTTTCCGAATCATACTGTCGAAGGTAAGAATTTAACATGACAGGGTTTATGGGAATTTTAGCAAACTCCCGGCTATCAACGGATTTGATTAGCCTTTACCAACTACCGTTTGAGTTGGGCTAGCCATGTTATTCCCCTCAACATGGTGAGTTGTCGAGGATTTTGTTTGGACTTAAATGCCAAACTTTTCCTCTTCCCTTTACCTTATCAGTATTGGGTAATTCATACTTTTTACCCCTAGCATGAAGGGGTTGGCGAGAAACTGGTACTCTCTCCATTGCCTGGTTTGGCACTGGGTAATTTATACCTTTTAGGTCAGAGGCGCCAACTGCGCATGCCTAAAAAGAAAGATTGGAGGCTGTTCAAGACTCTCTCGCGTAACTTGAACTGGGCACACCAAATTTAGGTCAGGGGCGCTCAATCGCGCATGCCTAAAGAAAAGACTGGTGGTGGTTCAAACTTGAGAACCAAACAGGAGGCGGTTCAAGGCTCTCTCGCGTAACTTGAACTGGGCACACCAAACACACCAGGTTTAGGTCAGAGGCGCCAAACTGCGCATGCCTAAGAAAAAACTGGAGGCTATTCAAACTTGAGAACTAAGCGCACCAGGTTTAGGTCAGAGGCGCCAAACTGCGCATGCCTAAAGAAAAGACTGGTGGTGGTTCAAACTTGAAAACCAAACAGGAGGCGGTTCAAGGCTCTCTCGCGTAACTTGAACTGGGCACACCAAATGCACCAGGTTTAGGTC
Organism: Dracaena cambodiana; assembly: GCA_036321105.1. NCBI lineage: Eukaryota > Viridiplantae > Streptophyta > Magnoliopsida > Asparagales > Asparagaceae > Dracaena > Dracaena cambodiana. The sequence goes on from JAYEPQ010000002.1 coordinate 53,541,912, forward strand.
AGAGGCGCCCAACTGCGCATGCCTAAGAAAAGACTGGAGGCGGTTCAAACTTGAGAACCAAGCACACCAGGTTTATGTCAGAGGCGCCAAACTGCGCATGCCTAAGAAAAGACTGGTGATGGTTCAAACTTGAGAACCAAACAGGAGGCAGTTCAAGGCTCTCTCGCGTAACTTGAATTGGGCACACCAAACACACCAGGTTTATTGGTTTAAAATCACCAGAATAGAAGAAATCCAAGTGCTCATCTGCGTAACTTGGATAAATTGGAGGTTTATACTTCCAGAGATATTAAGTATAGTATTTCTTCAGAAATTTGCCATTGATCGGCATCATCATCCTGTCGCCATTTTGATTCATCAAGCGATAGGCTCCACTAGAATAGACTGTCTCCACAATGAACGGTCCTTCCCACTTGGGTTCAAATTGTCTTGTGAGTTAGAACCATTGGCCTTTTAACAGCTAGAACCAAGTCTCCTGGTTTAAAGGTCCTTGGTTTAACGTTCTTATTGAACGTTTGAGAAATTCGGGCTTGATACAACTCAATTTGTTGTTGAGCCATGAGACGCTTTTCATTTAACGCCTCTAATTCTTGCAATCTTTGCTGATGACGCTCTTCTGTCGTCATCTTTGTGGCTAAAGCCACCCTTAATGAAGGAATCTGGACTTCAAGAGGCAAGACGGCCTCGCTTCCATAGACCAAAGAGAATGTAGTAGCTTTTGTAGGAGTGCGAACAGTGCTGCGATAAGCCCACAGGCATTCTCTTAGCTTTTTATCCCAATCTCGTTTATTAGAAGAGACGAACTTCCGAAGGAGTTTAATAATCGTCTTGTTGAAGGCTTCAGCCAACCCATTAGCCGTGGGGTTATATGGCATTGAAGCAATATCTTTGATTTTGAACTTATTGCAGAATCTGAAGAATCCCTGACTGATGAATTGCGGACCATTATCATGAATAATCCGTCGAGGGATGCCGAAGCGGTAAATGACGTGATGCTTAACGAACTTGATCACATCTGCCGTCTTCACCTCTTTCATGGGCACACCTTCGGCCCACTTTGAAAAATAATCGGTTATTGCAAGAATAAACAGATGTCCTCTAGATGACGGGGGAGTTATAGGCCCCACAATATCCATCCCCCATGCTTCAAACGGCCAACTTGCAACGGTATTGTGCAAAACTGATGGTCAAACCAAAGTAGTAAATAGGACTTTATCTATTTTATTGAGGACAATAATTAAAAAGAACATCAAAACATAGGAAGAGTATTTACCACATTTGAGTTTGCTTATAATAAGTCTATTCATTCTGCTACTAAATTCTCACCGTTTGAAATTGTTTATAGGTTTAATCCTTTTACTCCATTATATTTATCTCCATTACCTGTTTCTGAGCGTGTTAATTTGGATGGAAAGAAAAAGGCTGATTTTTTAAGCAGATACATGAGAAGGCAAGGCTCAACATTGAGAGAATGATAGAACAAGAGCTTCTTTCCCTCTTGTCGATTGCTTTAGTTGAACTCAACCAAGTATGTCTTTCGCAAAGTAAAGTGATTGTATAATAGAAATAGAAAATCAAGCTTGGATAAACGGTCATAAATTCAATGAGATTAGGTGCTATTACACTCTCTCCCAATGTCATATGGAGTGGCTGGTGCATCTTCGACATTCAGACACGATGAGAGATATAAGACCGGGTTAGAACGAAAGTGGGATTCAGAGTGGGTGCTTCTTTCTGGCTGCTTGGTTTATGTAAGAATAGAGTGTGGCTAGAAGCGGTGATTCTTCATCCTTTTTCTCTCCTTGACAATCCAACAAGCTTTTAGTTGGCCTGCGTGAAGGTTGTTTTGGTACAGCTAGATCCGCTTTGAGTGCCGTGGGATAGAGAGAGGTGTTCGGTTCAGCAGATTCTAACTCATCTAAGATGGCTTAAGAATATCTCTCTTCCATTGCTGACTCTCCCCGAAACCCAACGGTTAATCAGTCCCTTGCTTCGGTTCTCTCGGCGTCAGGTTAAGAAGTGATCCCAACCGAATCACTCAATTAAGTTATTGATGATGGCATGGCGAGGAACTCATCTTCTTCACAATCGGAAATCTATCTTGAACATCGTAGGATCTTATAGTCTGAATAGTAACTTGCTTCTTTCATTCCCTTATCTTCTGAAAAGGGTTCGCTCCTCCCGTTCTTGGGTAAGCAGTCTCACTCCTCTCCTGATAGTCGAGCAATTTCACTCGTACCTCAGCCCTCGCTTAGTTTATGAACAAACGGATATGAACCGAACCAAAAGAAAGAGCTTTTTCTTGAACAACCGGGCTCACTATCAATTGAATAATCGAAGAGGGATGGGAGAACAGAAGTTATTATTGCAGCTGCAGAAAAGAGATCCGACGAAAGAGGGATCCCCTATCTCTTTGGTATTGGAAGACCAACGTTTGTAAGCAAAGGGAAGTCCATGAATCGGTTGAATAAGAGAGTGCCATTGACGAAGGGGACGTCACTGAAGAGGATTCTATCAAAGAGGGGAAGCAAGCCGTCACAATGTGGGCAAATAAAAGTGAGTGGTTTCAAGCATATAGTTGGTTTTTATCTTGTTTAGGCATTTGGTGTCCCTCTTGCCATTCCAATCAATTCAATCTCTCCACTAAAGGCATGGCATGAGGATGTCGACTGGTGGATGGTGGATGAGGATGTCACCAATAACTAGGCTCTGATGTCGACTGTTTTCCTACAAACTTTTTTATCATTCCAGTATTGTCTAGATTTCCTTCTTTTAAATTTTTGTATTTCTTTTCTATCATTGTATCCCATGGTATAGGTAGTTTAGCAAAAAATGCTTTTACCCAGAATACTTTCTTTTCTATAGAATTTAATTTAAATGTATGACTTATATATTCATTAGCAAATTCTTCTATATAGCATATATTGCAAAGTCTCATTTTTAATAAAATATTTTCAGTTATATCTTCTCGAGATAAATCTTCTCCAGTTAAGTCTCCATATAAACATTTACAAATACTATGTAAGGCATCTTTTCTATTAGTATGAGCATTTAAAGCAACTATATTATCTGGATAGAATTTTTCATATTGTGTTAACCATCTCAGGGCTATTCCCTGCCAGTATCCGCATGCTATTACAACAAAATCTTTATTTGTTACTTCTGTTGGAAGTAGTAAGGATGTTCCAACAATTAGTTGTTCCCAATTTTCTATATAATCTCTAAGTTTTCTAGCAGGTACATGATCTATATTGAAAATTAAGTTTACAGAGGGAGTATGGTACTTTTTCCAATGCCTTAATATATAAGAATCCATATAAGATTCTGCTATGTCTCTAGGATACATATTTTCTTCTGTAGTTTCGTGAGTTGGTGGAGGAGGATTTGGATGTCGAGGATGTTGTATAATAGAACCAGAAGATTCTCCTTGTTCCATACGTATATATAAATTTTTCTCGTTAGAGGACTCCTCGTTAGAGGGTATATGTAGTGCATCTTGTTCCTCGTTAGAGGATATGTATATGTCATTATCAGATGGTATAGACAAATCATCAAAAGACTGTTGCGAAAAACTCTTTTCAGAAGAAACTTCTTCAATAAAATACTTAATAGAAGAAGAATGTTTTTCATAAAACTCATAAAGATCTTTTGAAGCAATAGTACCATCTAATTCTTGTTTTTGCAAAAGTTTATATTGTAAATAGTTTTGATAATCAATATTTTTTGGCTCAACATGTTCTAAATCTTTTGAAAAAAATTTTAACATTCTAACAGAACCAAGTCTTTCATTTAAAGGAGTATAAATAGGAACGTTTGAAATCATTTGCAGATTCCTTAATTTTTGAGAAACTAAATGAAGTTGATCACTCAAATAATTTAACATGCTATTTTGCTGTTCTACAGAACCGTTTGAAGGAAGATGAATAGTATGTTCATGTGAATTCAAGTTATAAGGACAGTTATAATTTTCAGGAATAACTAAAGCTCTGGACATCTTAAGGGACTTTTATAAAATTAGACATGTTATTTTCTTTCTTTCGTTAGCTGGTTAGATAATAATATCGTTTTGATCCTACTCTCTCCGCCTCATCGTAATCTCTAAGAGTGGCTTTCATCTTAGAGTTCGGCAGCCAAGACCTCCTTGTCTACCACAAGCCTATTACTGCTTCAGAGAGAGAGAGCACAGCCATGATTCATTTCCTACCTCGTGGCGTAAGATATCATTATCTAAGCAACTAATGAAATTAAGAAAATAACACGTCTAACCAATTTAACTAGTCGTATGAATAATCTTTGCCACTATGCTCTCTTCAATACCCATTACTTTACCTTGGATAATCATCCTATTCCTTGGGTCCATTTCCCGATACCTTTGGCCCACACAGCCCAGCGTGGTGAAGTGGCACAAAATCCAAATCCAAATAGTAATGATCCTAATACTTTTTACACGTATCCCATATCAACAATATCGGATACTGAAACTATTATACATAGTCTTCTAAAACCCTTATATTCAAATGATCCTTTGTTACACTTCAACAAAGCACCACGATATTGAACGCTAACTATACTAGATCAATATAGAGATACTAAAATCAGAGTGAACAGTATAATGGTATCTCCGTTAGACAAAAAAGAATTCTCTGAACAAATCAAAGAATTATTAGATCTCAAATTAATACGATCAAGCACTAGTCCACATTCTTCTCCTGCATTTATGGTAAGAAACCATGCTGAACAAAAAAGAGGAAACGCAAGAATGGTCATAAACTATAGAAAATTAAATAGTTGTACAAAATTTGATGGTTATTTTATACCTTCTGCTGAACACTTAATAAAACAAATACAAGGATCAAAATATTATAGTAAATTTGATGCTAAATTTGGTTTCTGGCAGATAAAACTAGCTAATACAAAATCCATAGAATTAACGGCATTCAGTTGCCCTCAAGGACATTACGAATGGTTAGTAATGCCTTTTGGTTTAAAAAATACTCCACAAATATTTCAAAAATGGATGAATTCTATATTTGGACATCTACCCTTTGTAGTTGTCTATGTAGGTGATATACTAATCTTTTCTCTTACTTTGGAAGAACATAAACAACATTTGTTACAAGTCTCAAAATTACTACTGGATAATGGAATCACTTTAAGTCCAAAAAGATATCTCTATTTAAAACAGAAGTAGAGTTTCTCGGAAAATATATAAAAGAAGGAACGATAGAATTACAACAGCATATATATTCAAAGATAAAATAATTTCCTAAAACCTTTAAAACTGTAAAGCAATTACAGAGTTTTTTAGGATTACTAAATTATGGAAGGAAATTTATTCCTCACTTGTCTCAGCTAGTCCAAAACCTACAAGACAAACTAACAGTAGAACAATCAAAGTATAAAATAGAAAATGGTGAACAACCTAGAAAATAGAATACAGACAAAATAAGTATTCAATTATCCACTACTGAAGAAAAGGAAATAGAGCAAATTAAACAACTAATCACAAATCAGCTTATATTATATTTTCCAAAAGAAGAAGAATTAGTAACTCTTCAAACAGATGCTTCTGAGCACTTTTGGGCAGGCGTCTTAATAGCAAAACAAAAGGAAATAGTAGCCTACACTTCTGGCAAATTCACAAAACCACAACAAAATTATTCTGCTTATGATAAAGAATTATTAGCCATCAAACTAGCTATAAAAAGCTTGAAAATTTATTTATTAAATCGTAGTTTTATGATTGAAACCGATAACAAAGCTGTAGCACAATTTTTGAAAAAAAGAACCATAAACAATCCTGAAGAAAATATCAGGAGGATAAGGATTGCTTTATACCTTGAAATATATCAATACGATGTTAAATATATTCCTGGTTATACTAATGTTCTTGCAGATTTATTGACGCGTCCTAACAATGGACGAAGATCGCCTGAAAAGACTCAAGTCCATGGCTGAACAAGCCAAATGGACTACTGTCAACCCAACTAAGAAGACCCCACCACAAACGGGAGGAAGCAACCAAAAGAAGACTCCTGAAAAAGGAGAAAGCAGCAAAACTACCCAGGAAACTGGAGGCTCTACATCAGCTCAAGAAGCTGGCAACAACACTACAACAACCTCTACCGAGGCAAAACCATTCCCTCCTCCGGGAATGACTGTTCTTCCAGTCCAAAATACTACTCCATCCTACAGCAACATCACTACCGCTCAAAAAAGGTTTCAGTCAACACAAACTACAAGACCAACTGCAGCAGCAGTTGTCAGAGATTGGTATAATACTGATCTTAAAACATCTAATCCAAGTATATATGAGCGATTGAATGGGTGCTACCGCGCTATTCAATCAAATGACTTCCATTCTTCCAAGTATTGGTTATCTCAGATTAAGCAGATGGTGCTCTCGATGTATAACCATTACGTGCAGGAAAAGACAGAGAAACAGAACATCACAAAGACAGTCTATGATCTATGCAATTATACACTCACTGCTCAAAGTTCAGACCTAGAGCAGAGAAAAGGAACCTGGTTTCAAGGTTCGTCCCAAGACCAACAATATTTGAGGGACATAATTCAAGACATGGAGATCTCTGACTAGGTATACCATCCATTACCTGAGTTCTATAAACTTTTAGATCTCTGCAAAATACAGACAGAAAGATCCAGACAATTAGAGGCCGAAATCACTGTTCACAAAATAATCGGCCTAAACCAACATAATATGATCCCTGATGCTCAGCTAAGGGAATTCTTCAAAAATCTGGAAGTCACAGATATCATCGCTGTTCTTCAGCAGCATGAACTTATTCTCAACAAAAATAATTCTCCAAGGATTATTTCAGGTTTTCAAGAAATTTCAAAATGCAGCAAGGCCATTCAGCTCGGCCTTGTTCATGAGCTTTTCGTGAATGCCTCTCACCCAGAAGAATTTCAAGAATTTTTACCACCTATCTGTCTGAAGGCTATTAAAGCTTACACCACAAGATATCAAACTACTTTCTTTTTTCGCATTTGGAGCACTTGGGAGGAGAGGAAATATCTCAAGATCTTTCCATCTGTCCAACTCTGGGAGCTACATAATTTTAATTATGTTCCTTCTCCATCATGTGAAAATCTGCCTGTCCTTGATCTCGAAGAAGAAACTAAGAAGGCAGCTAAAGAATTCTTTGACGAAGCATATACAAAGGCCATTTCTGGAGTCCACTCCATTAAAATAGAAAATAACATTCTATTTTATGATTTTATCGGAGCATATGAACCAGTAGAAGGCAAAATTCCTAAAGTCTTGTCCTTCTTATCTTCCATCCAGTTGGGCAAGATCAGTTTCAGAGCAAAAGAAGAATTCTATGAAGATCTGAAAAGAATTGAAGATGAAGACCTTGGCGAAGACAACAATCTTCCAGAAGACAATCATGATCCTGATGCAGCTCTTGATGAAGATGCATTACAAAATATCATGCAAGACTAAGCGTGGTGGGACCATCTTCTCAAGTATCAGCACATGCCAGCCAGCTCACTCCGCACTCAAAGATGCTCTCTTATCCTTACAAAAAGCGGCCTACCGACAGTATCTTTAATCATTGTACTAGAAGTTTTGTTTTTTAGCAATCACTCTACCTTTTTTCTGTAACACTATTACTCTTTAGCAATTATTCCGCCTTTCCACTGTAGCACTTTTTCTGTTGAAAGATTCTATCTTATCAAAATAGAATCTTACTGTACTTAAAGACTTTGCTATAAATAAAGACATCGGATGAAGGGAGGGGGCAGAGAGCTTTCCCGAACTTCTTTTTTATCTATTGTCTTCTGAATTCTTCTTGTGAGTAAATCTCTAAATAGTTGTAAATATTGGGCTTTGAAGCTGAAGCAGACGCTCTCCTGCAACTGGTATCAGAGCCTTGTGCAGCGTTCTTCTTTTTTGTAAGTACTTCTTCTTTTATCCATGTATGGCTAAAGTAGTTAGACATGTTATTTTCTTAATTTCTTTCATAAAACTAGAGGTTAGTATCTTACGTCATGAGGTAGGAAACGAATCATGGCTATGTTCTCCCTCTCTGAAGTCTAGTAATAAGCCCGTGGTGGACTATGTCTGCGGACAAGTAAGTTGGTGCAGCCTAACTCTAAGATGAAAGCCACTCTTAGAGGTTATAAGGCCGGAGAGAAGAGGGTCAAAGCGATACTGATATCTAGCTAAGCAAAGAAAGAAATAAAATAACGTGTCCAGTTTATAAAATTTTCAGAATATCTAGATCTTTAGTTCTTCCTGAAAGGTATGAATGTCCTTTCAATTTGAATTCTCATGCGCATAGTATACATCTTCCTTGCAATGGTACTACTGAATAACAAAATAGTATGTTAAATTATTTAAGTGATCAATTATACCTTGTATCTCAAAAACTTTCTACTTTGCAAACATTTTTAAGTTTTCCAACTTTTACTTCAAAAGAAAGATTTTGATCAGTCCGTATGCTAAAAACTACTTCAAAATCTTTAAAAAGCATTGATCCAAATGAAATTGATTACCAAAAATATTTGCAGTACAAACTTTTGCAAACAAAAGAATTAAACGGAAAAATAGACTCTAAAGAACTTTTTGATTTTTATGAAAAAAATCATGCTTCCATCAAATACTTTTCTAATGAAAAATCTTCAGAAAAGTCCTTTTCGGATGATAGCTTTGTTTCTGTTGAAAGTTCTTTTAATGATGAATTGTCTATATCCTCTAAAGAGGAACATATACATATATATCCTCTAACGAGGAATCTGTTACACTATATATACCCTCTAACGAGGAGTCCTCTAACGAGGAAAATTTCTATGTTTATATGGAACAAGGAGAATCTTCTATAATACATCATCCCAGACATTCGCAACCACCTCCTCATCAACTGGAAGGTACAGATGATAATATGTATCATAGAGATAATGCAGAAAGTTATGTAGAATCCTATATATATAAACAGAGTAATAGACATCATCGAACTACAGAAAATTTAATATTTAATATAGATCATATACCATCAAACGAATTAAGAGATTATATAGAAAATTGGGAACAATTAATGCTAGGAACAAATTCATTAATACCAGACAGTGTACCACATAAAGATTTCGTATTACTTGCTTGTGGTTATCGGCAAGGTATAGTATTAAGGTAGTTAACACAATATGAAAAATTATGTCCTAATGAAATATTAGCTTTAAATAGTCATGCTTCTAGAAAAGGAGCTTTACATAGTATTTGCAAGTTATTATATGCCGACTTAACTGGCGAAGATATTACAGCTGAAGGAATAGATGAAAATATGTTATTAAAAATGAAGCTCTGTAATATATGTTATCTTGAAGAATTTGTAAATCAATACATAAGTTACATATTTAAATTAAATTCTCTAGAGAAGAAAGAATTCTGGATAATTGCTTTCTTTTCTAAACTACCAATGCCTTGGAATTCAATGATTGAGAAAAAATATAATAATCTTAAAACGGTTGTTCCACACAGTACAAGCACCTTAAAAAGGGCTTGTATGGAAACGGTTAAAAAGACTTGCCAATTACAAAAGTCAAATAATCATCTCACCAAATACATACATAAGTCAGATATAACAACTTCATGTTGTCCCAAATATGATCCAGATATTAACTACCAATTTGGTTGTCCCCCAACTTATGGATACAATAAACCTTTTTTTCCTTATAAGAAAAAGCATAAGAAATATTCTAAGAAACACAAGTCTAAAAGAGACTATACAAATTTTAAACCAAAATATAAGAAAAAGAGATATAAGATTTCTAAGAAAAAATGGAAACCAGAATATAAAGATAAATACAGAAAGTCTAAAAGATATAAGAAACGAAAGTTTATTAAAAGCAACAAATACAATCCTAAAAAGAATTGTAAATGTTTTAAATGTGGAAAAGAAGGACATTATTCCTACGAATGTACGGTCAATATAAAGACAATATGGTTACAAGATTTAGAATCTTATGATATACATTTAGGAACAATTGAAGAAATACACAGTGAAACTTCAGTATATAACGAAAGCTCTCCCTCTTCTTCCGAAAAAGAAGATTTAAACATAAATATGATGACTATAAACAAAACATATCATTCTATACTAATTATACCTTTATCCAAAACCGTAATATTGCCTAAAAGGGAAATTTTAAAATTTCCAGGTTATATACTCTATGCAAACAAAAATTATAGTCTACAGAGATATCAAACAACTAAAATCTACTTAGACTTAATCATAAAAATACCCTACGGATATTACGGAGAAATCCAAAATTTAAAGTACCATACTATAAGAAATATCTTTATAACTTATGGATTAATAGAATCCATGACAGACCAAAATACTTGTATAACAATGAAAAGCACAAGCTTAGAAAATCATCCATATCTAATCCCGTTAGGAACTCCTATTGGAATTTTAATAATACATAGATACGAAGATTTACCAATGGTTAAAGTTGAACAAGATCCTTTATTCTCAACTTCTCTACCGTTAAGCCCAGAAATAATTCCTGGACAAACTTCTAAAGAACCTATGTATGAATACCGAGTATATATGAATACACTCTCAGAAATAGAACCTTTTGAAACTCATAATACAAGTATAGAAAATAATCAAGGTGAGCAATATGAAATTACAGATGAAGATATTAAAAGATTAAAACTTTCAATACCCCATGCAAAACCAAATGAAGTATATAATCCTCAATCAAGACTTAAATCTATCTGGTCTAACAAAAATACATATATATTTGAAAGAATGCAAGGAAATATCGAATTAAAAGGAGATGAAGATTTCACTTCTATAAAGATACTAAATCTTGCGCAAATTGAAAAATTAAAACGTAAATATCCTCGAAAGAAATATTTACATATTAGATTAATACAAATAAAGATAACTGGTTTATTCAGATCTGGAATCGATACACCAGTAATGATAATATGTTGTGATGAAAGAATAATCAACAATCCTCTAAATAGTATATTAGGAGGAGCAAAATCAAATTTAGCCAACAGAATTTTTGGTGTAAATATACATCCAGATTTTTGTATCAGCTTAAATGACATCAATATAGAAAAAGCTTGTACTCTATCTATAAACTTAAAAGGAATAGAAGTGCTTCCTGGATCAAAAGTCTTGGGAATCCAATGGGAACATTGTCTAGCTCTAAATGAAACTTCTACATTTAGATCAGTAGCACCATCTCAGTTTATTAAACTATATAAAGTTGAGAATGGAAAGATTATCCACCCAAAATTAGTCAATATCAAACACCTAAAATATGACAATGAAATGCAAGAACCTCGGCTAGGCTCAAAATTAGTCAATTATAGAGGTACTTGGTCTGCTAGGCTCTAGATGAGTACATGCTTCCCTAAAGAACATCCAGACCAAGTACCTTTCTATGAACTGGGCACACCAAATTTAGGTCAGGGGCGCTCCGATGAGTCCGAGGTACTTGGTCAATTATAGAGGTTTGAACAGCCTCCGATGAGTCTGGGGAAAGAAAGTCGAATTGGATTAACCCTTTTGATCAGGGCTTCCTTCATCCCCTCCTGCGTAGCATACTTCTGACCAAAACAAGCCGTAGGGAATTAACTTCGCCATAACGTACCATATGGGATCCTCTCGTAACTGAGGAATCCAGCTCTGAACAGCTAATTGATTCTTCCGGTGACATAAATTACACTAGCAGAGAGGAAATCAGCACGTACCTCACTACCTCCTGACGCTGCCTAGTCACATAATGCGGTCAGATCCTGAAACGAGGATGGTCCTGGCTTAGCCTAAGTAGACCGGGCTTAACAAAGAGTACCCTCTCCGATGTCCTCTTTCTGGTATGATAAACATGCTGTTTACAGCTATGAAGGAGGGTGGTTTCGACAATGCAGAGAAGCACCTAGACCAAGTGAGAGAAAGATACTTCCCTAACATAGAAAGGCCCAGACAGACGTGTCAGTAAAGAGTGGCATTTTACAAATGACGGGGCAATGAGAACAGAGAGAGAAAGACCCATGCAGTGTTGTGTGGCACTTCGAAGAAAAAAACCTACTATCCAAAACACATATGGTACTCCTTCACCAACATCCAAACCCATTGTCTCAGAGCCCATGGGGATCTGGGATACTGCCGACTTTCTCATATACTCGAGCTTGGCTAGCTTCTTTTTCGAACTCGTCCGTAGACAGGTCTCGCTCCCTCCAACAACCACCACTTATGAATCGTTTTTCGACTGGAGGACACTGGAGATCTCGACGTTTTGGATCAAACTGAGAGATACTCTTTTCTTTTTTAATATTGTGATAGTGCATATACTCATGCTGATATGCATCCGTCATGATGATATCTATGGTCATCTCTGGTTGGTAAAGCACTCCCATGCCAATCCATCTCGATGCTGGCTCTAGTTGCTGTTCTATATAGGGTGTCGTGGCTCTTTTATGTCCGAATGAATTCCGTGGTCTCTTTGGGCTTTGACTATGTCGATATGGGGAAGTGGGAATGGTCTTCCTCAACTCCGGAAATGGTAGAGCTATAGACGTCGTAGAGCTGTTGAGCCGATAGAGAAATTGAGCCAGTATCCTCAATCTCGATGACAACCTATCAGGGCGATGCCAGCCATTCTCTCGGCTTATGAAGAAGGGGGTTTCTTTTGTATGGGATGAGGCATGTCAACGGGCCTTTAATGACCTTAAAGAATACCTCACCAAACCTCCCGTACTTATGGCGCTGGTCCCTAGGCAGCCCTTCCTTATATATGTAAGGGCCATGGATAATGCCTTAGGAGCATTACTTGCTCAATATAATGAGCACGGCCATGAACATGCCCTCTATTATCTAAGCCGGACAATGATTGGGGCCGAACAACGGTATACCCCGATTGAAAAGGAATGTTTAGCCCTAGTGTTCGCTATTCAGAAAATGCGACACTATCTTTCTGGGCAGACAATTCATGTCATATCCCGGGTTAATCCCCTAAAAATTCTGATGACAAAATCGGAATCCTTAAATGGCCGATTGGCAAAGTGGGCTCTGCTACTGTCACCCTATGACATACACTTCGTTCCTCAAAAAGCAACGAAGGGACAGGCAATTGCCGATTTTCTTGCAGATATTTCAGGAAACTTCGACGGATTCGTCGAGTATTGAGGACATCATCCCGACGGAACTGAGTTGTATGCCTTGCGAATATCGAAATTGGTGCAAAACATCAGGAGTTCCTTTTTTGTCTCTATGAAAATGACAGACCAGCTCGTGAGCCATGATGAATGTTTTCACTAATCTTCCTGCCTTTAATGAGAGCCGACTGATCTTCCACTTCTCTTTTCCTTTCTTCCTAAAGAATGTGAAGGGGCCCACCTCACCACTCCCTTCCCCTGCTCCATTGCTGAAATAGGGCCTGTATCATCCTATTTTTTCTTCTGCCGAGAAGAGAAAGAAAAAGTATAGCTTTGTTTACGATCGAAAGACGAATGAGATCAGAAAGGCCATCATTGGGGCGAACAATGCAATAGTTTCGGTTAGAGCAAATCCCAAAATGGCATAACTAAATAATTGTTTAGCTAATGAGGGATTTCGCACCATGGAATAAATTAAGGAACTGAAGATGTTTCCAATACCGACAGCTGCTCCTGCTAAAGCAATTGTCGCTGCTCCGACACCTATCGATTTTGCACCCACTAACATATTTCTAATATGATCCCATTTGCTCTTCACGCTTTTCCTTCGCTGCTCTTTCGTCGGATTCTTCGTTGATTCCTCATAATAGCGTGCATCGAGACAAAAGAAATGGAGGTTGACGGCTGTTGAAAGTGGCAATCAGTTCTAAGTGCAAGAGAATATTATTCTCTCGTCATTTTGATGCATAGTCAAACATTTGCCTTTAACCTCCTTATAAAAATATTGATTTATTCTATTGAGAACTGTCAGATCGTGAGACGATCGTCGTTTGTGTGCATGCAAGCATGCCTGAGCATCTTCTTCACCATCAACCAGCGCTCTCCATATATGAAAAACATTCGTACCTTTCTCTTCCGAAGAGAGGGAAGTACTCCACTTCTGATTACCTTTCTTTCGGGATTGGTTGTATTGGTTGTTCGAGATCTACTTCGCTGGCAGATAAATACCATCAACGGGATCCTTGCCTCATCCCACACAGGGCAGACCAAGAGAGATGGCAACTCGACCTGAACACTTTTGCCTATCTGAATCGAATGTCCTTAGTAACAAATGGCTTTTTCAAACCGATGTTACTTGTTGCGACTGTCAAGGCCATCTCTGTGGCCAAATCACCCAACTTCATGGTATTGACTACGATAAGACATTCAATCCCGTAGGCAAACAAACCTGTGACAATTTTGACCGTTCTTCCATTCCTTTGAAATCTTAGTTGTCATTGGTCCTGTCGTCTCCGACGGCACGACCATCATGTGAAGGAAGAAAACGGCGCTATCGAATCCGCTTCCACGCAAATCCAATCTTTTCGGGGTTGAAGGAGTAAGCGTAGCCATAAAATCTACATCTGGCTTGACTGCTGGAAAGCTTTATGTCGGCTTGTCCCGAAAGGACGAGTGACAGTCTTCTTTTTTTTAGTCTTCTCTAAAACGAGTTTCGATTCTGCAGAACCTATAGAAGCAATAGACGGATTCCGTATTATGGTATTGCTATGGGGAAGGCGTAGAGCAGTAGCGGTCTGGAATTTTTCTGTTATAGAATCGACTATGAATGCTGTTCTTGGCACGATTAGCAGTGAAAAAGAATAGCGATTATTGAATCAGTTTGCTCTTTCGACTGTGATTGCTCTTGTGAAGCTCTGAGGTGAAGTTTTCTTCCTTTTTTGTCCGGAATTGAAGTGAAGGCGACGATCTGACTTTCAATCGAGTGACTAGCAGGCGTAGTTGAATCGAGATTAGCGATTAGTATGACGATCGAAAATTTTTCTCGCGGCTCGTGCTTTCGACATGAACGAATGAAACTTAAGGAATGATTGTTGACTAGAGGTTGAAAGTCAAGAGCCCTTCATAGACATCGGACATGTTTCATAAACAGTATCTTTTTCGTTACCAACAGTCGACGTCAGTGGTGCCATCTCTAATTCTTTACTACTATTGATCATGTCAGCTCTCTTTTGTCGGATCTCTTTTCTACACTAGGTTCCCATCCCTCTTCGATTATTCAATTGATAGTGAGCCCGGTTGTTCAAGAAAAGCTCTTTCTTTTGGTTCGGTTCATATCCGTTTGTTCATGAAATAACCGTTGTCAAATTAACAACTACAGATGAATGCCCATAATCTGCGATGGGACGTCGAGGTAGTGCTAATGCGGGAAGTAGCTATAGGGTAAGGGAAAGAAAGCGACGGAAGGGAATGAGAATGGCATAGAGTCATCTATCATATCCGCGGTTGATGGTGTTAGAGGAATTACCAGTGCTATTGAATCAAATGTGAGGGAGAAAAGTCTCTGTAATAACAAAAAAGTCGTAACCTCCTGTCGTCAATCTTCTCTGTCGTTGTCTCCACGGGATGTAGGGCGAAGCAAGGCATTTAGCTAAGAGTAGCCCGCAACAACTAGAGCATCCCCTAGACAAATCGACAAAATAAGAAATGCTACAACCCATTGTTGTTTTTTTGATGATGAACCACTCCCGTACAACAAGCTAAAGTGACCTTTGATTTGCTTCGTCCCTGGGGCCAACCCTTTGTGCTAGAGAGAGGATCGGAAAGTGTGCTTCCAGCATATAGTTAGTTTTTGTCTTGTTTAGGCATTTAGTGTCCTCTTGCCATTCCAATCAATTCAATCTCTCCATTAAAGGCATGGCACGCTAGAGATGATTGAACGACGGGATCCAGTATAGATAGATGATCGACGGAGAGGTATCAACATACCATTGTGTGATGAATGAGAAAGGCTATCGATGGATGCTCCACGACAGAGAGAGAGGTATGGTTGCACAAGCAAAAGCATTCGACGTAAACTCGGGTAGATAAAGAAGTGCTTCGATACAGTGATCCACTCACTTTTCTTTGCCCACATTGTGACGTCTTGCTTCCTCTCTTTGATAGAATCCTCTTCAGTGACGTCCCCTTCGTCAATGGCACAACCCGTTTTGACCCTTTTCTCTCCGGCTAAACATTACCTCTAAGAGTGGTTTTCATCTTAAAGTTAGGCAGCCAAGACCTCTCTGTCTACCACAAGCCTATTACTGCTTCAGAGAGAAATAGCACAGCCATGGCTCGTTTCCTACCTCATGGCGTAAGATACTGTTATCTCACTGTCTAATGAAATGAAGAAAATAGCATGTCTATTTTTCTCCTATCTGCATGTCTAGATCTCTGGTTTTACCAGAAAATTATAATTGTCCTTACAGTCTAAATTCTCATGAACATAATATACATCTTCCTTCAAATGGCTCTTTAGAACAACAAAATGGTATGTTAAATTACTTGTGTGATCAACTTTATTTAGTATCTCAAAAAATAAAGGATTTACAAATGATTTCTCATGTTCCTATATATACCCCTTCTAAAGAAAGATTTGGATCTGTTCAAATGATAAAAGTTTCTTCAAAATCTCTAGATTATATTAATCCAAAAGATATTGATTATCAATCATATTTACAATATAAACTTTTACAAAAATAAGAATTAGATGGTTCTATTGAATCCAAAGAACTGTACGAGTTTTATGAGAAACATTCTTCTTCTATAAACTATTTTTCTACTGAAAAGAATTTCATTGATGAAAGTTTTTCTCATGAAAGTTCTTCCGATGAATTATCTATATCATCTAATGAAGATATATATATATATATCCTCTAACGAGGAACAAGATACACTACATATACCCTCTAACGAGGAAAGTTTATTTATACATATGGAACATGGTGAATCTTTTTCTATAATACATCATCCTAGACATCCATAGCCACCTCCACAAACACATACACAAGAAGCTACTGATGAAAATATGTATCATAGAGACACTAATGAAGCTTATATCGATTCTTATATCTTCAGGCAAAGTAAAAGACATCATAATCCTTCATTAAATCTAATCTTTAATATCGATCATATACCTGCAAGAGAACTTAGAGACTATATAGTAAACTGGGAACAATTAATGGTAGGAACATCAACATTAATCCCAGAAGCAGTAACACACAAAGATTTTGTACTATTAGCATGTGGATACTAGCAAGGAATAGCCTTAAGATGGCTAACACAATATGAGAAATTATGTCCTAATGAAATACTAGCTTTAAATTCCTATAGTAATAGAAAGGATGCATTACACAGTATTTGTAAGTTATTATATGCAGACTTAACAGGTGATGATCTTTCAGCCGAAGCAATATATGAAAACATATTATTAAAAATGAGATTATGCAATATATGTTATGTTGAAGAGTTTGCAAATGAATATATAAGTCATATCTTTAAATTAAATATCTTAGAAAAGAAAATCTTTTGGATAACAACCTTTTTTGCTAAATTACCAATACCATGGGACACAATGATAGAAAAGAAATATAATAATATAAGAGGCGGAAATCCACACAATACGGGAGCATTAAAAAAGGCTTGTATGGAAACCGTTAAAAAGACTTGTCAATTATACAAGACAAATAAACATTTTAATAAACATATTCACAAGTCAGATATAAAAACATCTTGTTGTCCTAAATATGACGACGAAATTAATTATCAATTTGGCTGCCCACCAATGTATGGTTATAATAAACCATATAAACCATTAAAAAGAAACATTCTAAACATTCCAAATATAAATATAGGTTTAAACCTAAATACAAGAAAAAGAGATATAAATATCAAAGAAGAAATGGAAACCAGAATATAAACATAGGTATAAAAAGTCAGATAAATATAAAAAGAAGAAATTTATTAAAAATAATAAAATAAATTACAAAAAAAGTTGTAAATGTTTTAAATGTGACAAAGAGGGCCACTATGCATACAAATGCCCCACAAACATAAAGACAGTATGGATAAATGAATTAGAAGCATATGATATACATCTAGGAACAATAGAAGAAATTCCTAGTGAATGCTCTACTATATACGAAGTAGAATCCATATATGATGAAAGTTCTCTTGAATCGTCAGATTCAGAAGAATTAGGAATAAATATGATAATCTTAAATAAGACATATCATTTCGTCCAAATAATACCCTTAACTAAGAATGTCATTTTACCTAAAAGGGAATCTTTAAAATTTCATGGACATGTATTATATGCAAATAAAAATTATAGTCTACAAATATATCAAACTACCGAAATATATTTAGACCTAATAATAAAAATACTATATGGATATTATGGTGAAATTCAAAATCTAAGATATCATACCATACGAAATATTTTTATTACTTATGGATTAATTGAATCAATGACAGATCAAAATACTTGTATAACCATGAAGAGTACAAGTTTAGAGAACCATCCCTATACAATTCCTATAGGAACTCCTATTGGTATACTCATAATACATAAATATGAAGATCTACCTTTTGTAAAGGTTGAATCTGACCCTTTACTTTCTACATCCCCTCCATTAAGTCCTGAAATTACTCCAAGACAAACTTCTAAAGAAGCAACATATGAATACAGAATATACATGAATACCTTAACTGAAGTAGAACCTCAAGAAACACATAACTCTAGCATAGATAACAGCCAAGGAGAACAATATGAAATTACAGATGAAGATATAGAAAAATTAAAACTTTCTATACCACATGCAAAACAAAATGAAGTATATAATCCTCAGTCAAGACTTAAATCTTTATGGTCCAATAAAAACACATATATATTTGAACGTATGCAAGGTAACATAGAGCTAAAATTACCTCTATCAAAATTTTAAATCTTGCTCAAATAGAAAGATTCAAACAAAAGTACCCTAAGAAGAAATATTTACACATTGGATTAATACAAATAAAAATAACTGGTCTCTTTAGATCAGTAATAGATACTCCTATTATTCTAAAATGTTGTGACGAAAGGATAATAGATAATCCTTTAAATAGTATACTGGGAGGAGCAAAATCTAATTTAGCAAATAGAATATTTGGTGTTAATATACATCCCGATTTTTGTATCAGCCTTAATGATAAAAATATAGAAAAGACTTGCACATTATCAATAAATCTAAAAGGTATTGAAATGCTTCCTGGATCAAAAATATTAGGAATACAATGGGAATATTGTTTAGCTCTAAATGAGACATCAACATTTAGATCAGTAACACCAACACAATTTATAAAATTATATGAAGTTGGCAATGGTCAAATTATCCAGCCAAAATTAGTAGATATTAAACATCTTAAATATAATAATGAAATGCAAGTTTTCTTAAAAACCTTAAAACCCAAAATGCAACTTCCTATAGAAACATTTATTGCCTCTGGAAATACAATTTCTACTACCATTATAAATCCAAATATCCCCAGAAGTCTAAGTACTACTGATTATAGAAATACAACATTACATCTAGAATCAAGTAGACCTAGTACTTCTACAATTGAAGGCTCAAATATAGAAAATACTCCTATAGAAGAAAGAACTCAAAAAATTCTAGACCTACAAAAGAAACAACACGACCAAAACATTATACGATTACTCTCTTCTTCATTTGGTATTTCTCATGTTGGATCTTAAAACAAAATCTCAGTTACATATCTATATTCCCTTAACAATACACTTTTCTGATCTTAGTTCCGAATTTACTATTCATGTTTTAGTAGATTCCGGAGCAGAAACTAGTTTTATACAAAATACATTTATCCCACAACAATTCTGGATTCTCTTAGAAAAACATGCTAAATTACATGATTTCATGGGTCGCCCCGTACAAGTCACCCATTCCTGATATACATAATCAAGAACATCCTTATACATTCGAATTCGCCTTACTTCCCAAGGAATTTGATATAGACTGCCTGCTTGGCATGAATAATTTACGCCATTATGCACCTTTTAATACACATTATTTCACCTTTGACAATCACTCTATACCCCGTGTCCCTTTTCCTATCCCTTTATCTCCCAATTTTACGCCAGCACAGCGTGGTGAATCATTAATAACTCAGCAAACTTTTTATACATATCCAGTAGCACTAGCTTCTGACACAGAAAGAATCATTCATAGTATGTTAAAGCCTCTTTATTCTAATAATCCTTTACTATATTTCGAAAAATCTCCTAGATATTGCTCTTTGGAATTATTGGATCAATACAAAGATACTAAAGTACGAGTAAATAGTATTATGGTCCCCTACAGATAAAAAAGAATTTGCAAAACAAATAAAGGAATTATTAGATTTAAAATTAATACAACCTGTACAAGTCCACATTCATCTCCTGCTTTTATGGTCAGGAATCATGCAGAACAAAAAAGAGGAAAAACTAGAATGGTTATCAACTATGGAAAATTAAATAGTTATATCAAATTTGATGGGTATTTTATACCATCTGCAGAACAATTAGTCGAACAAGTTCAAGGAGCAAAATATTATAGTAAATTCGATACTAAATCAGGTTTTTGGCAAATAAAATTAGCCAATAAAGAATCAATACAATTAACAGTCTTTAGCTGTCCTCAAGGTCACTATGAGTGAAAGGTAATGCCTTTCGGTCTAAAAAATGCTCCACAGATATTTCAAAAGTGGATGAATTCTATATTTGGACATCTATCTTATGTAGTTGTTTATATAGATGACATACTAGTATTTTCGAAAACATTAGAAGAACATAAACAACATCTACTACAAGTTGCAAAATTATTACTAGAAAAAAAAATTATACTTAGTCCCAAAAAGATTAGTCTATTCAAAACAGAAGTAGAGTTTTTAGAAAAATATATAAAAGAAGAACAAATAGAATTACAGCAACATATATATACAAAACTGAAGGAATTTCCTAAAACCTTCAAAACTCTAAAACAATTATTGAGCTTCCTAGGCTTATTAAACTATGGAAGAAAATATATACCCTATTTATCAGAATTAGTACAAAATCTACAAGAAAAAATAAAACAAGAACAATCAAAATATAAATGTGAAACTGGTGAGCAACCAAGAAGATGGAACACTGAAAAAATATCAATTCAATTATCTTCCAAAGAAGAAAGTGAAATAGAAAATATAAAAAGAATAATTACAAAACAAAATATCTTATATTTTCCTCAAGAATCTGAACTATTAATACTACAAACAGATGCCTCAGATTTATTTTGGGCAGGAATATTAATAGCCAAACAAAAAGAAATAGTAGCATATACCTCTGGGAAATTTTTCAAACCTCAGTAGAATTATTCTACTTATGATAAAGAATTACTAGCTATAAAATTAGCGATTAAAAGCTTACGAATATATTTACTTTATCGAAATTTTATTATTGAAACTGATAATAAAGCTGTAGCCCAATTCTTAAAGAAAAGAACTATAAATAATCTTGAAGAAAATCTCAGGAGAGTAAGAATCGCTTTATATTTAGAAATTTATCAATATGATGTTAAATATATTCCTGGTTATACTAATTATCTTGCAGATCTTTTAACTCGTCCGAATGGATGAGGATCGCCTCAAGAGATTGAGGTCCATGGCTGAACAAGCCAAATGGAGTACCGTCCAGCATACAAAGAAGACCCCGCAACCGGAAGGCAACACCAAAGAAGACAAGCAAAAAACCCCTGAAAAGGGAGGAAGTTCATCTACCCTTGAAACAGGAGGACACACCACGACGACTGCTACAACATCTACTTCTACAATGGAAGCAAAATCCTTTCCACCACCAGGCATGACTGTTCTACCGGTCCAGTCAACCACTTCAGCACCATCTTACAGCAATATAGCCGCAGCCCAGAGAAGACTGCAGACTACCAAACTAACAGTAGTAGCCGTAGTCCGAGATTGGTACAATCTCGAACTAAAAAACTCTAATCCCCACATTTATGAACGATTCAATGGATGCTATCGCGCTATTCAATCCAATGATTTCTCATCTTCCAAATATTGGTTATCTCAGATAGAACAACTAGTTCTATCCATATTCTCACATTATACTCAGGAGAAGTCAGAGAAACAAGCTATAATCAAAGCCACTACTGACTTACGCAACTACACTCTTACTGCTCAAAGTTCCGATCTTAACCAAAGGATTGGGACATGGTTCCAAGAGACTTCCCAAGATCAACAATATTTGAGGGAAGTAGTTCTAGACATGGACATTTCAAATCAAGTATACCACCCTCTTCCTGAATTCTATAAACTTCTCGACTTATGCAAAATCAAGAATGAAAAAGCCGAGCAACTTGAGACGGAATTGACAGTTCACAAGATAATAGGCCTCAACCAACAGAACATGATTGGGGACTCTCAACTAAAGAATTTCTTTAAACAACTGGAGGCTACTGACATCATAACCATTCTTCAACAGCATGAACTAATATGGAACAAGAATAATTCTCCTCGAATTATTACTTATTTTCAGGATATCGCCAGCTACAAAAAGGCCATACAACTTGGTCTTGTTCATGAACTTTTTGTCAATTCTACACACCGGAGGAATATCAGGAATATCTTCCCCAGATTTGTGTCCAAAGTATAAGGTCATATGCATCCAAATACCAAACCAGTTTTTTCTTCAGAATATGGAGCACATGGGAAGAAAGAAAGTATTTGAAACTTTACCCTTCTGTCCAATTATGGGAACTTCATGGGCAAAATTACATTCCATCCTCTGTTTGTGACAATTACCTGTGCTAGACCTCGAAGCAGAAACAAAGAAGACAGCTCGTGAATTCTTTGATGAAGCCTACAATAAAGCCTTGATCGGAGCTCATTCTATAAAAATTGAAAATAACATTGTGCTCTATGATTACATCGGAGCCTTTGAAAATTCTGAAATAAGAGTTCCAAAAATCCTTGAGTTTCTGGCAACTTTACAGCTGGGAAAACAAGGCTTGAAGGCTAAAGATGAGTTCTACTCTGACCTGGAAAGAGTTGAGGATGAAGAAGTAGGCGGAGAAGATAATCATGACAATGATATCCGAGAGGACATGGATGAAGATGCCCTTCGCAACATTATGCAGGATTAAAAGCGTGGTGGGACCATACTGACCATGCCAGATTCCTCCTCATTTCAAAAGAATCACTAGCCGACAACAGCACCTGCTCCACCAACCATAGATTCCTTCTTATCTTCGCCAGCTCACTCTCCACTCAGCCGACAAGCTTTAATAATTGTATAAATAATTGTACTTTTTACTGTTCTAATTATTAAGCTTTTTTCTGATACAAGATTCCTTCTTATCTAAAGGAATCCTACTGCAATCCCAGACAGCTATAAATAAACACTCAATCGAAGGCTAAGGGGCATCAAGCTTTCCTGATCCTTCTTTGCTTTTATCCTTTTGTTTCTTCTCTTGTTTTCAAGTTTTAGTTTTTGAGTGTGTAAACAGTGTGAATAATAGCTGTGCAAAACTGGTATCAGAGCTCCTCCCAGTATATTAACACCTCTTTATTCTAATAACCCTCTACTACATTTCTATAATCAGTAGAACTTAGACTTCTGGGGATATTTGGATTTATAATGGTAGTAGAATTTGTATTTCCAAAGGCAATAAATATTTCTATAGGAAGTTGCATTTTGGGTTTCAAGGTTTTCAAGAAAACTTGCATTTCATTATCATATTTAAGATGTTTATTATCTACTAAATTTGGCTGGATAATTTTACCATTGCCAACTTCATATAATTTTATAAATTGTGTTTGTGTTACTGATCTAAATGTAGATGTCTCATTTAGAGATAAACAATGTTCTTATTGTATTCCTAATATTTTTGATCCAGGAAGCATTTCATTACCTTTTGGATTTATTGATAATGTGCAAGCCTTTTCTATATTTTTATCATTAAGGCTGATACAAAAATCGGGATGTATATTAACACCAAATATTCTATTTGCTAAATTAGATTTTGCTCCTCCCAGTATACTATTTAAAGGATTATTTATTATCCTTTTGTCACAACATATTAGCATAATAGGAGTATCTATTCCTGATCTAAAGAGACCAGTTATTTTTATTTGTATTAATCCAATGTGTAAATATTTCTTCTTAGGGTACTTCTGTTTGAATCTTTCTATTTGAGCAAGATTTAAAATTTTGATAGAGGTAAAATCTTCATCTCCTTTTAGCTCTATGTTCCCTTGCATACGTTCAAATATATATGTGTTTTTATTGGACCATAAAGATTTAAGTCTTGACTGAGGATTATATACTTCATTTTGTTTTGCATGTGGTATAGAAAGTTTTAATCTTTCTATATCTTCACTGTAATTTCATATTGTTCTCCTTGGCTGTTATCTATGCTAGAGTTATGTGTTTCTTGAGGTTCTACTTCAGCTAAGATATTCATGTATACTCTGTATTCATATGTTGCTTCTTTAGAAGTTTTTCTGGAGTCATTTCAGGACTTAATGGAGGGGATGTAGAAAGTAAAGGGTCAGATTCAACCTTTACAAAAGGTAGATCTTCATATTTATGTATTATGAGTATACCAATAGGAGTTCCTATAGGAATTGTATAGGGATGGTTCTCTAAACTTGTACTCTTCATGATTATGCAAGTATTTTGATCTGTCATTGATTCAATTAGTCCATAAGTAATAAAAATATTTCTTATGGTATGATATCTTAGATTTTGAATTTCACCATAATATCCATATGGTATTTTTATTATTAGGTCTAAATATATTTCGGTAGTTTGATATCTTTGTAGACTATAATTTTTATTTGCATATAATACATGTCCAGGAAATTTTAAAGATTCCCTTTTAGGTAAAATGATATTCTTAGTTAAGGGTATTATTTGGACGAAATGATATGTCTTATTTAAGATTATCATATTTATTCCTAATTCTTCTGAATCTGACGATTCAGAAGAACTTTCATCATATATAGATTCTACTTCATATATAGTAGAGCATTCACTAGGAATTTCTTCTATTGTTCCTACATGTATATCATATGCTTCTAATTTATTTATCCATACTGTCTTTATGTTTGTCGGGCATTCGTATGCATAGTGGCCCTCTTTGTTACATTTAAAACATTTACAACCTTTTTTGTAATTTATTTTATTATTTTTAATAAATTTCTTCTTTTTATATTTATCTGACTTTTTATACCTATGTTTATATTCTGGTTTCCATTTCTTCTTTGATATTTATATCTCTTTTTCTTGTATTTAGGTTTAAACCTATATTTATATTTGGAATGTTTAGAATGTTTCTTTTTAATGGTTTATATGGTTTATTATAACCATACATTGGTGGGCAGCCAAATTGATAATTAATTTCGTCGTCATATTTAGGACAACAAGATGTTTTTATATCTGACTTGTGAATATGTTTATTAAGATGTTTATTTGTCTTGTGTAATTGACAAGTCTTTTTAACGGTTTCCATACAAGCCTTTTTTAATGCTCCCGTATTGTGTGGATTTCCGCCTCTTATATTATTATATTTCTTTTCTATCATTGTGTCCCATGGTATTGGTAATTTAGCAAAAAAGGTTGTTATCCAAAACATTTTCTTTTCTAAGATATTTAATTTAAAGATATGACTTATATATTCATTTGCAAACTCTTCGACATAACATATATTGCATAATCTCATTAATAATATGCTTTCATCTATTGCTTCGGGTGAAAGATCATCACCTGTTAAGTCTGCATATAAAGCTTACAAATACTGTGTAATGCATCCTTTCTATTACTATAGGAATTTAAAGCTAGTATTTCATTAGGACATAACTTCTCATATTGTGTTAGCCATCTCAAGGCTATTCCTTGCCAGTATCTACATGCAAATAGTACAAAATCTTTGTGTGTTACTGCTTCTGGGATTAATGTTGATGTTACTACCATTAATTCTTCCCAGTTTACTATATAGTCTCTAAGTTCTCTTGCAGGTATATGATCGATATTAAAGATTAGGTTTAATGAAGGATTATGATGTCTTTTACTTTGCCTGAAGATATAAGAATCGATATAAGCTTCATTAGTGTCTCTATGATACATATTTTCATCAGTAGCTTCTTGTGTATGTGTTTGTGGAGGTGGCTGTGGATGTCTAGGATGATGTATTATAGAAGAAGATTCACCATGTTCCATATGTATAAATAAATTTTTCTCGTTAGGGAACTCCTCATTAGAGGTATATGTAGTGTATCATGTTCCTCGTTAGAGGATATATATATATCTTCATTAGATGGTATAGATAATTCATCAGAAGAACTTTCATGAGAAAAACTTTCTTCAATGAAATTCTTTTCAGTAGAAAAATAGTTTATAGAAGAAGAATGTTTCTCATAAAACTCGTACAGTTCTTTGGATTCAATAGAACCATCTAATTCTTGTTCGTGTAAAAGTTTATATTGTAAATATGATTGATAATCAATATCTTTTGGATTAATATAATCTAGAGATTTTGAAGAAACTTTTATCATTCGAACAGATCCAAATCTTTCTTTAGAAGGGGTATATATAGGAACATGAGAAATCATTTGTAAATCCATTATTATTTGAGATACTAAATAAAGTTGATCACACAAGTAATTTAACATACCATTTTGTTGTTCTAAAGAGCCATTTGAAGGAAAATGTATATTATGTTCATGAGGATTTAGACTGTAAGGACAATTATAATTTTCTGGTAAAACCAGAGATCTAGACATGCAGATAGGAGAAAAATAGACATGCTATTTTCTTCATTTCCTTAGACAGTGAGATTATAGTATCGTTTTGACCCATTTCTCTCCGGCTAAACATAACCTCTAAGAGTGGTTTTCATCTTAGAGTTGGGCAGCCAAGACCTCTCTGTCTACCACAAGCCTATTACTGTTTCAGAGAGAAAGAGCACAGCCATGGCTCGTTTCCTACCTCATGGCGTAAGATACTGTTATCTAACTATCTAATGAAATTCAGAAAATAACATGTCTAACTTATTTAGCTAGACATTAAAAATAAGAATACTTACAAAAAAAAGAAGAAGCTGAAAGAAAAATCAAACGCTTGGCTCTGATACCAGTTTTGCACAGCTATTATTCACAATGTTTACACACTCAAAAACTAAAACTTGAAAACAAGAGAAGAAACAAAAGGATAAAAGCAAAGAAGGATCAGGAAAGCTTGATGCCCCTTAGCCTTTGATTGAGTGTTTATTTATAGCTGTTTGGGATTACAGTAGGATTCCTTTAGATAAAAAGGAATCTTGTAACAGAAAAAAGCTTAATAATTAGAACAGTAAAAAGTACAATTATTCATACAATTATTAAAGCTTGTCGGCTGAATGGAGAGTGAGCTGGCAAAGATAAGAAGGAATCTGTGGTTGGTGGAGTAGGTGCTGTTGTCGGCTAGTGCTTCTTTTGAGATGAGGAGGAATCTGGCATGGTCAGCATGGTCCCACCACGCTTTTAATCCGGCATAATGTTGCGGAGGGCATCTTCATCCATGTCCTCTCGGATATCATTGTCATGATTATCTTCTCCGCCTACTTCTTCATCCTCAACTCTTTCCAGGTCAGAGTAGAACTCATCTTTAGCCTTCGAGCCTTGTTTTCCCAGCTGTAAAGTTGCCAGAAACTCAAGGATTTTTGGAACTCTAATTTCAGAATTTTCAAAGGCTCCGATGTAATCATAGAGCACAATGCTATTTTCAATTTTAATAGAGTGAGCTCCGATCAAGGCTTTATTGTAGGCTTCATCAAAGAATTCACGAGCTGCCTTCTTCGTTTCTGCTTCGAGGTCTAGCACTGGTAGATTGTCACAAACAAAGGATGGAATGTAATTCTGCCCATGAAGTTCCCATAATTGGACAGAAGGGTAAAGCTTCAAATACTTTCTTCCTTCCCATGTGCTCCATATTCTGAAGAAAAACTGGTTTGGTATTTGGATGCATATGACCTTATACTTTGGACACAAATCTGGGGAAGATATTCCTGATATTCCTCTGGGTGTGTAGAATTGACAAAAAGTTCATGAACAAGACCAAGTTGTATGGCCTTTTTGCAGCTGGCGATATCTTGAAAACAAGTAATAATTCGGGAAGAATTATTCTTGTTCCATATTAGTTCATGCTGTTGAAGAATGGCTATGATGTCAGTAGCCTCCAGTTGTTTAAAAAAATTCTTTAGTTGAGAGTCCCCAATCATGTTCTGTTGGTTGAGACCTATCATCTTGTGAACTGTCAATTCCGCCTCAAGTTGCCTGGCTTTTTCATTCTCGATTTTGCATAAGTCGAGAATCTTATAGAATTCAGGAAGAGGGTAGTATACTTGATCTGAAATGTCCATGTCTAGAACTACTTCCCTCAAATATTGTTGATCTTGGGAAGTCCCTTGGAACCATGTCCCAATCCTTTGGTTAAGATCGGAACTTTGAGCAGTAAGAGTGTAGTTGCAAAAGTCAGCAGTGGCTTTGATTATAGCTTGTTTCTCTGACTTCTCCTGAGTATAATGTGAGAACATGGATAGAACTAGTTGTTCTATCTGAGATAACCAATATTTGGAAGATGAGAAATCATTGGATTGAATAACGCGATAGCATCCATTCAATCATTCATAAATGTGGGGATTAGAGTTTTTTAGTTCGAGATTGTACCAATCTCAGACTACTGCTGCTGCTGTTGGTTTGGTAGTCTGCAGCCTTCTCTGGGCTGCGCTATATTGCTGTAAGATGGTGCTGAAGTGGTTGACTGGACCAGTAGAACAGTCATGCCTGGTGGTGGAAAGGATTTTGCGTCTATTGTAGAAGTAGATATTGTAGCAGTCGTCGTGGTGTGTCCTCTTGTTTCCATGGTAGATGAACTTCCTTCCTTTTCAGGGGTCTTTTGCTGGTCTTCTTTGGTGTTGCCTCCCGATTGCGGGGACTTCTTTGTATGCTGGACGGTAGTCCATTTGGCTTGTTCAGCCATGGACCTCAATCTCTTGAGGCGATCCTCATCCATTCGGACGAGTTAAAAGATCTGTAAGATAATTAGTATAACGAGAAATATATTTAACATCATATTGATAAATTTCTAAATATAAAACGATTCTTACTCTCTTGAGATTTTCTTCAGGATTATTTATAGTTATTTTCTTTAAGAATTGGGCTACAACTTTATTATCAGTTTCAATAATAAAATTTCGATAAAGTAAATATATTCGTAAGCTTTTAATCGCTAATTTTATAGCTAGTAATTCTTTATCATAAGTAGAATAATTCTGCTGAGGTTTGGAAAATTTCCCAGAGGTATATGCTACTATTTCTTTTTGTTTGGCTATTAATACTCCTGCCCAAAATAAATCTGAGGCATCTGTTTGTAGTATTAATAGTTCAGATTCTTGAGGAAATATAAGATATTTTGTTTTGTAATTATTCTTTTTATATTTTCTATTTCTCTTTCTTCTTTGGAAGATAATTGAATTGATATTTTTTCAGTGTTCCATCTTCTTGGTTGCTCACCAGTTTCACATTTATATTTGGATTGTTCTTGTTTTAATTTTTCTTGTAGATTTTGTACTAATTCTGATAAATGGGGTATATATTTTCTTCCATTGTTTAATAAGCCTATGAAGCTCTGTAATTGTTTTAGAGTTTTGAAGGTTTTAGGAAATTTCTTCAGTTTTGTATATATATGTTGTTGTAATTCTATTTGTCCTTCTTTTATATATTTTCCTAAAAGCTCTACTTCTGTTTTGAATAGACTAATCTTTTTGGGACTGAGTATAATTCCTTTTTCTAGTAATAATTTTGCAACTTGTAGTATATGTTGTTTATGTTCTTCTAATGTTTTTGAAAATACTAGTATGTCATCTATATAAACAACTGCATAAGATAGATGTCCAAATATAAAATTTATCCACTTTTGAAATATCTGTGGAGCATTTTTTAGACCGAAAGGCATTACCTTCTACTCATAGTGACCTTGAGGACAAGTAAAAGCTGTTAATTGTATTGATTCTTTATTGGCTAATTTTATTTGCCATAAACCTGATTTAGCATTGAATTTACTATAGTATTTGGCTCCTTGAACTTGTTTGACTAATTGTTTTGCCGATGATATAAAATACCCATCAAATTTGGTATAACTATTTAATTTTCTATAGTTGATAACCATTATAGTTTTTCCTCTTTTTTGTTTTACATGATTCCTGACCATAAAAGCAGGAGAGGAATGTGGACTTGTACTAGGTTGTATTAATTTTAAATCTAATAATTCCTTTATTTGTTTTGCAAATTCTTTTTTATCTGTAGGGGAGACCATAATACTATTTATTCGTACTTTAGTATCTTTGTATTGATCCAGTAATTCCAAAGAGCAATATCTAGGAGATTTTTCTAAATATAATAAAGGGTTATTAGAATAAAGAGGTTTTAACATACTATGAATGATTCTTTCTGTGTCAGAAGCTAGTGCTACTGGATATGTATAAAAAGTTTACTGAGTTATTATTGATTCACCACGCTGTGCTGGGGTAAAATTGGGAGATAAAGAGATAGGAAAAGGGACACGGGGTATAGAGTGATTGTTAAAGGTGAAATAATGTGTATTAAAAGGTGCATAATGGCGTAAATTATTCATGCCAAGCAGGCAGTCTATATCAAATTTCTTGGGAAGTAAGGCGAATTCGAATGTATAAGGATGTTCTTGATTATGTATATCAGGAATCGTGATAGACAGTCTTGATTTATGGGTGACTTGTATGGGGCAACCCATGAAATCATGTAATTTAGCAAATTTTTCTAAGGGAATCCAGAATTGTTGTGGGATAAATGTATTTTGTATAAGACTAGTTTCTGCTCCGGAATCTATTAAAGTATGAATAGTAAATTCGGAACTAAGATCAGAAAAGTGTATTGTTAAGGGAATATAGATATGTAACTGAGATTTTGTTTTAAGATCCAACATGAGAAATACCAAATGAAGAAGAGGGTAATCGTATAATGTTTTGGTCGTGTTGTTTCTTTTGTAGGTCTAGTATTTTTTGAGTTCTTCCTTCTATAGGAGTATTTTCTATATTTGAGCCTTCTATTGTAGAAGTACTAGGTCTACTTGATTCTAGATGTAATGTTGTATTTCTATAATCAGTAGTACTTAGACTTCTGGGGATATTTGGATTTATAATGGTAGTAGAATTTGTATTTCCAGAGGCAATAAATGTTTCTATAGGAAGTTGCATTTTGGGTTTTAAGGTTTTCAAAAAAACTTGCATTTCATTATCATATTTAAGAGGTTTAATATCTACTAATTTTGGCTAGATAATTTTACCATTGCTAACTTCATATAATTTTATAAATTGTGTTGGTGTTACTGATCTAAATGTAGATGTCTCATTTAGAACTAAACAATATTCCCATTGTATTCCTAATATTTTTGATCCAGGAAGCATTTCAATACCTTTTAGATTTATTGATAATGTGCAAGCCTTTTCTATATTTTTATCATTAAGGCTGATACAAAAATCGGGATGTATATTAATACCAAATATTCTATTTGCTAAATTAGAATTTGCTCCTCCCAGTATACTATAATCAGTAGTAGAATTTGCTCCCCTAGACAAATCGACAAAATAGGAAATGCTACAACCCATTATTGTTTTTTTTTATGATGAACCACTCCGGTACAACAAGCTAAAGTGACCTTTGCATTTGCTTCATCCCTGGGGCCAACCCTTTGTGCTAGAGAGAGGATCGGAAAGTGTGTTTCCACCATATAGTTGGTTTTTTGTCTTGTTTAGGCATTTGGTGTCGCTCTTGCCATTCCAATCAATTCAATCTCTCCACTAAAGGCATGGCACGCTAGAGATGATTGAACGACGGGACCCAGTATAGATAGATGATCGACGGAGAGGTATCGACATACCATTGTGTGATGAACGAGAAAGGCTATCGATGGATGCTCCACGACTGAGAGAGAGAGGTATGGCTGCACAAGCAAAGGCATTCGACGTAAACTCGGGTAGATAAAGAAGTGCTTCGATACGGCGATCCATTCACTTTTCTTTGCCCACTTTTTGACGGCTTGCTTCCTCTCTTTGATAGAATCCTCTTCAGTGACGTCCCCTTCGTCAATGGCACTCTCTTATTCAACCGATTCACGCACTTCCCTTTACTTACAAACGTTGGTCTTCCAATACCATTGAGTGACTGTAACTGCTATGATTTACAGTCAATAGTTCTTAACCAACCCTTTCTTATTATGTCTTATTTCTAAAGGGCTTGTTGTTCATTACACCAAAGGCTTTCAGTGAACTATTGAAGCTATTGAGAGAGTACCAAATGTTGACGGTGACGAAGGTTACTGACTTTCGGTGGGCACGAAACCAACAAGTTCAGTCGAACAGCGTAACGAATCTAAGATTACAGAAGCGTTCGCCAACTTTGATAGGCATAGCATTGCAAGTAAATAGAGCAGAGAGCTTACCCTTTGTTTCTCTTTGAGTCATGAGTTTGTTGTAGTTGGTCCTAAAGGGAGTTATATATCCCCGCGTCCTTGAATGGCTCGGCTTCTTCTTTGAGCCCTGCTTCTCCCTTCCCACTCTCCCCATTCTACCGTCAAAAACAGGACGTATGGAGTATAGCCAAGTGGTAAGGCATCAGTTTTTGGCATGCAAAGGTTCGAATCCTTTTACACTAGATTATGAACACCCGATCAGATCTATCAAGAACGAGCTGACGACTACAGGGAAAGCGGCTGACTGCAGTCCTTGAGCCCAACTGTAGCAAGCCAAGAGTTTGACTTCAGTCTACTTTGCTAAGAGAAGAGAGAGGGTACTTTGCTAAGAGAAGAGAGAGGGGAAAGACAGACGACAGAAAGCAATCCTTCCAACTGCGGAGTTGAACACAACACTGACGGTTCTTTCATCAATCTCCTGGCCTTTGCTTAACTCCTTGTTTCGTAAACCGGTCGCTAGTTGATCTAATCCGACCACGGACACGCGAGAGCCTAGCCCAGGAGGAATGCAACGGTTCCCTGGCGCTTCATGGGATGGACGTTCACAGTCCCCCTCCCTCTAATCTAAGCCTACTTCACTCGCCCAGCCACTATCGTCTCGTACTTTTAGGAGCGTCAAATAGATATGTCAGCTCTAAGTCAGTGGTAGTTGTACGAACCCATGACCCTTGTCTTTCGGCCAGGTTGATTTGCTAACCCAAATTCGTTTTCTACCGACATCAATAGTGTTCAGTAGTTATATACCAGGCCATTCCATTCAATATTTGAACTAACCAATGGAATCATAAAATACTATATTTTATATATTTGGTTAAGCAATCGGGAACTCGCTCACAGGTGAGCGATTTACGGTCGTGAGGCCGAACCAGACCACTCAAATTCAAATTTAAATCAACGTTCGGGGAATCTCCCAGGTTTGGGAGTTTTGGTTAAGCGGGCAATTGTCGTAGCTGCCTACTTCGGCAATTAATCTGATAGTTGCCGGCATTGGTTTTTGATTCCCAAGTGGGTCGTCTATAGAAAGAAATGCATTGTTTTGTTCTTGTTCTCTGACGGGAGGCGACTTAGCGAAACGAGGCAGGAATTTTGGAATGTGATGTCGAAAAGAAAAAGAAGAGATTGGTTGATTGCCCGGTTCGTTCACTTCGTTTATTACTCCGCTCATGCGATATGCTTGAGAGCAGGTTGTTTATGTACTTGCTCTTACAAGTAAGGTTGAACAAGTAGTGATCTCGGGTAAAGTAGTCAGAAGAGTTCGCTAAAAAGACAGGCCCAACTTTTCATTGACTAGCTAGCAAAAAGCACTAGTCCGGTAAAAGCAATAAGAGCATTGAGGGTGATCTATGATCAGGAAGTGAAAAGGCTAAAAGCTAAAGCAGTAGGAGATGGATGGGCGATCAACCCCAGTAGAAGGTTATTCTCAGTTAGGGGGAAAGGAAGAATAATCCAATCCATTTAAAAAGTTCAGGTTGTTATAATGGAAATCCATCGATTGGTTCACCATGAAAGATAGGCAGGAAAAAAAAAAATCCTTCTCCAGGGCAAGCCCTGAGTCGGATACTGCCAAATAGACAGAATAGCAAGCTTCATTATTAGAATTTCATTACTTCAGTTTTACCTTTCTACTCTTGACTACTGATTCCAGAACCTGCCCTTATATACTATGCGACCATCTTCTTTTAGTTGCTACCCTATGATTGAGTGCTTTGTTTCGCTAGTTACGCGCGAGCTCTTTCTTTGCTGCTTCTCCTAGTTACCTTCTTTTCTTTTGTGCTTGCTTATGGCAGGCCCTTATGAACTGAGGGGTGGTATCCGCGCAAGAAGGCTTCTTCTTTCGCCGCTTCTGCTCCTTCTATATGTATACAAGGAAAGTCAGCTCTCCCCTTTCTCTCTTTATGCTAGAGAGCTTCCTCTGTTTTCCTTATATCAAGCGCAAATCAAACGTTGAAGGCTAGTGAGGAGGGTATGATTCTTGCTCAATCCTAAATTCTCATTCCTGCTTTCAGTCAAGTCTAGGTGACAAAAGAAATATTGATTTCTTTTGTCATAATTGCTTTCAGTCAATTATGAAAGGTTAAATTGCTTCGTCCCTAGGGCCAACCCTTTGTGCTAGAGAGAGGATCGGAAAGTGTGTTTCCAGCATATAGTTGGTTTTTATCTTGTTTAGGCATTTGGTGTCCCTCTTGCCATTCCAATAAATTCAATCTCTCCACTAAAGGCATGGCACGCTAGAGATGATTGAACGACGGGACCCGGTATAGATAGATGATCGACAACAATGGGTTGTAGCATTTCCTATTTTGTTGATTATCAATTGAATAATCGAAGAGGGATGGGATCCTAGCCTTTGATCGCATTTTGTTGACCTGTGATTCAATGGACTAACTATATATGTCCAGTTCAGATGTGGATACAGAAGGCATGGTAGGGCCGATGATGACTCATCTAATTCCGTGCTGTGCTTTTTAAAATCCCGCTCAATCATGTAAATAAAGATCAGATGTTAGTCTTCCTCACCGGCTAGGGACGCACCCATTAATGAAATAAAGATCTGACATCAAATTGACTGATAGCGATCAATTAATGAATGGCAGGTGAACTCGTTCTCCGATGAGAGTTTCCTGCTTTCAAGCCAGTCAGACCTATGACGTTCGCTTGCTGGATTGGTTGGGATATAGGTCGGTGTCATGGGAAGAAGGTGAATCAATGATAGAACAAGGGCTTCTTTCCCTCTTGTCGATTGGTTTAGTTGAACTCAACCAGGTATGTCTTTCGCAAAGTAAAGTGATTGTACAATAGAAATAGAAGATCAAGCTCGGGTAAACGGTCATAAATTCAATGAGATCAGATGCTATTACACTCTCTCCCAATGTCATATGGAGTGGCTGGTGCATCTTCGACATTCAGACACGATGAGAGATATAAGACCGGGTTAGAACGAAAGCGGTATTCAGAGTGGGTGTTTCTTTCTGGCTGCTTGGTTTATGTAAGAATAGAGTGCGGTTAGAAGCGGAGATTCTTCATCCTTTTTCTCTTCTTGACAATCCAACAAGCTTTTAGTTGGCCTGCGTGAAGGTTGTT
The DNA here is from genome assembly GCA_036321105.1 of Dracaena cambodiana. NCBI lineage: Eukaryota > Viridiplantae > Streptophyta > Magnoliopsida > Asparagales > Asparagaceae > Dracaena > Dracaena cambodiana. The sequence goes on from JAYEPQ010000002.1 coordinate 53,577,533, forward strand.
TTGGTACAGCTAGATCCGCTTTGAGTGTCATGGGATAGAGAGAGGTGTTCGGTTCAGCAGATTCTAACTCATCTAAGATGGCTTAAGAATCTCTCTTCCGTTGCTGACTCTCCCTGAAACCCAACGGTTAATCAGTCCCTTGCTTCGGTTCTCTCGGCGTCGGGTTAAGAAGTGATCCCGACCGAATCACTCAATTAGGTTATTGATGATGGCATGGCGAGGAACTCATCTTCTTCACAATCAGAAATCTATCATGAACATCTAGGATCTTATAGTCTGTCGTAGCTTACTTCTTTGATTCCCTTATCTTCTGAAAAAGGGTTCGCTCCTCCCGTTCTTGGCTAAGCAGTCTCACTCCTCTCCTAATAGTCGAGCAATTTCACTCGTTACCTCAGCCCTTGCTTAGTTGCAAGGTCAAATTCTGATTCTCAATTTGCATCGGCAGGTTCAAGGCAAAACTACTGATGATGAATCAAAGGCAAAGGGTCAATTCAGATCGAGGGATGAGCCTCAGGACCACTCTGACATCTAACACTGCGAAAGGAGCATCAAGTGACTCGAGCATAGCGGGAAGAGCCACATATAGATGTAGTCTATAGCGAGAAGAGGAAACTAGCCCATCCTTGTCTCTCGTTTCCCATCCCAAGCAAGAACATTATATCATGGATTAGCGCAAGTAGCAGAACGAGCTCTATTTACGTCATTATCGGAGGCCCTTCACGCAGCTTAACCAAGAATGGAGCGTTCAGGCAGAGGCTATCAGGATTTTTCTAAGCCCAGCTCCTCAACCGAAGGCTTCCTTTACGAGTCACGAGGCTAAATGAGGAGCACATTCACGAGCACTAGCTTTCCTGGCTTGGAGGAGTACTGAATGAAGTAAGCTATCCCACTAATGCAATTCGAGGCTTCCTGTGTCGAACGAAAGTATGGTAAATCAGTCGTCCCTCAAAGCCCCTTCTCGAGACACTCATTCTTAGTCCCTTTGCCTTCTCCTTTTCATTGCCATCTCTTATTTTCCCTTAGATGTCACTTCCTCTATCAAATCAAAGAGCAGCTATTCACCATCAGGAAAGACAGTAAGCCAAGGGAAGGAACAGGTAAACTTCTAAGCTGGAAAAGAGGCTAGAGAAGGAAAGGAGGGAACTTATAGCACTAGTCTCGTATAAGGGACATAGCCAAAATATGATGCATACGGATCTGAAATCGATGCTGCATCATCAAAATCTTGCACCTCCTACATTCTAAACACTACGAAGTATACCCCTCGGAACCTCCTCTCCTACCTTAACCACCCTTTTAAACTGAAGTCGTATAGGCTTTTGAGGAAGATATAGTGAACACTTTGTTAGAAGATCCGTCGGCATATCTTTAGTTTCAAAAGTCACGCGGATGTCAACAGTCCTCCTACCCGAGTCGACGCTTCATCCTTGCCACCGTTGAAAAAAGACCAAGCCGATAACCTCAGCTTTGTGGTTGTAGCTGGTAGATCCATCCCCCCGAACGAAGTGAAAAATCTTTCCAGAAGGGTTTTGAAAAGGTATAGCAAGTATTGCGGCTAAACTATCAATTATCGTTGATTGACTACACCTGCATCGTTAGAATATTGTTCTCTCGTCGGTTTGATTATGCAAGACCGAAGGTGAATGAACTATCTCTGCCACATACTCTCTATTTACTAGAATTTACTCTCCCAAAGGTCGAGCGTGTTTGTTTTCACTTCCTTTCCTGGTGTCATTTCTCTTACAGAGATCGAAGTCGACTTTTTTCTCAGAACTGGTGAAGAGTTGCTATTATTTTTTGACCATAGAGTGAATTCCTCCCTCTTGGTTTTAGCTTTTCTTCATAACATTTCGCACGAGCGGATCGACTTTATACACTCAAAAAAGCTAGAGGAGAGTTAAGCCTGCGTCGCAAATATGGAGTGAATCTTATAGATTTCTTCAAAAAGTCTTCGACAGAATCACATAAATAATTTTTTTCTTTTGAGTGGGTGTGCTAGAGAAGGCTTGTGAAGAAGTAGGATTTTAAATTCTCATCATCAAAATGGATATTTTATTTGTAGAATAGGTGACTGGAGGATGAGGATCTTAAGAGGATAGATATTTGTCGACTCTAAAGGAAAGCGAAACCATCAGAATTGTTTTTCCGACTAAACGATGATTTCTATTTTGTTTCATCAGATAATGATTCATCACAAAAAGAGTTGGAATCAGAATATGTCTGGAAACGAATCTTTTGGAAAGTGTTCACGGCAGACCGACGCCCCAAAAGAGGTTGCCGAGCACAAAGACGCTCTCCAGAGAGCTGAAAGACGGAGAGGGCAAACCACTGTCGATGAACAGGGATAAATAAAAACCTGGATACAGATCGAGGAACTCAGGCCAATCTATGCCTTTTCAAAACCCTCATTGCCTTTTCACTTGAGATTTCATTTTCTGTGTTTCTATAGTTGTGTGTTGTTGTTTAGATCACATGTCAAATGGTGGGTGACAAAACCTAACTTCATGAAATGCGGCTCGAGCTGCGAGGTCCCATTGTCTATTGAAAAAAGATTCTCAAATGGCTTTGCTTTCCCTTCAGATCTATCTTTACTTCCACACAAAAAGAGAAAGTGAAAAACGAATTGCATATATGACTATGGTTTGCTATCTTCCCAAAGATACCAAGCAAGCATAAGCCTAATTGGGTGGTGTGTCACCCGCCGTCGTCTATAGAGATGTTTTTTTGATTTAAGACAAAACTGTGAACTAGCTGGTTTTAGAAAACCAAGTCTTTCTTTCGAATTTCATAGATAACCGATCTCGTACTTTCTTAGCTCTGATCTAGTACTTTAGGAAATGAAATTTAGGATCAGCAATAGTCGATCCGGCTCCGGAAGCAAACGAAGTTCCTTTCGAAAGGACGATCACGTAGGAAGAGCATCGGTATCAATCACAATTGACTGAAAGCAAGTCAATTGTTAAAGTACTAAAGCTTGTCCGAAGCTATGGCATTGATAGGTAAGGCTGGGAGGTACAGTAGGCAAGCTGTTAAATCCTTCGCAAATGTAGCAACTACTGGACGAAGGTCATTCGAGCGATTATATTAAGACTAACCTCCCGAAGGATGTTACCCTTCCAATCTACGTGTGCACGCTTCGTCATTATGATTGGCTTCCCATTCCCCCCAATAGCTGAGACTTACGTTCCCTCGCCATATCCTGCAATAGTCTTTATCACTAGCCTGTCTGACCTACCATGTGCTTGGTTCAGTCTTCTGTCTGGGAGACCCGGACTTTTAGTACCTATGTCTAATGTGATAATGAATCCCGACTGCATTTTTGGCCGGGAATAAGGTAAGGTAGTAGTCCTGTATTTCCTGAAATAGGTCGGAGGGATGCTGGATTGAAACCAATTCGACAATATACCAAAAAAAAGACATATCAAAAGACATCGAACTACCTCTTCTAGATGGGCACCTTTCTTTCTCAACACATCTTTCTTTCGTCAGGAGAGGGAGTCCCGTCAACCTCTATTTTAGGGAGTACTTCCATGGCGAGAGAAGCATCTTCTTATTCCAAAAGAGTACGAGAAGCTAGAAAACTCCAAAGGCAATGCGACGAAAGGGTCTAACGGAGCGACAGTGCAAGAAAGCAAGTCCTCGGTTGTAAGAAGAGCTTTTATGTGCTTACTTTTTTGTAACTTTCCATGGACTGACGGTTTCGGTATTTAGTAAAATCCGAGTCGATAAAACTGTAACTCCAGTAAAGGGTCAGCTAAGCCAGTACCGACGTGTCCCAAGTCGTTACCAAGTCAGTACAGAGCCAGTAGTAGTACCTGTAGCAAGCCTAGACCTGATGGTGACGGGGCAGATTCCCTCAAAAGCGACAGTGGGATTGTCCGAGCACAAGCGATAATGAAATGAGATGACGTGTCTTTTAGGGCAACCGATCAATCCGATCACAGGAAGAGAAATGAAAGGAGGTCAGCTATTCTAAATGAGTAAAGGTTCGGTCTGACGCATCCGATGACATTTTCGAAGGACTAGCTTTCCTCAGTTGCTCGAAAGGACTGACTCGCTTTGGATGAATGCCCCAGAATCCGTAGTGGTGCCTATGTCTGCTGGTATGCCTAGCCTGCATCTGATTTGTCGATATTATTGAAATGAAAGGCTTTTCAATCCCCTATCTCTTTGGTATTGGAAGACCAACGTTTGTAAGTAAAGGGAAGTGCATGAATCGGTTGAATAAGAGAGTGCCATTGACGAAGAGGACGTCACTGAAGAGGATTCTATCAAAGAGGGGAAGCAAGCCGTCACAATATGGGCAAAGAAAAGTAAGTGGATCGCCGTATCAAAGCACTTCTTTATCTACCCGAGTTTACATCGAATGCCTTTGCTTGTGCAGCCATACCTCTCTCTCTGTCGTGGAGCATCTATCGATAGCCTTTCTCGTTTATCACACAATGGTATATCGATACCTCTCCGTCAATCATCTATCTATACTGGGCCCCATCATTCAATCATCTCTAACATGCCAAGCTTTTAGTGGAGAGATTGAATTGATTGGAATGGCAAGAGGGACACCAAATGCCTAAACAAGATAAAAACCAACTATATGTTGGAAACCACTCACTTTTATTTGCCCACATTGTGACGGCTTGCTTCCCCTCTTTTGATAGAATCCTCTTCAGTGACGTTCCCTTCGTCAATGGCACTCTCTTATTCAACCAATTCATGCACTTCCCTTTACTTACAAACGTTGGTCTTCGAATACCAAAGAGATAGGGGATCCCTCTTTCGTCGGATCTCTTTTCTACACTAGGACCCCATCCTTCTTCGATTATTCAATTGATAGTGAGCCCGGTTGTTCAAAAAAAAGCTCTTTCTTTTGGTTTGGTTCATATCCGTTTGTTCATAAACTAAGCGAGGGCTGAGGTAACGAGTAAAATTGCTCGACTATCAGGAGAGGAGTGAGACTGCTTACCCAAGAACGGGAGGAGCGAACCCCTTTTTCAGAAGATAAAGGGAATGAAAGAAGCAAGCTACAATTCAGACTATAAGATCCTACGATGTTCAAGATAGATTTCCGATTGTGAAGAAGATGAGTTCCTCGCCATGCCATCATCAATAACTTAATTGAGTGATTCGGTCGGGATCACTCCTTAACCTGACGCCGAGAGAACCGAAGCAAGGGACTGATTAACCGTTGGGTTTCGGGGAGAGTCAGCAACGGAAGAGAGATATTCTTAAGCCATCTTAGATGAGTTAGAATCTGCTGAACCGAACACCTCTCTCTATCCCACGGCACTCAAAGCGGATCTGGCTGTACCAAAACAACCTTCACGCAGGCCAACTAAAAGCTTGTTGGATTGTCAAGGAGAGAAAAAGGATGAAGAATCACCGCTTCTAGCCACACTCTATTCTTACATAAACCAAGCAGCCAGAAAGAAGCACCCACTCTGAATCCCACTTTCGTTCTAACCCGGTCTTATATATCTCATCGTGTCTGAATGTCGAAGATGCACCAGCCACTCCATATGACATTGGGAGAGAGTGTAATAGCACCTAATCTCATTGAATTTATGACCGTTTATCCAAGCTTGATTTTCTATTTCTATTATATAATCACTTTACTTTGCGAAAGACATACCTGGTTGAGTTCAACTAAACCAATCGACAAGAGGGAAAGAAGCCCTTGTTCTATCATTGATTCACCTTCTTCCCATGACACCGACCTATATCCCAACCAATCCAGCAAGTGAACGTCGTAGGTCTGACTGGCATGAAAGTAGGAAACTCTCATCAGAGAATGAGTTCACCCTCCATTCATTAATTGATTGCTATCAGTGAAATTGATGTCAGATCTTTATTTCATTAATGGTGCGTCCCCAGCCGGTGAGGAAGACTAACTATCTGATCTTTATTTACATGATTGAGCGGGATTTTAAAAAGCACAGCACGGAATTAGATGAGTCATCATCGGCCCTACCATGCCTTCTGTAGCCACATCTGAACCGGACATATATAGTTACTCCATTGAATCACAGGTCAACAAAATGCGATCAGAGGCAAGCTCAACAAGCCAGCTCAGATTCAAAAGATACGTGCCGAGACGGGGTAGCCTCACTTCCTATAATTGAAAAAGAAAAAGGAATGCCACTTCACCGACGAGGAGAAAGAGTTGGAAATACAAAAACCACTTCTCTATATGATAGTGGATTCTAGTTCAATGAAACCATTTTACCATTTGCTTAATGGACAATTTTGGATAGGAAGGGGCGAAGAGCTTAACCGCTAGGCGAAGGGTAGACGGAAGAAAGAAAGCAAAACAGAAAAAAAGGAAGGCTTTTTCCAGTAGCCAAGTACAGTGGGTTTAGAGCCAGCTAGCAAGCTAAGCAAGAAAGCATTGAAAGACGTTCACCGAGGGTGGTGGGCAAACTTACTTGGAAGGAATAGAATGATTTTGAAGCTCAATATATAGCCAAGAAAGCGACGACAAAGCTCTACCACGAAGTGAGATCTTAAAGAAGGCGAAATATACTAATGCTTCAAAGGTTGAACTAAAATTCGACATTTCAAGCCGCTCGAATCGAAGTTTTCAATCTTGATTGAGTAGGGGATAAGCAATGCTATGAAGAAGCCAACGATCTAAGCGCTAAGTATGCCCTAACTAATGTTCTATTCGACCCTGTTCCAAGGCTAGGGAGATGCCTAACCGTATACCCTCCGATGTGATTGGACAATACATTTTTAATCAATTTGCATATGCAGAGCAGATAAAAGCCTACTTTGAAGGCCCCAAAGTCATACGCTCTTTATGCAACATCCTTAACCAGGAATATAAGAGGATTAGCCGAACAAACTCATTTTTCTGATAGGCGATTGAATTACAAATGGAGTTGGCCTTGCAAGTTTCTTTACAGAAGAAGGGGCAAGCACCACACTACTACCATGCAAAGTCGAAAGAGCCATGCCCCACTCAAATACATGGTCCTGGAGATATCCCCCTCGTATCTCCATAGACTGAGCCACGTCATTACTCTAAAATAAGTAGGATGGGCTGCATTGGATCAGAGAAGTGTGGGTGGGGTCCCTCCCTAGGTAATGGACCTATGACCAGCTGGGTGCAGCAGGATATAAAATCTATTTCATACCCTCTTCTAAAGTTTCATTCCGTTCCGTTAGTGTAGTTGCTTGGTGGGTTGGTTGAGCCTGACTCTTAAGCTCAACTTCATCTTTTTTAGTCTTTCTTCTAATTCCTATCCCTGTCGGCTGATACTACACTTACTTCATGACTTGCTGCTTACTTTTAAGTAGTTTATAAGCACCTATCAACAACCTGACGCGTTGCTGCTTACGTTCTAGTAGTTTACTAGGTAAAGGAGCTAAGCCAGGAAGAAAAGAAAGACAGGATACGGAATGCTCGCTTCTTCAAGCAATCCATAATGCTAACCTTCTATAGAGTCTTCAATCTAGCTAGAAGTCTAACCTTATTTTTATATAGTCTTAATGCTCGCAAGTAAGAAACCAAGTAATCTCCTTTATTCCATCCAATCCAGCAGAAAGCATTTTGTGATTCTTAAGTAATAAAGTTCATAAACAAAGCCTGAAGCAAAGAAGTTCTTCTCCTGTAATCATGAATAGAAGCACAGCCCGAAGCAAGCTAGCAAGGGAGGGAGTTAAGAATTTGAGTAGTGATAGAAAGGAAGCACAGATAGCGAGTTGTTATTAGAAAGTCTCATGCATATAAACAATACCAGCTTCAAAGGCAGTCCGTCAAGCTAGTTCATGATTGATAGTTGTCAGGTAAGTGAGGGGTCCGAAGGAGGTAAGGCTAGCACTGATTCTCTTGTCCAGTTGTGATTTTCCAGGATTTCTTCAAGAAAAGAAGAACCTTCAGCTTCCATACCTTACCAAAGCAAGGAAGTACTTATAGTCGTTTAGTTCATTAAAAATATTATTAAGAATACTGTAAGACTTTGGTATGGCTCTATAAGAAGAGCCTCAAACTTAAAAGAAAGGGTGTTAAGAAAACTAGTAGTAGTCCAGTAGGCCAGCACCAAGCTATAGAGTTGTGTTTCAAAAGTCTTATTGATGAATTAAAGTAGTTCGGTACCAAAGCAAGCTTGAAGGAAGCATGCAAGCACTTCAATAGTCTTCTCTTGATCCACTATGCATTAAGCAAGTTAATAAACAAAGCCCTCAGAATAAAGAATAAGGCAGGCTCCACAAAAGAGAGAAAAGAAACAGAGCAAGAGAGTCCATCCACTGGAAGAAAGAAGGAATAAGGCAAGCCAGTTAGAAAGATAAAGCAGGCAATATTATGTATGAGTGGAAGCTTTCTCCCAAGCAAATTTCGATGAATAATAATAGCTGCAAGTAGATCATAGACGAAATCATAGCTATAATCCTTCAATTCGCTACGATCTTTCTTCTCATCATTCAATTGTCGAGTGCTTACGAAAGTATAGCAAACATATAAAAGCATCTGACATCCCAATTGACGGTATGTATGTGCCCCCTTCCCGCTCGTCGCTTCACACATTTAGTGCAGTTACGATGTCATTGCCTAGATCTTCCTACTCATTTATGGTTTGATCACATAACTCAATAGCTCGGGAACGAAGCCAGCAATCCATTGTGTCATCAACTACTTTGGGGTCGGCAAAAACGTTCTCATCATTGACTGATCGAGCACAAGAATCCTTTCCGAAGCGGAACATTCCAGGTTTGATTTATCAACTAAAAATGTCGTGACACACAATGGATCATAAGTTGCTCATTTGAAGGTGAATTTCCAACATCAGATGACCGAGAAAGAATCCCCTTCTAGGGGTGGCTAGTCTTATATGTTATTATTCCAATGCTGACATGTCAAATAGACAATTTCTTCCTAGTGACTATGGAAAGGTTTCATCATGTGACCATATCTCTATATGGGCGGAGGGCGGGCATTGATTTGAGAGAGGGAATGAAAGACGCTCGAGTGCCCTAACATAGATATAGAGGGAATTCCGTAAGTAAGGTTGGACGCTCAAAGAGGAGAAAGTGGGTTGGCTTCTGCGAGAACACGACTCCTCAACTATTCGTCTCTCTTTTTCCTGGTTATATACCTTACTTTTCTTTATACTTTGTGAGGAAGTCATTCTTTCTTTGATCTTCTGAAGCCCTTTCCTAGCTGTTACGTATACTTCACTCGCTCCCTTCCAACCTCTATCTATTCTAGTTGAGTAAGGAAGTGGTCCTAAAGGTTTATTATCTCCTACATTCGACTAGCTGCCATGGCTAGATCTAATTAGTTCTGTTCTGTCTTTGCTCTCTTCTTTCCTATTAAGTTGGTAGTTCCTATGGATGCAACCGATGATAGGAGTTTACAACCGATGCTACTATCCGATCTACTCTTTCTTTCATATCTGAGTAGCTAGATGTGACAAATAAGGCTTGGTTCTTGAATGGAATACTAAGATGAGGTTTCTAACAAGCTAGGCTCTATTAGAATGGATTCTATCGATCAGTTCGGGATAAGGGGCATGCAGAATCTCTTTCCTTCTAGGACCCTCCTTATGAGCGAAGGGATTCAAAAGAGCATCTCACAGCCTTAGCCTCTCCTCAATGGAGTATAAATGGCTCTCCCCTTCTGCGGCTTCAGTTGTAATTAGAGGGGGCCTTCATGCTGCACCCTTTACACTAACTTGAGTTTCTCTTACTTGCCACAATCCTATGTCTGATAAAGTCAGACCAACCAATACTAGCAGGGACTCATTCCTCGCTTGCTTATACTTGCGAGGTTATGTATTGGGTGGTATCAATGGTACAGATTGATTGGTGTCTGCTCTGGGTTTGACACAACCTAAAGCAGGACGTGGTATCATGCTTCCTAGTATTTTGATACACATTGGAGAAGATTCCACGGTTACTACCATCAACTTTGTTACCCTATCACACACAATAAGGGGGCTCAGAAAACTAAACAACTAAATAAACTTAGCCATATTCTTCATTTCAGTACTTTTGCTCCCTTCAACACATCCCTCTACTCAACTTGGTAACCTTCTCTAATCCGTTCTTAGCTCAGTTTTTGAACAGGAAATTAATCAGAGAAAGAAAGGCATTTTGACAAAGCACCTAGATATTGTTCTTTAAAAATTTTAGAACAATACAGAGACACTAAAATAAGAGTAAATAGTATTATGGTATCACCTTAAGATAAAAAAGAATTTTCTAAACAAATCAAAGAATTATTAGACATCAAGTTAATAAGACCAAGTACTAGTCCACACTCTTCTCCTGCATTCTTGGTAAGAAATCATGCAGAACAAAAGAGAGAAAAAGCTAGAATGATTATAAACTATAGAAAACTAAATAGCTATACAAAATTTGACGGTTATTTTATACCCTCTACTGAACAATTAATAAAACAAATACAAGGATCAAAATACTACAGTAAATTTGAAAGGAAATTTAAAACGTTAAAGCAGTTATAGAGTTTTTAGGATTATTAAATTATGGAAGGAAATTTATTCCTCACCTATCACTGTTAGTCCAAAACCTACAAGAAAAACTAACAATAGAACAGTCAAAGTATAAAGTAGAACATGGTGAACAAACTAGAAAATGGAATACAGATAAAATAAGCATTCAGCTGTCTTCAGCTGAAGAAAAGGAAATTGAACAAATCAAACAAATGATTACAAATCAGTTGATATTGTATTTTCCTAAAGATGAAGAACTAGTAACTCTCCAAACAGATGCCTCTGACCAATTTTGGGCTGGAGCCTTATTAGCAAAACAAAAAGAAATAGTTGCCTATACTTCGGGTAAATTTAAAAACCACAAAAAAACTATTCTACCTATGACAAAGAATTATTAGCAATTAAATTAGCTATAAAAAGCTTAAAATTTTATCTATTAAATCATAGCTTTACAATAGAAACTGATAACAAAACTGTAGCACAATTCTTGAAAAAAAGAACTATAAACAATCCTGAAGAAAATATTAGAAGAATAAGAATTGCTTTATATTTAGAAATATTTCAGTATGACGTTAAATATATTCCTAGTTATACTAATTATCTTGCAGATCTTTTAACACGTCCAGAAAATGGACGAGGAGCACCTAAAAAGGCTTCGGTCTATGGCTGAACAAGCCAAGTGGACCTCAGTTACTACTACAAAGAAGACCCCTCAACAGGGAGGCAACACCAGAGACGAGAAGAAGAAAGCTCCTGAAAAAGGGGAGAGTTCCCACACCCTGGAAACAGGAGTTTCTACTACAACAACATCCACCGCCACAGCGGGAGACAAATAATTTCCTCCACTCGGAATGACGGTGCTTCCTGTACAGTCATCTCCCCATACAACACAACAGCCATCTTACAGTAATATTGCCGCAGCACAAAGAAGAGTCCAACAAATGTCAAAGCCAACAGCAGCAGCAGTGGTTCGAGACTGGTATAATCTCGAACTCAAGAACTCCAATCCACATATCTATGAAAGGCTGAATGGATGCTACCGCGCTATTCAGTCAAATGACTTCCCCTCCTCAAAATACTGACTCTCTCAGTTAGAGCAGATGATTCTTTCCATATTCTCTTATTATAATCAAGAAAAGATGGAGAAACAAGCCATTGTTAAAGCCACCACAGATCTCTGCAGTTACACACTGCACAAAGCTCTGATCTAAATCAGAGGATGGGAACATGGTTCCAAGGCTCTTCTCAGGAGCAGCAGTACCTGAAAGAAATTATTCAGGACCTGGACATCTCCGACCAGGTATACCACCCTTTACCTGAATTCTACAAATTACTAGACCTGTGCAAAATAGAAAATGAAAAAGCCAGGCAATTAGAGGCCGAGATTACAGTCCATAAAATGATAGGCCTAAATCAGCAGAATATGATTTCTGATATCCAGCTAAGAGATTTCTTCAAACAGCTGGAAACTACAGATATTATCTCTCTACTACAACAGCAAGAATTAATTTGAAACAAAAATAATTCTCCTAGAATTATCACTTGTTTCCAAGATATAGCTAAGTGTCATAAAGCTATTCAGCTCGGGCTAGCCCATGAGATATTTGTCAACACCTCTCACCCGGAAGAATACCAGGATCTTCTTCCACCCATTTGTGTTAAAGGTATCAAGGCTTATACTTCAAGATACCAGACCACTTTCTTCTTCCGCATATGGAGTACTTGGAAAGAAAGAAAGTATTTGAAACTTTATAACTCCGTACAGTTATGGGAGCTCCACAGCCACAATTATGTTCCTTCTTCAACATGTGATAATCTTCCTGTAATAGATCTGGAGGCAGAAACCAAGAAAGCTGCCAAAGAATTCTTCGATGAAGCTTACACTAAGGCCATATCAGGTGCTAATGCCATAAAAATTGAAAACAATATTCTTTTTTATGACTATATTGGAGCATTCGAAAATTCAGAAGTTCAGATCCCAAAAGTACTGGAATTCTTGTCATCCCTCCAGCTTGGAAAAATTAGTTCAAAGGCCAAAGAAGAATTCTATAAAGAGTTAGAAAAAATGGAAGATGAAGACCTCGGCAGAGACGACGACCACCAACAAGATGATATCAGAGAAGTCATGGATGAAGAAGCACTTCAAAATATTATGCAAGACTAAGCGTGGTGGGACCATGCTTATCAATGCTTATCAAGATTCATCCTCATCCACCTGCCGACATCAGTACATGCTATCCAGCTCACTCTCCACTAAGAAGATGCTCTCTTATCACTAAGAAAGTAGCCTGCAGACAGCATCTTTAATAATTGTACGAAAAGTTTTTGTTTTTTAGCAATTATTTCACCTTTTCCTGTAGCACTTTTCCTGTTCAAAGATTCTATCTTATCAAATGGAATCTTACTATAACTCGAAGTTTGGCTATAAATAAAGACTTCAGAAGAAGGGAGGGGGCAGAGAGCTTTCCCAAACTTCTTCTTTTATATCTTTTGTGATCTGAGTGCTTTTGTGAATAAAGTCCTGAGCAAGTTGTGAATAAATTTCGTAGCTCTGAGCTTAAGCAGTAGCTCTCCTGACTTGGTATCACCCTTTTCTTTCGATTCGGAAGAAGGGATACAAAGATTGCTCAAACTGGCCAGTACGACGTCCGACGAGTCAGAGGAAGTCAAAGCGATATTCGTGACGATCACGCCCTGGCTAAAAGGGATAAAGAGAAAAGAACTAAGGGAATTGGAGTGGGCAATAAAAAGCGCAACAAAAGAAAACCACAACCACAGATATCGATGTACGACTCACGTCCAGGCCAAAAAAAGAAAATGACCTCTAGAAAGAGGGAAAAGCCTATCTCATTGAAGTCGAAAAAGATACTACAGTAGGCCGAGCATGGTTCGACGCCCCTATCGCTAATGCACAGGATGATCGTAGACCACCCTCTCCATCAGGAAGCCGGAAGACAGACTGGAAGCTCCTTTCCGAGAGTCAACGCAAGCCTATTGCATCGAAAAATCCCGTATTTATGCAAAATGAGTTGTTGTAGTCGATGAGTGAAACAACCCGTCAATGAGAAACCTATCAGTATTCCGATATGTGTCTTTCACGATTGCAGATTCTCATTTATGATATGATGATGGATTTGAAGAATATTTTTATGACATTCTAATATTCATCAAGCAAACTCCCATATGCTGGTTTTGTATCGAAGTTGGCCGCATCAGATGAGGAGGAATTGGTCAACACATGCAACGCTAAAAGTGCCTGACAGGTGGAGGGACGAACCACATAGCCTAGTCATGAGGAAGGTGACGAGGATACTGGGCTACCACAACTGGCGGAACGGACCATGTGGAGAGTAAGGAAAGGAGCCGAGGCCGAAGGGGTTGCGCAATCTGGTCAGCGCATCCATTTTGAAGCATCGCTGGGGTAAGTGACAGCCTTTCTGAAGATGACGAAAGATATCTGGTAAATTCCGGTATCTCCCTTGTTTGAATGAGGGGGAAGAGCATGAGACTCCACTCCTGAATCCCCTATCTCAGAAAAGAAAACTGACTATGTCACTTTATCCTCCCTTATGCGAGTCTTTTCCCTCCTAGCTTGAAGCACATCCCTTTCAAGTATATGGCAGCCAGACCCCTCTCCTGTGCTCGGGCCTACTTCTCCTTCTAAAGATGCTGATCCTGCTGAATCTTAGGCTAACCGCAGGTGCTCTCTCCGTCTTTGTCAACTTTTTCTTCGTCTTCAGAATTATCACACTTCTCATTCTTCTTTTCATCAGTCTATGTCCTATCAATTCTGATCTCTTCTTCCGCATTGACAGAAAGAAATGGACGAGAACTTGAGTGCTCTACGAAGGAAAGAACCCTGAGATGGTCTCCCTATACTATTCTATAGGGAAAGAAGGGAAGGCAATAGCATCAGTTGCAAGCTTTCCTTTCTTTTTGACGATTGAGCTAGACTATCCCTGTTTAATTCCGATGACGGGTAAGACTTTCAAAAGATTGATTCAATCACAATTTCTACTAGAATAGAGTACGTTTTCTTTTCTCTTTCTGCTTTGAGGATACTTCCAGAAAAGGAAATCTTCGATCTTTCTTTCCAGTCCAACTCGTTAGTCCCGGCTTGACTAGACAGTTCCTTCGGTGTCGGTAGGCTCGATGTGCAGTAGTCTTAGTTTAACCTTCCCTCCTGCCCTCTCTACGACTTTCTATTCGTGACAGTCTCGTACAAGTAGGTGATTTCCAGTTATCTTGCACGACTTTTGGTGAAAGCATTCCAGGTTACCGTTGTCGAAACCTTCCAACGCACGTTCCCCTCGTAGAAGGAATAGAATCTGTTTGACCTTAAGTTCTTGTGCTTGCACTGGCTTGCTCTCCGACTGGACTACCGCTTGAACTGACAGTCGAAACGCAAAGATTTTTGGTAACCTACCGTTCCAACGCCCGGAACGATTGATTGATCAAAGTCAACTTCGTTTAGAACTGGCTACTGGAAATATAGTTATTCTATGAGTACTCACTGAGTGCTCCATAAAAGTCACTTTCGCCTAGCAGTCACCATCACTTTCACTACAGTTTCAGTGAAAAGCAACAAGGGCAATGAAGCCTTTTTCGAGTGGGGATATTAGAATTTCACCAGGAATAGCTAAGCCAACCACTTTCTGTCTGACCTTCCGATCTCCTGCTTGTCGATCTCCCTTCTAACCTGACAGAAAGCATAAAGCAATTCCGTTTGAGTTCGCTATCGCTCACCTGAGATATAGCACGGGACCTACCTGAGAAGGGCGATATTTGCCGTGGATCTAGACAGACTTGTTGAACAGAACGAACTTTAGAAAGAACTGCACGCCTACCTGAACTTCTAGTACAACCGCGGAATGACGTCAGACTGTCAGGCATCGAAAAAAGGAATTGACTGAGGCTTTGCTTGCATCGAAAGGGCTTTTCGCTTTGATTTCCCTCTCCTTTTGCAATCAACCACCGGCTCTTCTCTGGCCTACCCAAAACAACCGGACAAACTTCAAAGCCAATTGAGCTTGAACAATGTGTCGATGGTTCCGAAGGAACTAAATAGGAACAATGAAAGAGCAGCAAATAACCATCACAACGACGATCTAGTGTGAGCTCCCTTTATAAGCGAGTGTAGTGGACTATGTGACGTCGAAAGCGGTTCAAAATGGAAAACGACTTCCCGAAACTATTCCGAGGAGAGATTCAGAGGTCCTAGTTTAGGCAAATTCATTCGTCGACCAACCAAAGCGCCTAGCAAGAGAAGAAAATACCGATTAAATCTATTGCCATAACCAGAGCGAGAAGGATTTGATTCTCAACTGCCTGAGCTGAACATGTTTCCGACTCGCGTTGGCTACTGTAGGCTTTAAATCACTTGAAAGACATAGATAGGTACTACCTAACGAGTGCCTATACTTGTGCTGCTTAACGGAACCGTTACGGGAGTATGAAAGGGGAATCTTTCTCTAAACTTCCCGGTCTCCCTTGGCATTTCGTCATGTTTTGCTTTGATGAGTGGGAGAGCTAGCCGATGTCAGGATATCACTCTACTGGCGCAGGACGTTGACGTCGAGGGAAATAGCGATCATCTTTTTGAAATCTCATGAATATCTTTCGCCCCTCTCCTGCTTTCCGGCTTGACTTTGTTTGTGTATCTGCTCGTCGCTTTTGGGAAAATATCCGCAGGTGCTTAAATAAGCATTGTTTGGTAGAGTTTGGGAGGGAAGGAAGGGGACAAGTGTATTTACTCCTTTGCCCCAACATCCCGGTCTTTTATAAAGTAGCACATTCCCAGATATCCTCATAGAAGGTGCGTAGCATTTAGACCATAGTAGCAAGTGTTCTGTAAGGAGCTATGGGACAGAGAGAAAAGGTGCTTTGCCACGAAGGGTTTTTCCGTAATTGAATCAGAAGCAGAAAACTGACACTGACGGGTTGGTTCAGTGCGGATGGGATGCCCCAAGAGAAGGCTTATGCTTATCGAGCCCATTGATGAGGAAGATGTGGTTTTAAATCAGAATCGGCAAGATCCCTTCGTTGTTCTTGTTACGTCGTGTCTCTCTCGTCGGTTTGCTAAAATAGATGGGACATTACCGCTTTTTCTAGGACTAGTAGCAGTAGAAGAATGCTTTTATTCTTAACTATGTACATGAATATGCCTTTCTGACGAGCGTCGGTGCTCCGAGGAGCATACGGTGTTCTTGAATGTGCTGTTGCTGTAAGAGAATTTGCAGCTATTGAATCCGATTTTTCAGAATCGAATGCATATGAATAGGGCTCTCCACCGTCACTTTCCTAATACCAGAATTTCCCGTGGCGATTCCATCCAATGTTATTGAATCAACTCTGAGGGAGGGAATGATTGGACAAATCATGTTTTTGCCCTTTTCCCTTTCCGAGAGATTTCATTGGTAAGGTGACGAACACTCGTCAGCAATTGAATCAATATACCACATATCCACCCACATAGAATAGGCTCGTCAGCTGCTTTGGGGAATGAGTTCGTAGCCCAACTGTCGCTTCCTTGCCTCTTTTGTTTTTGTAGCATCTAGGGTTCTGCTTTCATAGGGTTAGTATCCGGTTTCATTGCATCCCGATAGTAAACTAGAGCATCAGGGGAGGTTGAATAGTATGACGAATTGGACAAGGAACTAACACTACATTTTCTTCATCATTATATGAATATGTTGTTTGACGAATATGTTGTTTTCATCAATAGTCTGACATCATACCCAGAAGGAACTATCCTGGTCCTTTCCGTACAAATCAACATAGGTTTTCTGCCAGAATAGGGTAACCACGAACAGAGAACAAGCTGGGAAAGGTGACGGTTTAGAATCCACTTGGAGAAGAAGGAAGGCAAGGAGTTGGAGAAGGCCATGGAGCTACTCTCAAATCCATTGTGCCAATCCACTCTTTGGCTGTTGTGTGTACAAAACGTCACCTTCGACGCGTCGAAAATGCCCATCCATCTTGGCTTTAAACATAAGATTTGCTGCGTATGACTATTACTCTTCGAGATAAGAGCAGGAAGAGCAATGGTTATTGACGAAAAACGATTTGTCCCTCTCTTTGGACTAAGTGAAGACAGTCATATTCGACGCACTCCCTCCCAATCCCAAGAAGAAGATGCGGCTTAGCCAGCTGCAATCTTTGATCGAACCGTATGTTGTAAGAAGAAGGTTTTTCCTTTGCATTAACTCTTGGCCTGGCAAGAGAAATAATCCCGAAGAGGATTGGACAAATTCCCCCCTTTCTTTCCCACCATATCCTCATGACTGGGCCTGATGACTTTCGACAGAAGAAGGTACAAATGCCGATGATCGTTGGGGAGAAATGGTATCCCAAATGCGACGAATGGATTTCTAGGAAGCGAGATGGGGGACGTTGAGGAATAGAAGAAAATGTTTGCACCTTTTTTGCTTTTTAGGAGGGACTGATTGCTGCATTACTGTTCGTCGGTGGAGATTGATAGAGTCGGGCATGTCTCAGATATCTCGATCATAACCAATAAATTGTTCACATCAGCCTATGTTACAATCTCTCTTTGATGAAGAAAGCCAGGGCCTTTCCACATGAGAGAAGGTTTTGCTGTCACAGTTATGTCCAAGCGCAGGATCAATGAAACTCATCACATCTCGCAGATCGTCACAGCGGGCAATGGGATTTTTTTTTCTCGTTTATCTAGGACATCCTTTCAAAACAGAGAGCGTACGGTGTTCTTGAATGTGCTGTTGCCGTAAGAGAATTTGCAGCTATTGAATCCGGTTTTTCAGAATCGAATGCACATGAATAGGGCTTTCCACCGTCACTTTACTAATGCCAGAATTTCCCGTGGCGATTCCATCCAATGTTATTGAATCAACTCTGAGGGAGGGAATGATTGGACAAATCATGTTTTTGCCTTTTGCCCTTTCCGAGAGATTTCATTGGTAAGGTGACGAACACTCGTCAGCAATTGAATCAATATTCCACATATCCACGCACATAGAATAGGCTCGTCAGCTGCTTTGGGGAATGAGTTCGTAGCCCAACTGTCGCTTCCTTGCCTCTTTTGTTTTTGTAGCATCTAGGGTTCTGCTTTCATAGGGTTAGTATCCGGTTTGCATTGCATCCCGATAGTAAACTAGAGCATCAGGGGAGGTTGAATAGTATGACGAATTGGACAAGGAACTAACACTACATTTTCTTCATCATTATATGAATATGTTGTTCGACGAATATGTTGTTTTCATCAATAGTCTGACATCATACCCAGAAGGAACTATCCTGGTCCTTTTCGTACAAATCAACATAGGCTTTCTGCCAGAATAGGGTAACCACGAACAGAGAACAAGCTGGGAAAGGTGACGGTTTAGAATCCACTTGGAGAAGAAGGAAGGCAAGGAGTTGGAGAAGGACATGGAGCTACTCTCAAATCCATTGTGCCAATCCACTCTTTGGCTGTTGTGTGTACGAAACGTCGCCTTCGACGCGTCGAAAATGCCCATCCATCTTGGCTTTAAACATAAGATTTGCTGCGTATGACTATTACTCTTCGAGATAAGAGCAGGAAGAGCAATGGTTATTGACGAAAAACGATTTGTCCCTCTCTTTGGACTAAGTGAAGACAGTCATATTCGACGCACTCCCTCCCAATCCCAAGAAGAAAATGCGGCTTAGCCAGCTGCAATCTTTGATCGAACCGTATGTTATAAGAAGAAGGTTTTTCCTTTGCATTAACTCTTGGCCTGGCAAGAGAAATAATCCCGAAGAGGATTGGACAAATTCCCCCCTTTCTTTCCCACCATATCCTCATGACTGGGCCTGATGACTTTCGACAGAAGAAGGTACAAATGCCGATGATCGTTGGGGAGAAATGGTATCCCAAATGCGACGAATGGATTTCTAGGAAGCGAGATGGGGGACGTTGAGGAATAGAAGAAAATGTTTGCACCTTTTTTGCTTTTTAGGAGGGACTGATTGCTGCGTTACTGTTCGTCGGTGGAGATTGATAGAGTCGGGCATGTCTCAGATATCTCGATCATAACCAATAAATTGTTCACATCAGCCTATGTTACAATCTCTCTTTGATGAAGAAAGCCAGGGCCTTTCCACCTGAGAGAAGGTTTTGCTGTCACAGTTATGTCCAAGCGCAGGATCAATGAATCACATCTCGCAGATCGTCACAGCGGGCAATGGGATTTTTTTTCTCGTTTATCTGTGTTCCACTAGGGATTCGATGCCAATATAGATTAGTCACATGTGACAAATCCGTCCAGTAAAAATCCGTTTCATGATGACGCATTTCCAGCTAAAGCTCACTTCGGTCAGCCCCAGTGCACACCTACAATGGCCGAACGCAAGCGATTGGGCTACATTGGGAATGAAAAGGTTTTTTAGGATTTTTGTCAGAAGTGATAACAAGAGGTGGACGAGGGAAGCATTTAGACTTCCTAGTACTTCCTAGTCGGTCCGTCGAAACGAAAACCTCCGCATCACACGTCCCAGTGATAGGTAGAGACCGACGATTTTACCACCATCCCGAAGGTTATAGCACCGTCGCTGGGCCTATGGTTTATCTCCATCTCTCCATGACGTCTTCTAGGCTATCCTAGTTGATAGCAAAAGTCTTGGCGTGACGACCTGATGTGAGCCATATTTGTTCATACAGCACTGTCGTTCCTACTGGCTCCTTCCACCTCGATACTCTAGTTCTCACTTCGCACAGTTCCGTTCGCTGCTGGTGAATAGTCTTTCATTTTCCTATTCTCTGAGTCAAACCAAAACCCTTTCTGTCAAAATAAAATATTCATGTAGAATGAATGAATTATTCCTCTTTACTCAATGAAAGCGAATAAAAGTTTTCTTTCTTCTCGATTGCGGAAGAAGGTTTCTCCACCAAAGGGTGACCTTCCCACTCGCTCTCTTATCGTTGACCCATTTTTGAAAAGAAACTCTTCTGGTAGGCGGAATTCATTTTCGGGCGTTTTCAGGATATTGCTATTGCTACTGCATCCCTTTTGCACTCTACCCTTCGTCGCATTTGTTTTCTTTCACAGGTTGAATACCTGAAGAAAACTCCCCCACAAACTACTCCCGCTGAATCCCATCCTCTGCTCGATACTAAAGCTACTCTGCCTTTCAGAACCCCAAAAAAAACCGTTAAGCATAAGGGCACATCGGTAAGCTATGCAAAAACTGAATGGACGGAATCTGCTTTCCATTTGTCGAGCAAAAGAGAGAGATCGCCCATCCACTCACTATCTCCCCGACGGGCAAGTAGCGTGATATTGGTTCGAATCCAATTCGTGAGATGACAGTGATCTTTTGCTGGTCATGGCCATAATATGCTGTTTTTTTCGGATTCATTGGAACTCTTCTTTTCAGAGTCCCAGAAAAGGTCATGTTTAAATAGTTCCAAGGCAGCTCGACGATGACAACAGGGCTCTATTTGTCGAAAAGTGGTAGCTGTCTGTATGGACACTTTCCTATCTTGAATACGTCGTGTTGTTTTGCTAGGTCGTAGTTGATTACGAGAGACCAATGACGCGACTTCCTGAATCCACCTGCTGTGTTCTTTTACCCTGAGCAAAAAGACCAGATATAACTCGTCGATGGGGCTTTCTCAGGACAGGTTGAATCTCGGAAGTAGGACAGTGAGAAGTGACTAAACACCTGAGGATATCATTTCCGTTGACAGTGAAGTTTGTCTCAAATCTATGAGTTGGATTTGGAAGCAATCCGTGTATCCATGGCTCTTTGCTTTCGAACAGCTTTCGAAAGAGTTCCTTCCGACAAGTACAGTACCGGAATCTCTGCAAAGTGATACAAATAATGGCGTGACTACAAAAGAGCCAGTTCAAGTTCCAACTGGACCGATTACAAGAGTACGAGAAAAGAAGTTAAAGATGCACTTAATGGGCTGATTCAAGAGATTTGGGCTCAAACAAATTCGTGGAGGCCCATTGAGGATGGTTCACGTATTCAATAAAGATGCATCAACATGATTCAACTATTAGAAGAATCCGGTCAAAACTGATTGTTTCCTTTTGTTTTTTCTAGAATTTTTATTGTATTAATCAGCCAAATTAAGGGGCTGATTATTTCCTTTTGTTTTGTTTATATTTCTAGAACTTTCCTTGTATTGATCAGCCAAATTAAGAGGCTGATTGTTTCCTTTTGTTTTGTTTCTATTTCTTGAACTTTCCTTGTAGGAACTTTCTTTATATTTTTTTAGCCTATAAATAGGCGTCTAATGGAATAGAAGGGAGACAGTTTATAGATAATTGGTGAGTTTATTCTCTTTGGTTCTTTGAAGAACTATTCGAACTTATCGGAATTCTCCCGTAGCGTTCATCATTGACTTATCAAACGGCTTTCCACTACCGTTTGTGGCATCTTCCTTATACCAAGCTTCTTGCTTCGCATTAAACAACGGGTTGAGGTCAATTATATCAAGCTTCTTGTTTTGTTGAAGCAACGAGTCGAGGTCTCCCATCCAAACCTGATCGAGGATATTCTTAGATTTTCTTCTTGTTCTATAGGTCTCGTTATTCTTGACGGAGTTCACATCATTTGGTATTAGAGCCACGGATTTTCTCGTCTCAGGTTTGCCTATCCCATTTAAATTTAGTTTCTTTGTTTCTTATCTGGCTGAATTTGTTGTGGCCGAATTGGTTCTAGCCCTGTCCCGATTCTGATCATAATCTGTTACGAAATCTTGTTCTGTTGTTAACGAAAGAAAGAATCTGATCATAAAAAAAAGGGGTCTGAAAAAAAAAAGAGTAAAAATATTCTTTTTTCGTTTGTTTCCAATAAACCCAAAAATCACCTCACCCCAAAAATCAAAAATTTTCATAGAAATTTTGTTGAATTGTGCTTTGAAAATCTTGTTTTCTTACCTTTTAAATCTGAATTCCCTAGGTGAGTTCTTGGTGAATTGTTCGTGGAATTTTGAATATTGTTCGAATAGTTTCAAATGAACTAAAAGAGGATTATCGAGTGGAAAAAGGCAAGAGTGGTGAGCATATTAGAGGGTAAAATCCGATTTTATTGAGTGAAAACACGAGTGGAATAGAGTGAATCATTCTTTGAGTGAAACACGTGAGGGAGTGTGTGAGGTCTTTTTCCTTTTTTTTTTTTCTAACTTTGATTTGCAGCAATCATGTCTCACAACAGTAAAAGGAGCATTGCCGAAGATGCCACAGGGATGGCTTACCCAAAATTGCTCGTGGAGGCCATGATGAGTGAGATGAGGCGTGTGATGAGGTTAGAATTGGAGCAAGTACATAAGCGGATTGATCGGATGGAGAATACACATTTGCAGCAGCCTCAAAACACTCATAAGATGCATAGGAGGGAGGGGTCACATAGCAAGTCAATGCCCGAATAAAAGAGTCATGGTGATAAGGGGTAATGGAGAGATCGAAACCAACGACGAGTCTGATACCGACTCTATGCCACTATTGGAGGACGTGGATGACAAAAAAATATGCGGTTCAAGGTGAATTGTTGGTGTCAAGAAGATTTATAAGCTTGCAAGCAAAAGAAGTTGAAGAAGTGCAGCGGGGGAATATCTCTCATACTATGTGCTACGTCAAAGACAAGGTATGTAGTATGATTGTTGATGGAGGAAGTTGTACTAATGTTGTAAGTACAACCTTGGTGGAGAAATTAGGACTGCCCATACTGAAACATCCTAGGCCGTATAAATTACAATGGCTGAATGATAGTTGCGAGGTAATAATGAATAAGTAGGTTTTGGTTTCATTCCGCATAGGAAAATATGAAGATGAAGTTTTGTGTGATATAGTTCCGATGCAAACTGGACATTTGCTATTAGGCCGACCATGGCAATTCAATCGGAGAGTTAAGTATGATGGCTTTACCAACAAAAACTCATTCGTGCTCAACCAAAAACCTATCACTCTTGTGCCGATGACACCGAAACAGGTTTATGAAGATCAAGTGAGGTAGCAAAATGAGAGAGAAAAAGAAAATCAAAATTCAGTCATTGAGAGAAAATCAAAGAGAAAACAAAAAAATTTCTATGCAAAAGTGAGTGAGATTAAGCAAGCAATGTTTTCGAATCAGCCGATGATTGTACTTTTGTACAAAGAGGCATTTTTAAACACTAACGAACTTGACCCTGCTTTGTCCAGTTCTGTTGTTTCTCTTTTATAGGAATTTGAGACTGTCTTTCCGGAGGAAACACCACATGGATTACCATCAATTTGAGGGATTGAACATTAAATTGATTTTGTTCCCTGTGCGACAATTCCAAACCAACCAGCCTATAGGAGCAATCCTGAGGAGACAAAGGAGCTTCAACAGCAGGTAAGTGAGTTTTTGGAGAAGGGGTATGTGAGGGAGAGTATGAGTCCGCGCGCCGTTCCGTTTTTACTTTTACCTAAGAAGGATGGGACGTGGAGAATGTGCGTTAATTGCTGAGCCATCAACAATATAACGGTAAATTATCATCATCTTATTCCTCGCTTAGATGACATGTTAGATGAGTTGCATGGTTCTTGTGTATTCTCTAAGATTGATTTAAAGAGTGGTTATCATCAGATTAGAATGAAAGAAGGAGATGAATGCAAAACTGCTTTTAAAACAAAATATGGTTTGTATGAATAGTTGGTTATGCCTTTTGGATTGACTAATGCACCAAGCACTCTTATGAGACTTACGAATTATGTTTTGCGTGCATTTAAAGGCAGGTTTGTTATTGTCTATTTTGATGATATACTCATTTATAGCAAAATCTTGGATGATCATGCCGTACATTCGATGCAAACTTGGATGATCATCTGGTATAAGTAAGGTAAGGAGAATGTGGTCGCCGATGCACTTTCTCGCAGGTATGCATTACTTTCTACACTTGATGCAAAATTGCATGGTTTTGAACACATTAAAAGTTTATACATTGATGACCACGAATTTTGTGAAGAGTACCAGGCTTGTGAGAAAAACGCTTGTGGTAAGTTATTTAGACATGATGGGCTCTTCTTTCGAAAAAATAAGTTATGTGTGCCTAACTGCTCTTTGAGAGATTTGTTAGTGCAGGAATCCCATGGAGGGAGATTAATAGGACATTTTGGAGTTGCTAAGAGCTTAGCTGTTCTGCAGGAATACTTCTATTGGCCACACACATGAAACGAGATGTTGAGCGGATTTATGGCAGATGTGTCACATGTAGGCAAGCTAAATCCAGAGTGCAACCCAACGGTTTGTATACTCCTTTGCCCATTACTAGTGAGCCTTGGATTGATATTTCAATGGACTTTGTGTTAGAATTACCTAGGACTAAATGTGGAAGAGATTCGATTTTTATGGTTGTGGATAGATTTTCTAAGATGACACACTTTATTCCATATCACAAAACGGATGATGCTTCGCATGTTTCTGATTTATTCTTTAGGGAGATTGTGAGATTGCATGGCATGCGTAGAACTATTGTTTCGGATAGAGATGCTAAGTTCTTGAGCTACTTTTGAAGACTTTGTGGTGTAAGCTAACTACAAAGTTTTTGTTTTCTACTACTTGTCACCCACAAACTGATGGTCAAACCAAACTAGTAAATAGGACTTTGTCTACTTTATTGAGGACAATAATTAAAAAGAACATCAAAACATAGGAAGAGTATTTACCACATTTGAGTTTGCTTATAATAAGTCTATTCATTCTGCTACTAAATTCTCACCGTTTGAAATTGTTTATAGGTTTAATTCTTTTACTCCATTATATTTATCTACATTACCTGTTTCTGAGCGTGTTAATTTGGATGGAAAGAAAAACGCTGATTTTGTTAAGCAGATACATGAGAAGCCGATTTTACTTGTACCTAAGAAGGATGGGACGTGGAGAATGTGCGTTGATTGCCGAGCCATCAACATTATAACGGTAAAGTATCATCATCTTATTCCTCCCTTAAATGACATGTTAGATGAGTTGCATTGTTCTTGTGTATTTTCTAAGATTGGTTTAAGGAGTGGTTATCATCAGATTAGAATGAAAGAAAGAGATGAATGGAAAACTACTTTTAAAACAAAATATGGTTTGTATGAATAGTTAGTTATGCCTTTTGGGTTGACTAATGCACCAAGCACTTTTATGAGACTTACGAATTATGTTTTGCATGCATTTATAGGTAGGTTTGTTATTGTCTATATTGATGATATACTCATTTATAGAAAAAACTTGGATGATCATGCTGTAATTCGATGCAAACTTGAATGATCATCCGATATAAGCAAGGTAAGGAGAATGTGGTCGCCGATGCACTTTC
Organism: Dracaena cambodiana; assembly: GCA_036321105.1. Taxonomy (NCBI): domain Eukaryota; kingdom Viridiplantae; phylum Streptophyta; class Magnoliopsida; order Asparagales; family Asparagaceae; genus Dracaena; species Dracaena cambodiana. The sequence continues at coordinate 53,603,258 of JAYEPQ010000002.1, forward strand.
TCGCAGGTATGCATTATTTTCTATACTTGATGCAAAATTGCATAGTTTTGAACACATTAAAAGTTTATACATTGATGTCCACGAATTTTGTTAAGAGTACCAGGCTCGTGAGAAAAATGCATGTGGTAAGTTATTTAGACATGATGGGTTTTTCTTTCAAGAAAATAAGTTATGTGTGCCTAACTGTTCTTTGAGAGATTTGTTAGTGCAGGAATCCCATGGAGGGGGATTAATGAGACATTTTGGAGTTACTAAGAGCTTAGCTGTTTTGCAGGAATACTTCTATTGGCCACACATGAAACGAGATGTTGAGCAGATTTGTGGCAGATGTGTCACATGTAGGTAAGCTAAGTTCAGAGTGCAACCCAATGGTTTTAATACTCCTTTGCCCATTAGTAGTGAGCCTTGGATTGATATTTCAATGGACTTTGTGTTAGGATTACCTAGGAATAAATGTGGAAGAGATTTGATTTTTATGGTTATGGATAGATTTTCTAAGATGACACACTTTATTCCATATCACAAAACGGATGATACTTCGCATGTTCTGATTTGTACTTTAGGGAGATTGTGAGATTGCATGGCATGCGTAGAACTATTGTTTCGGATAGAGATGCTAAGTTCTTGAGCTACTTTTGGAAGACTTTTGGGTGTAAGCTAACTACCAAGTTTTTGTTTTCTACTACTTGTCACCCACAAACTGATGGTCAAACCAAAGTAGTAAATAGGACTTTGTTTACTTTATTGAGGATAATAATTAAAAGCAACATCAAAATATAGGAAGAGTATTTACCACATTTGAGTTTGCTTATAATAAGTCTATTCATTCTGCTACTAAATTCTCACCGTTTGAAATTGTTTATAGGTTTAATCCTTTTACTCCATTATATTTATCTCCATTACCTGTATCTGAGCGTGTTAATTTGGATGGAAAGAAAAAGGCTGATTTTGTTAAGCAGATACATGAGAAGCCGGTTTTACTTGTACCTAAGAAGGATGGGACGTGGAGAATGTGTGTTGATTGCCGAGCCATCAACAATATAACGGTAAAGTATCATCATCTTATTCCTCCCTTAAATGGCATGTTAGATGAGTTACATGGTTCTTGTGTACTCTCTAAGATTGATTTAAAGAGTGGTTATCATCATATTAGAATGAAAGAAGGAGATGAATGGAAAACTGCTTTTAAAACAAAATATGGTTTGTATGAATAGTTTGTTATGCCTTTTGGGTCGACTAATGCACCAAACACTTTTATGAGACCTACGAATTATGTTTTGCGTGCATTTAAAGGCAGGTTTGATATTGTCTATTTTGATGATATACTCATTTATAGTGAAAACTTGGATGATCATGCCGTACATTCGATGCAAACATGAATGATCATCCGATATAAGCAAGGTAAAGAGAATGTAGTCGTCGATGCACTTTCTCGCAGGTATGGATTATTTTCTACACTTGATGCAAAATTTCTTGGTTTTGAACACATTAAAAGTTTATACATTGATGACCATGAATTTTGTGAAGAGTACCAAGCTTGTGAGAAAAACGCTTGTGGTAAGTTATTTAAATATGATGGGTTGTTCTTTCGAGAAAATAAGTTATGTGTGCCTAACTGTTCTTTGAGAGATTTGTTAGTGCAGGAATCCCATGGAGGGGGATTAATGGGACATTTTGGAGTTACTAAGAGCTTAGCTGTTTTGCAGGAATACTTCTATTGGCCACACATGAAATGAGATGTTGAGCGGATTTGTGGCAGATGTGTCACATGTAGGCAAGCTAAATCCAGAGTGCAACATAACGGTTTGTATACTCCTTTGCCCATTCCTTGTGAGCCTTGGATTGATATTTCAATGGACTTTGTGTTAGAATTACCTAGGACTAAATGTGGAAGAGATTCGATTTTTATAGTTGTGGATAGATTTTCTAAAATGACACACTTTATTCCATATCACAAAACGGATGATGCTTCGCATGTTGCTAATTTGTTCATAAGGGAGATTGTGAGATTGCATGGCATGCGTAGAACCATTGTTTCGGATAGAGATGCTAAGTTCTTGAGCTACTTTTGGAAGACTTTGTGGTGTAAACTAGCTACCAAGTTTTTGTTTTCTACTACTTGTCACCCACAAACTGATGGTCAAACCAAAGTAGTAAATAGGACTTTGTCTACTTTATTGAGGACAATAATTAAAAAGAACATCAAAACATAGGAAGAGTATTTACCACATTTGAGTTTGCTTATAATAAGTCTATTCATTCTGCTACAAAATTCTCACCGTTTGAAATTGTTTATAGGTTTAATCCTTTTACTCCATTATATTTATCTCCATTACCTGTTTCTGACCTTGTTAATTTGGATGGAAAGAAAAAGGCTGATTTTGTTAAGCAGATACATGAGAAGCCGGTTTTACTTGTACCTAAGAAGGATGGGACGTGGAGAATGTGCGTTGATTGGCGAGCCATCAACAATAACGGTAAAGTATCATCTTATTCCTCGCTTAAATGACATGTTAGATGAGTTGCATGGTTCTTGTGTATCTCTAAGATTGATTTAAAGAGTGGTTATCATCATATTAGAATGAAAGAAGGAGATGAATGGAAAACTGCTTTTAAAACAAAATATGTTTTGTATGAATAGTTAGTTATGCCTTTTGGTTTGACTAATGCACCAAACACTTTTATAAGACTTACGAATTATGTTTTGTGTGCATTTATAGGCAGGTTTGTTATTGCCTATTTTGATGATATACTCATTTATAGCAAAAACTTGGATGATCATGTCATACATTCGATGCAAACTTGGATGATCATCCGATATAAGCAACGTAAGGAGAATGTGGTCGCCGATCACTTTCTCGCAGGTATGCATTACTTTCTGCGCTTGATGCAAAATTGCTCGGTTTTGAACACATTAAAAGTTTATACATTGATGACCAAAAAGTTTGTGAAGAGTACCATGCTTGTGAGAAAAACGCTTGTGGTAAGTTATTTAGACATGATGGGTTCGTCTTTCGAGAAAATAAGTTATGTGTGCCTAACTACTCTTTGAGAGATTTGTTAGTGCAGGAATCCCATTGAAGGGGATTAATGGGACATTTTGGAGTTGCTAAGAGTTTAGCTGTTTTGCAGGAATACTTCTATTGGCCACACATGAAACGAGATGTTGAGCGGATTTGTGGCAGATGTGTCACATGTAGGCAAGCTAAATCCAGAGTGCAACCCAACGGTTTGTATACTTCTTTGCCCATTACTAGTGAGCCTTGGATTTATATTTCATTGGACTTTGTGTTAGTATTACCTAGGACTAAATGTGGAAGAGATTCGATTTTTATGTTTGTGGATAGATTTTCTAAGATGACACACTTTATTCCATATCACAAAACGGATGATGCTTCGCATGTTGCTAATTTGTTCTTAAGGGAGATTGTGAGATTGCTTGGCATGCGTAGAACCATTGTTTCGGATAGAGATGCTAAGTTCTTGAGCTACTTTTGGAAGACTTTGTAGTGTAAGCTAGCTACCAAGTTTTTATTTTCTACTACTTGTCACCCACAAACTGATGGTCAAACCAAAGTAGTAAATAGGACTTTCTCTACTTTATTAAGGACAATAATTACAAAGAACATCAAAACATAGGAAGAGTATTTACCACATTTGAGTTTGCTTATAATAAGTCTATTCATTCTGCTACTAAATTCTCACCATTTAAAATTGTTTATAGGTTTAATCCTTTTACTCCATTATATTTATCTCCATTACCTGTTTCTGAGCGTGTTAATTTTGATGGAAAGAAAAAGGCTGATTTTGTTAAGCAGATACATGAGAAGGCAAGGCTCAACATTGAGAGAAGAATGGAGCAGTATGCAAAACAAGCCAACAAGGGGTGTCACAAGCTTATTTTTTAATCCGGAAATTGGGTTTGGTTGCATATGAGAAAAGAGTGATTTCTGACGCAAAGACTTTCCAAACTGCTTCCAAGAGGGGATGGTCCTTTCCAAGTTCTAAAGCGCATCAATGATAATGCTTACAAGCTAGATTTGCCAGGTGAGTACAATGTCAGTGCTACTTTTAATGTTACTGATTTGAGTCTTTTTGATGTAGTTGATACTTTGAGGGCAAATCCATTTCAAGAGGAGGGGAATGAAGCAAATAATGGCATGACTACAAAAGAGCCAGTCAAGTTTCAACAGGGCCGGTTACAAGAGCACGAGAAAAGAAGTTTACAGATGCACTTAATAGGCTAATTTAAGAGGTTTGGGTTCAAGCAAATTCGTGGTGGTCCATTGAGAATGGTTCAAGTGTTCAACAAAGATGCATCAACATGATTCAACTACTAGAAGAATCTGGACATATTAAGGGTTGATTGTTTCCTTTTGTTTCGTTTCTATTTCTGATTGTTTCCTTTTCTATTGTGGGCGTGTGATCACCAAATTAAGGGCTGATTGTTTCCTTTTGTTTCGTTTCTATTTCTGATTGTTTCTTCTTTTTTATTATGGGCGTGTGACCCCCCAAATAAAAGGGCTGATTGTTTCCTTTTGTTTTGTTTCTATTTCTAGAACTTTTCTTTTTTTAGCCTATTAATAGGGCATCTAATGGAATAGAGGAGAGAAAATTTGTTTTTCTGGAAATTAGTGAGTTTTATTCTCTTTGGTTCTTTGAAAGACTATTCAAACTTATCGGAATTCTTCTGACGTTCATCATCGGCTTATCAAACGGCTTTCTACTACCGTTTGTGGCGTTTTCCTTATACTAAGGTTCTCGCATTAAACAACGGGTTGAGATCAATTATACCGAAGTTCTTTTTTTGTTGAAGTAATGGGTCGAGATCTCCCAACCAAACCTGATCGTGAACGTTTTTGGATTTTCCTTTTATTTTATGGGTCTCGTCATTCTTGACGGGGTTCGCATTACAAAGTCTCATTGATCCAACAACTTCTGATGGGTACGGCCACATTGGTTGGCGGCAGGGGATTTCATAATCCCGGCGGGTTCTATAGTTGTTGCTCTGACTTTTTCACTACCATGTCTAGTTGGAAATCCGGTATGGTCTGTCTAAGCCAGTACAAAGCTTTTCGAAAATGTTCCAACCGAACCAAAAGAGCGAAAGGAGTCAACGGTCTTAGTCTTCTTAGTCTAGTCAATCAATCAATCGACGCGATGTTAAGCAAAGTCAACAGAGCTATTCTCGACTTTTGCAGGCCGCTTTCAATCCTCTCATTGGTAGTGGGAGTGCGGGGGCGATGTTTTTTGGGTGAACGACTGGGATGGTTAGATAGTTTCTGCCTTTCGACGGCATTTGTCGATGCCCAGGATGGAGGAAAGCCGACGCTACAGTCTGAAAGAAAAAAAAGAGGAATGACAATTGGTCAGCGTGCTAATGATTTGGTGGGGCACCACATCGGACAACAAGTCATAAGGGAGTCTTCGCCCTCTGGAAGAGCATCAAAGGAAGCATGAACCCTTACTGCAACAATTCAATATGCCACCAGCTATTCAATACTAATTCAACTCTTATGAAATAACAAATCAGATCATTTGCCCTTCAACAAAGGAAGCATGAACCTCTTCCATAGAACCGTTTTTTTCTTGGATCCAATTCAATACTAAGCAAGTCCAAACTAATTGAATACTTGTGTGATAAATTTCTTGAATTGACTTTCCATTTCCATAAAGGATATAATTGACAACTCTAAGCTTGACATTTTCTTTTTCCTGCAAGAGATCTTGAGAGAAAAGTTTTGCTAAATTCATCCCATCAGCTATTTCGTATGTGACTATGGGTCGAACCAAAACAAAATACTTTTTTTTGATAGGTGTGATATGTTGGACATAGATCCAATTTTTTGATTTTGTTTTTGATTCCTTAGAATTTTTTTCCGTTCCTAGTGGTATCAAAATGCCACTGTGTCTGGATATCTTATCTGTCTCTCCGGAAAACTGAATATCTCTAGAAAAAATTTTCAGTTCAATACTTTTTTTCCTCTCCACTCGGACTAATCCACCTACTCGGGTTCTTATATTTGTATTTAAAGCGAGTTGTGTCTCTACTCCAATGATACGATTGTTCCAGACCAATATAGATGAAGATCCAGGTAAGATATGCACCTCTTTGGGAATAAAAAAAACCGATCTACTTTCATTTGGTATTTCGGTTTAATTCTTTTGCTCCTCGATACTCAATCAAATCTTCTTTTTTTACTATGGAATCCACCTTCACGGTCCCATATTTAGTAATTCTCAAACTCTTTCTTCTGTATCGTGGATCATCAAAATAAGCAAGAATATTATTTCTACGTAAAATACCATTTATGGGTATTTCAATAGAAATACCAAAAGAGGGTATTAATTCTTTCTCTCGTTCTTAATCGTATTGTAATGGGATGATAAATTTATTTTCGTCTTTTCACCAAGAAATCAGAATTCTCTTGGAGAATCGAAGGGTATATGAAATTCCAATGACCATTGGATATAATTCGATCAAGTCTTGAATAATCAAGAATTTCCCTATCTTTTTTATGAGTACCAGAAGGATCCAACAATTTATGTCTTACTCGATCCTTAGTGATTGAGAGGCTAGAGCTATATCTTTCGTCGACAGAAAAAGAATGAACATTCATTTGATCTTGATCCTTGTGATGCGACAAAGACACTATACTGATCTGCACGGACCCCCCGTTAATATCCATAATGACTTGTTTTTGGTAATAGATGAACATTATTATATGTTTTTTCAGGTGCGTGGTAGACATCAGTACTCCAGTGCATTTCTCCCTTTGATTCAGAATAAATATGTTTTCGAACCCTCTCTTTAAAATGAAAAGTAGACGTTCCGGCACGAATCTCGACAATCACTTATTCAGATTCTACATATTGATCATTTTGAACTAAAATCAAACTTTTTGGTGGACTCCTGATCTTCACGGCGGCACCTCAAGATAAGGTATGTAGTATGATTGTTGATGCAGGAAGTTGTACTAATATTGCAAGCACAATCTTGGTGGAGAAATTATGACTGCCCATACTGAAACATCCTAGGCCGTATAAGTTACAATGGCTGAATGATAGTGGCGAGGTAATAATGAATAAGTAGGTTTTGGTTTCATTCCGCATAGGAAAATACGAAGATGAAGTTTTGTGTGATATAGTTCCGATGCAAACTGGACATTTGCTATTAGGCCGACCATGGCAATTCAATCGGAGAGTTAAGTATGATGGCTTCACCAACAAATACTCATTCGTGCTCAACCAAAAACCCATCACTCTTGTGCCGATGACACCGAAACAGGTTTATGAAGATCAAGTGAGGTAGCAAAATGAGAGAGAAAAAAAAAATCAAAATTCAGTCATTGAGAGAAAATCAAAGAGAAAACAAAAGAATTTCTATGCAAAAGTGAGTGAGATTAAGCAAGCAATGTTTTCGAATCAGCCGATGATTGTACTTTTGTACAAAGAGGCATTTTTAAACACTAACGAACTTGACCTTGCTTTGTCCAGTTCTGTTGTTTCTCTTTTACAGGAATTTGAGACTGTCTTTTCCGAGGAAACACCACATGGATTACCATAAATTTGAGGGATTGAATATTAAATTGATTTTGTTCCCCGTGCGACAATTCTAAACCGACTAGCCTATATGAGCAATTCTAAGGAGACAAAGGAGCTTCAACAGCAGGTAAGTGAGTTGTTGGAGAAGGGGTATGTGAGGGAGAGTATGAGTCCGCGCGCCGTTCCGTTTTTGCTTGTACCTAAGAAGGATGGGACGTAGAGAATGTACGTTAATTGCCGAACCATCAACAATATAACGGTAAATTATCATCTTATTTCTCGCTTAGATGACATGCTAGATGAGTTGCATGGTTCTTGTGTATTCTCTAAGATTGATTTAAAGAGTGGTTATCATCAGATTAGAATGAAAAAAGGAGATGAATGGAAAACTGCTTTTAAAACAAAATATGGTTTGTATGAATAGTTAGTTATGCCTTTTGGATTGACTAATGCACCAAGCACTCTTATGAAACTTACGAATTATGTTTTGCGTGCATTTATAGGCAGGTTTGTTATTGTCTATTTTGATGATATACTCATTTATAGCAAAAACTTGGATGATCATGCCGTACATTCGATGCAAACTTGGATGATCATCTGGTATAAGCAAGGTAAGGAGAATGTGGTCACCGATGCACTTTCTCGCAGGTATGCATTACTTTCTACACTTGATGCAAAATTACTTGGATTTGAACACATTAAAAGTTTATACATTGATGATCACGAATTTTGTGAAGAGTACCAGGCTTGTGAGAAAAATACTTGTGGTAAGTTATTTAGACATGATGGGTTCTTCTTTCGAGAAAATAAGTTATGTGTGCCTAACAGTTCTTCGAGAGATTTGTTAGTGCAGGAATCCCATGGAGGGGGTTTAATGGGACATTTTGGAGTTGCTAAGAGCTTAGCTGTTTTGCAGGAATACTTCTATTGGTCACACATGAAATGAGATGTTGAGCGGATTTGTGGCAGATGTGTCACATGTAGGCAAGCTTAGTCCAGAGTGCAACCCAACGGTTTGTATACTCCTTTGCCCATTACTAGTGAGCCTTGGATTGATATTTCAATGGACTTTGTGTTAGGATTACCTAGGAATAAATGTGGAAGAGATTCGATTTTTATGGTTGTGGATAGATTTTCTAAGATGACACACTTTATTCCATATCACAAAACGGATGATGCTTCGCATGTTTCTGATTTATTCTTTAGGGAGATTGTGAGATTGCATGGCATGCGTAGAACTATTGTTTCGGATAGAGATGCTAAGTTCTTGAGCTACTTTTGAAGACTTTGTGGTGTAAGCTAGCTACAAAGTTTTTGTTTTCTACTACTTGTCACCCACAAACTGATGGTCAAACCAAACTAGTAAATAGGACTTTGTCTACTTTATTGAGGACAATAATTAAAAAGAACATCAAAACATAGGAAGAGTATTTACCACATTTGAGTTTGCTTATAATAAGTCTATTCATTCTGCTACTAAATTCTCACCGTTTATCTACATTACCTGTTTCTGAGCGTGTTAATTTGGATGGAAAGAAAAAAGCTGATTTTGTTAAGCAGATACATGAGAAGCCGATTTTACTTGTACCTAAGAAGGATGGGACGTGGAGAATGTGCGTTGATTGCCGAGCCATCAACAATATAATGGTAAAGTATCATCATCTTATTCCTCCCTTAAATGACATGTTAGATGAGTTGCATTGTTCTTGTGTATTTTCTAAGATTGATTTAAGGAGTGGTTATCATCATATTAGAATGCAAGAAGGAGATGAATGGAAAACTATTTTTAAAACAAAATATGGTTTGTATGATTAGTTGGTTATGCCTTTTGGGTTGACTAATGCATCAAGCACTTTTATGAGACTTACGAATTATATTTTGCGTGCATTTATAGGTAGGTTTGTTATTGTCTATATTGACGATATACTCATTTATAAAAAAAACTTGGATGATCATGCCGTAATTCGATGCAAACTTGAATGATCATCCGATATAAGCAAGGTAAGGAGAATGTGGTCGCCGATGCACTTTCTCGCAGGTATGCATTATTTTCTATACTTGATGCAAAATTGCATAGTTTTGAACACATTAAAAGTTTATTCATTGATGTCCACGAATTTTGTGAAGAGTACCAGGCTTGTGAGAAAAATGCATGTGGTAAGTTATTTAGACATGATGGGTTCTTCTTTCGAGAAAATAAGTTATGTGTGCGTAACTGTTCTTTGAGAGATTTGTTAGTGCAGGAATCCCATGGAGGGGGATTAATGGGACATTTTGGTGTTACTAAGAGATTAGCTGTTTTGTAGGAATACTTCTATTGGCCACACATGAAACGAGATGTTGAGTAGATTTGTGGCAGATGTGTCACATGTAGGCAAGCTAAGTTCAGAGTGCAACCCAATGGTTTTTATACTCCTTTGCCCATTAGTAGTGAGCCTTGGATTGATATTTCAATGGACTTTGTGTTAGGATTACCTAGGAATAAATGTGGAAGAGATTCGATTTTTATGGTTATGGATAGATTTTCTAAGATTACACACTTTATTCCATATCACAAAATGGATGATACTTCGCATGTTCTGATTTGTTCTTTAGGGAGATTGTGAGATTGCATGGCATGCGTAGAACCATTGTTTCGGATAGAGATGCTAAGTTCTTGAGCTACTTTTGAAGACTTTGTAGTGTAAGCTAGCTATCAAGTTTTTGTTTTCTACTACTTGTCACCCACAAACTGATGGTCAAACTAAAGTAGTAAATAGGGCTTTGTCTACTTTATTGAGGACAATAATTAAAAAGAACATCAAAACATAGGAAGAGTATTTACCACATTTGAGTTTGCTTATAATAAGTCTATTCATTCTGCTACTAAATTCTCACCGTTTGAAATTGTTTATTGGTTTAATCGTTTTACTCCATTATATTTATCTCCATTACTTGTTTCTAAGCGTGTTAATTTGGATGGAAAGAAAAAGGCTGATTTTGTTAAGCAGATACATGAGAAGCTGGTTTTACTTGTACCTAAGAAGGATGGGACATGGAGAATGTACGTTGATTGCCGAGCCATCAACAATAACGGTAAAGTATCATCTTATTCCTCGCTTAAATGACATGTTAGATGAGTTGCATGGTTCTTGCGTATTCTCTAAGATTGATTTAAAGAGTGGTTATCATCATATTAGAATGAAAGAAGGAGATGAATGGAAAACTGTTTTTAAAACAAAATATGTTTTGTATGAATAGTTAGTTATGCCTTTTGGGTTGACTAATGCACCAAACACTTTTATAAGACTTACGAATTATGTTTTGCGTGCATTTATAGGCAGGTTTGTTATTGTCTATTTTGATGATATACTCATTTATAGTAAAAACTTGGATGATCATGCCGTACATTCGATGCAAACTTGAATGATCATCCGATATAAGCAAGGTAAGGAGAATGTGGTCGCCGATGCACTTTCTCGCAAGTATGCATTATTTTCGACACTTGATGCAAAATTGCATGGTTTTGAACACATTAAAAGTTTATACATTGATGACCACGAATTTTGTGAAGAGTACCAGGCTTGTGAGAAAAACGCTTGTGGTAAGTTATTTAGACATGATGGGCTCTTCTTTCGAAAAAATAAGTTATGTGTGCCTAACTGCTCTTTGAGAGATTTGTTAGTGCAGGAATCCCATGGAGGGGGATTAATGGGACATTTTGGAGTTGCTAAGAGCTTAGCTGTTTTGCAGGAATACTTCTATTGGCCACACATGAAATGAGATGTTGAGCGGATTTGTGGCAGATGTGTCACATGTAGGCAAGCTAAATCCAGAGTGCAACATAACGGTTTGTATACTCCTTTGCCCATTCCTTGTGAGCCTTGGATTGATATTTCAATGGACTTTGTGTTAGAATTACCTAGGACTAAATGTGGAAGAGATTCGATTTTTATGGTTGTGGATAGATTTTCTAAAATGACACACTTTATTCCATATCACAAAACGGATGATGCTTCGCATGTTGCTAATTTGTTCATAAGGGAGATTGTGAGATTGCATGGCATGCGTAGAACCATTGTTTCGGATAGAGATGCTAAGTTCTTGAGCTACTTTTGGAAGACTTTGTGGTGTAAACTAGCTACCAAGTTTTTGTTTTCTACTACTTGTCACCCACAAACTGATGGTCAAACCAAAGTAGTAAATAGGACTTTGTCTACTTTATTGAGGACAATAATTAAAAAGAACATCAAAACATACGAAGAGTATTTACCACATTTGAGTTTGCTTATAATAAGTCTATTCATTCTGCTACTAAATTCTCACCGTTTGAAATTGTTTATAGGTTTTAATCCTTTTACTCCATTATATTTATCTCCATTACTTGTTTCTAAGCGTGTTAATTTGGATGGAAAGAGAAAGGCTGATTTTGTTAAGCAGATACATGAGAAGCTGGTTTTACTTGTACCTAAGAAGGATGGGACGTGGAGAATGTGCGTTGATTGCTAAGCCATCAACAATAACTGTAAAGTATCATCTTATTCCTCGCTTAAATGACATGTTAGATGAGTTGCATGGTTCTTGTGTATTCTCTAAGATTGATTTAAAGAGTGGTTATCATCATATTAGAATGAAAGAAGGAGATGAATGGAAAACTGTTTTTAAAACAAAATATGTTTTGTATGAATAGTTAGTTATGCCTTTTGGGTTGACTAATGCACCAAACACTTTTATAAGACTTACGAATTATGTTTTGCGTGCATTTATAGGCAGGTTTGTTATTGTCTATTTTGATGATATACTCATTTATAGCAAAAACTTGGATGATCATGCCGTACATTCGATGCAAACTTGAATGATCATCCGGTATAAGCAAGGTAAGGAGAATGTGGTCGCCGATGCACTTTCTCGCAGGTATGCATTACTTTCTACACTTGATGCAAAATTGCTCGGTTTTGAACACATTAAAAGTTTATACATTGATGACCACGAATTTTGTGAAGAGTACCAGGCTTGTGAGAAAAACGCTTGTGGTAAGTTATTTAGACATGATGGGTTCTTTTTTCAAGAAAATAAGTTATGTGTGCCTAACTGCTCTTTGAGAGATTTGTTAGTGCAGGAAACCCATGGAGGGGGATTAATGGGACATTTTGGAGTTGCTAAGAGTTTAGCTGTTTTGCAGGAATACTTCTATTGGCCACACATGAAACGAGATGTTGAGCGGATTTGTGACTGATGTGTGACATGTAGGCAAGATAAATCCAGACTGCAACCCAACGGTTTGTATACTCCTTTGCCCATTCCTAGTGAGCCTTAGATTGATATTTCATTGGACTTTGTGTTAGGATTACCTAGGACTAAATGTGGAAGAGATTCGATTTTTATGTTTGTGGGTAGATTTTCTAAGATGACACACTTTATTCCATATCACAAAACGGATGATACTTCGCATGTTGCTGATTTGTTCTTTAGGGAGATTGTGAGATTGCATGGCATGCGTAAAACCATTATTTCGGATAGAGATGCTAAGTTCTTGAGCTACTTTTGGAAGACTTTGTGGTGTAAGCTAGCTACCAAGCTTTTGTTTTCTACTACTTGTCACCCACAAACTGATGGTCAAACCAAAGTAGTAAATATGATTTTGTCTACTTTATTGAGGACAATAATTAAAAAGAACATCAAAATATAGGAAGAGTATTTACCACATTTGAGTTTGCTTATAATAAGTCTATTCATTCTGCTACAAATTATCACCGTTTGAAATTGTTTATAGGTTTAATCCCTTTACTCCATTATATTTATCTCCATTACCTGTTTCTGAGAGTGTTAATTTGGATGGAAAGAAAAAGGCTGATTTTGTTAAGCAGATACATGAGAAGGCAAGGCTCAACATTGAGAGAAGAATAGAGCAGTATGCAAAACAAGCCAACAAGGGGCGTCACAAGCTTACTTTTTAATCCGGAAATTGGGTTTGGCTGCATATGAGAAAAGAGAGATTTCCGACGCAAAAACGTTCCAAACTGCTTCTAAGAGGGGATGGTCCTTTCCAAGTTCTAGAGCGCATCAATGATAATGCTTACAAGCTAGATTTGCCAGGTGAGTACAATATCAGTGCTACTTTTAATGTTACTGATTTGAGTCTTTTTGATGTAGTTGATACTTTGAGGGCAAATCCATTTCAAGAGGAGGGGAATGATGCAAATAATGGCATGACTACAAAAGAGCCAGTTCAAGTTTCAACTGGGCCGGTTACAAGAGCACGAGAAAAGAAGTTTAAAGATGCACTTAATGGGCTAATTCAAGAGGTTTGGGTTCAAGCAAATTCGTGGAGGTCCATTGAGAATGGTTCAAGTGTTCAACAAAGATGCATCAATATGATTCAACTACTAGAAGAATCTGGACATATTAAGGGCTGATTGTTTCCTTTTGTTTCGTTTCTATTTCTGATTGTTTCTTTTTCTATTGTGGGAGTGTGATCACCAAAATAAGGGCTGATTGTTTCTTTTTGTTTCGTTTCTATTTCTGATTGTTTCTTCCTTTTTATTATGGGCGTGTGACCCCCAAATAAAAGGGCTGATTGTTTCCTTTTGTTTTGTTTCTATTTCTAGAACTTTTCTATTTTTATCCTATTAATAGGCATCTAATGGAATAGAGGAGAGACAATTTGTTTTTCTGAAAATTAGTGAGTTTTATTCTCTTTAGTTCTTTGAAAGACTATTCGAACTTATCGGAATTCTTCTGACGTTCATCATCGGCTTATCAAATGGCTTTCTACTATCGTTTGTGGCGTCTTCCTTATACCGAAGGTTTGAGATCAATTATACCGAAGTTCTTTTTTTGTTAAAGTAACGGGTCGAGATCTGCCAACCAAACCTGATCGTGAACGTTTTTTGGATTTTCCTTTTATTTTACGGGTCTCGTCATTCTTGATGGGGTTCGCATCACAAAGTCTCGTTGATCCAACAACTTCTGATGGGTACGGCCACATTGGTTGGCGGCAGGGGATTTCATAATCCCGGCGGGTTCTATAGTTGTTGCTCTGACTTTTTCACTCCCATGTCTAGTTCGAAATCCGGTCTGGTCTGTCTAAGCCAGTACAAAGCTTTTCGAAAATGTTCCAACTGAACCAAAAGAGCGAAAGGAGTCAACGGTCTCAGTCTTCTTAGTCTAGTCAATCAATCAATCGACGCGATGTTAAGCAAGGTCAACAGAGCCATTCTCGACTTTTGCAGGCCGCTTTCAGTCCTCTCATTGGTAGTGGGAGTGCGGGGGCGATGTTTTTTGGGTGAACGACTGGGATGGTTAGATAGTTTCTGCCTTTCAACGGCATTTGTCGATGCCCAGGATGGAGGAAAGCCGACGCTACAGTCTGAAAGAAAAAAGAGAGAAATGACAATTGGTTAGCGTGCTAATGATTTGGTGGGACACCACATCGGACAACAAGTCATAAGGGAGTCTTCGCCCTCTGGAAGAGCATCAAAGAAGTGGGTTGCCGAGTTCACTCGGGACCCGGAGTATCGAATGAAAATTTCTTTATAAAAGAAAAGAGGTTCCTCTGTCGAATCCATCGTTGGTGAAGGCTCCTCGTCACCTCGCTTAGAACGCCATGCTCGCTATTCCCATCAACAAAACTACCCGGGCCTGTAAACAGTAAACTCACCGTTTGACTTGCTCTTCGTTCGGGTCTAATCGTTTTTGTATTCGGCCAACTCGGAATTGATCTATAAAATTATCAATGAAGAATAAATGAAACAAAGCAAAACTATAGAAGTCAAAAAATGTGATCGAGCGTGTCTCTTTCTCCTTTTCAGATCGACGAAGTCGATGGAGCCAGTGAGCCCAACTGTATCGCGTAGGTCGACAGTAGCGCATACGTCGTGCTCGACCTATAGGTCAAGCATTCCATCACTTTCTGTCCTTTGACATCGGGGTGGTATGTTTGGCTCATTCTGGATCAACGAGGTAGTCAATAGTACACGAGAAATACCCTTTCTGCCGACAAGGGGAAGCGCCCGAAAGGGGGGGGGAGCTCCCATCGAGATGGACGTCTCGACGGGCGTATGTCTTTTTGGGAACTCCGCGATGGTTGGGAAGGGTTTCCGGCCCAGTAGCAGTGGTTCTTATTTCTCTAGACAGCCGACATTCTGGCAACTAGCTCTGACGTAACTGACGTGTGAAGTGGACGAAGTTCTTTACTTTTTTTATAGTGGAGCTTACACCAAGATCAGTTGTAGTTTTTCCACTAGAAATGACGGGAAGAGATGTTGCGCTAGGTCAATTGAGCATTGGGTGGCTATGGGAGTATTCCCCAAAGTTCAATCAGATGGGACTCTTTGTTGAAGGGAATAAGACGTTTGCAACTAAAAAACCAGCAGATGCAAATCAAAAACCAATAAACCATCCCCTCTCTTTTTTCAACTAGCTGACTGACATTGGGATGTGGTGTCCCACCAATTGGTTAGCAAAAGCCAATAAACCATCCCCTCTCTTTTTTCAACCATCCCCTCTCTTTTTCCTATCCCCACAAAAAATTGCGTCTATTATTCCCATCCAACCCGTACAAATATGATTTTTTTTTTTGGTTTTTCGCCATTCAACCGTCACGTCACAGCCTTTCCTCCCCGGGCACAGATCTTCAAGAGAAGAGACATTGGGACTCCCTTTCCTGATGGATCTGCTACTTGTGCTTGCTTACTGGATTGGCTTACTTTCTTTTTCCTAGTTTGCACCCTTTGGTTGCTTTCATGTTCCGGAGCATAGTCACCACTAGCAGAACAAGGGGACTAATGCACCAAGCACTTTTATAAGACTTACGAATTATGTTTTGCGTGCATTTATAGGCAGGTTTGTTATTCTCTATTTTGATGATATACTCATTTATAGTAAAAACTTGGATGATCATGCCGTACATTCGATGCAAACTTGGATGATCATCCGGTATAAGCAAGGTAAGGAGAATGTGGTCGCCGATGCACTTTCTCGCAGGTATGCATTACTTTCTACACTTGATGCAAAATTGCTCGGTTTTGAACACATTAAAAGTTTATACATTGATGACCACTAATTTTGTGAAGAGTACCAGGCTTGTGAGAAAAACGCTTGTGGTAAGTTATTTAGACATGATGGGCTCTTCTTTCGAAAAAATAAGTTATGTGTGCCTAACTGCTCTTTGAGAGATTTGTTAGTGCAGGAATCCCATGGAGGGGGATTAATGGGACATTTTGGAGTTGCTAAGAGCTTAGCTGTTTTGCAGGAATACTTCTATTGGCCATACATGAAACGAGATGTTTAGCGGATTTGTGGCAGATGTGTCACATGTAGGCAAGCTAAGTCCAGAGTGCAACCCAACGGTTTTTATACTCCTTTGCCCATTACTAGTGAGCCTTGGATTGGTATTTCAATGGACTTTGTGTTAGGATTACCTAGGACTAAATGTGGAAGAGATTCGATTTTTATGGTTGTGGATAGATTTTCTAAGATGACACACTTTATTCCATATCACAAAACGGATGATGCTTCGCATGTTGCTGATTTGTTCTTTAGGGAGATTGTGAGATTGCATGGCATGCGTAGAACCATTGTTTCGGATAGAGATGCTAAGTTCTTGAGCTACTTTTGGAAGACTTTGTGGTGTAAGCTTGCTACCAAGTTTTTGTTTTCTACTACTTGTCACCCACAAACTGATGGTCAAACCAAAGTAGTAAATAGGACTTTGTCTATTTTATTGAGGATAATAATTAAAAAGAACATCAAAACATAGGAAAAGGATTTACCACATTTGAGTTTGCTTATAATAAGTCTATTCATTCTCCTACTAAATTCTCACCGTTTGAAATTGTTTATAGGTTTAATCCTTTTACACCATTATATTTATCTCCATTACCTGTTTTTGAGCATGTTAATTTGGATGGAAAGAAAAAGGCTGATTTTGTTAAGCAGATACATGAGAAAGTAAGGCTCAACATTGAGAGAAGAATGGAGCAGTATGCAAAACAAGCCAACAAGGGGCGTCACAAACTTATTTTTTAATCCGGAAATTGGGTTTGGTTGCATATGAGAAAAGAGAAATTTCCGACGCAAAGACGTTCCAAACTGCTTCCAAGAGGGGATGGTCCTTTCCAAGTTCTAGAGCGCATTAATGATAATGCTTACAAGCTAGATTTGCCAGGTGATTACAATGTCAGTGCTACTTTTAATGTTACTGATTTGAGTCTTTTTGATATAGTTGATGCTTTGAGGGCAAATCCATTTCAAGAGGAGGGGAATGATGCAAATAATGGCATGACTACAAAGGAGCCAGTTCAAGTTTCAACTGGGCCGGTTACAAGAGCACAAGAAAAGAAGTTTAAAGATGCACTTAATGGGCTAATTCAAGAGGTTTGGGTTCAAGCAAATTCGTGGAGGTCCATTGAGAATGGTTCACGTGTTCAATAAAAATGCATCAACATGATTCAACTACTAGAAGAATCTGGACATATTAAGGGCTGATTGTTTTCTTTTGTTTCATTTCTATTTTTGATTGTTTTCTTTTCTATTGTGGGCGTGTGATCACCAAATTAAGGGCTGATTGTTTCATTTTGTTTCGTTTCTATTTCTGATTGTTTCTTCTTTTTTACTATGGGTGTGTGACCCCCCAAATAAAAGGGCTGATTGTTTCCTTTTGTTTTGTTTCTATTTCTAGAACTTTTCTTTTTTTAGCCTATTAATAGGCATCTAATGGAATAGAGGAGAGACAATTTGTTTTTCTGGAAATTAGTGAGTTTTATTCTCTTTGGTTCTTTGAAAGACTATTCGAACTTATCGGAATTCTTCTGACGTTCATCATCGGCTTATCAAACGGTTTTCTACTACCGTTTGTAGCGTCTTCCTTATACTAAGGTTCTTGTTTCCCATTAAATAACGGGTTGAGATCAATTATACCGAATTTCTTTTTTTGTTGAAGTAACGGGTCGAGATCTCCCAACCAAACCTGATCGTGAACGTTTTTGGATTTTCCTTTTATTTTACGGGTCTCGTCATTCTTGACGGGGTTCGCATCACAAAGTCTCGTTGATCCAACAACTTCTGATGGGTACGGCCACATTGGTTGGCGGCAGGGGATTTCATAATCCCAGCGGGTTCTATAGTTGTTGCTCTGACTTTTTCACTCCCATGTCTAGTTGGAAATCCGGTCTGGTCTGTCTAAGCCAGTACAAAGCTTTTCGAAAATGTTCCAACCGAACCAAAAGAGCGAAAGGAGTCAACGGTCTCAGTCTTTTTAGTCTAGTCAATCAATCAATCGACGCGATGTTAAGCAAAGTCAACAGAGTCATTCTCGACTTTTGCAGGCCGCTTTAAGTCCTCTCATTGGTAGTGGGAGTGCGGGGGCAATGTTTTTTGGGTGAACGACTGGGATGGTTAGATAGTTTCTGCCTTTCGACGGCATTTGTCGATGCCCAGGATGGAGGAAAGCAGACGCTACAGTCTGAAAGAAAAAAGAGAGGAATGACAATTGGTCAGCGTGCTAATGATTTGGTGGGACACCACATCGGACAACAAGTCATAAGGGAGTCTTCGCCCTCTAGAAGAGCATCAAAGAAGTGGGTCGCCGAGTTCACTAGGGACCCGGAGTATCGAATGAAAATCTCTTTATAAAGAAAAGAGGTTCCTCTGTCGAATCCATCGTTGGTGAAGGCTCTCGTCACCTCGCTTAAAACGCCATGCTTGTTATTCCCATCAACAAAACTACCCGGGCCTGTAAACAGTAAACTCACCGTTTGACTTGCTCTTCTTTCGGTTCTAATCGTATTTGTATTCGGCCAACTCGGAATTGATCTATATCAATATCAATGAAGAATAAATGAAACAAAGCAAAACTATAGAAGTCAAAAAATGTGATCGAGTGTGTCTCTTTCTCCTTTCCAGATCAACGAAGTCGATGGAGCCAGTGAGCCCAACTGTATCGCGTAGGTCGACAGTAGCGCATACGTCGTGCTCGACCTGTAGGTCAAGCATTCCATCACTTTCTGTCCTTTGACATCGGGGTGGTATGTTTGGATCGATCTGGATCAACGAGGTAGTCAATAGTACACGAGAAATACCCTTTCTGCCGACAGAGGGAAGCGCCCGAAAGGGGGGGAGCTCCCATCGAGATGGACGTCTCGACGGGCGTATGTCTTTTTGGAAACTCCGCGATGGTTGGGAAGGGTTTCCGGCCCAGTAGCGTGGTTCTTATTTCTCCAGACAGGCGACATTCTGGCAACTAGCTCCAACGTAACTGACGTGTGAAGCGAACGAAGTTCTTTACTTTTTTTATAGTGGAGCTTACACCAAAATCAGTTGTAGTTTCTCCACTAGAAATGACGGGAAGAGATGTTGTGCTAGGTCAACTTGAGCATTGGGTGGCTATGGGAGTATCCCCCAAAGTTCAATCAGATGGGACTCTTTGTTGAGGGGAATAAGACGTTTGCAACTAAAAAACCAGCAGATGCAAAGCAAAAACTAATAAACCATCCCCTCTCTTTTTTCAACTAGCTGACTGACATTGGGATGTGGTGTCCCACAAATTGATTAGCAAAAGCCAATAAACCATCCCCTCTCTTTTTTCAACCATCCCCTCCCTTTTTCCTATTCCCACAAAAAATTGCGTCTATTATTCCCATCCAACCCGTACAAATATGATTTTTTTTTTTTTGGTTTTTCGCCCTTCAACCGTCATGTCACAGCCTTTCCTCTCCGGGCACAGCATCTTCAAGAGAAGAGACATTGGGACTCCCTTTCCTGATGGATCTGCTACTTGTGCTTGCTTACTGGATTGGCTTGCTTTCTTTTTCTTAGTTTGCACCCTTTGGTTGCTTTCATGTTCCGGAGCATAGTCACCACTAGTAGAGCAAGGGGACTAATGCACCAAGCACTTTTATAAGACTTACGAATTATGTTTTGCGTGCATTTATAGGCAGGTTTGTTATTGTTTATTTTGATGATATACTCATTTATAACAAAAACTTGGATGATCATGCCGTACATTCGATGCAAACTTGGATGATCATCCGGTATAAGCAAGGTAAGGAGAATGTGGTCGCCGATGCACTTTCTCGCAGATATGCATTACTTTCTACACTTGATGCAAAATTGCTCGGTTTTGAACACATTAAAAGTTCATACATTGATGACCACGAATTTTGTGAAGAGTACCAGGCTTGTGAGAAAAACGTTTGTGGTAAGTTATTTAGACATGATGTGTTCTTCTTTCAAAAAAATAAGTTATGTGTGCCTAACTGCTCTTTGAGAGATTTGTTAGTGCAGGAATCCCATGGAGGGGGATTAATGGGACATTTTGGAGTTGCTAAGAGTTTAGCTGTTTTGCAGGAATACTTCTATTGGCCACACATGAAACGAGATGTTGAGCGGATTTGTGGAAGATGTGTCCCATGTAGGCAAGCTAAATCCAGAGTGCAACCCAACGGTTTGTATACTCTTTTGCCCATTCCTAGTGAGCCTTAGATTGATATTTCATTGGACTTTGTGTTAGGATTACCTAGGACTAAATGTGGAAGAGATTCGATTTTTATGGTTGTGGATAGATTTTCTAAGATGACACTTTATTCCATATCACAAAACGGATGATACTTCGCATGTTGCTGATTTGTTCTTTAGGGAGATTGTGAGATTGCATGGCATGCGTAGAACCATTGTTTCGGATAGATATGCTAAATTCTTGAGCTACTTTCGGAAGACTTTGTGGTGTAAGCTAGCTACCAAGTTTTTATTTTCTACTACTTGTCATCCACAAACTGATTGTCAAACCAAAATAGTAAATAGGATTTTGTCTACTTTATTGAGGACAATAATTAAAAAGAACATCAAAACATAGGAAGAGTATTTACCACATTTGAGTTTGCTTATAATAAGTCTATTCATTTTGCTACTAAATTCTCACCGTTTTAAATTGTTTATAGGTTTAATTCTTTTACTCCATTACATTTATCTCCATTACCTGTTTCTGAGTGTGTTAATTTGGATAGAAAGAAAAAGACTGATTTTGTTAAGCAGATACATGAGAAGGGAAGGCTCAACATTGAGAGAAAAATGAAGCAGTATGCAAAACAAGCCAACAAAGGGCGTCACAAGCGTATTTTTTAATCCGAAAATTGGGTTTGGTTGCATATGGAAAAGAGAGATTTCCGACGCAAAGACGTTCCAAACTGTTTCCAAGAGGGGATGGTCCTTTCCAAATTCTAGAGCGCATCAATGATAATGCTTACAAGCTAGATTTGCCAGGTGAGTATAATGTCAGTGCTACTTTTAATGTTACTGATTTGAGTCTTTTTGATGTAGTTGATGCTTTGAGGGAAAATCCATTTCAAGAGGAGGAGAATGATGCAAATAATGGCATAACTACAAAGGAGCCAGTTCAAGTTTCAACTAGGCCGGTTACAAGAGCACGAGAAAAGAAGTTTAAAGATACACTTAATGGGCTAATTCAAGAGGTTTGGGTTCAAGCAAATTCGTGGAGGTCCATTGAGAATGGTTCACGTGTTCAACAAAGATGCATCAACATGATTCAACTACTAGAAGAATCTGGACATATTAAGGGCCGATTGTTTCTTTTGTTTCGTTTCTATTTCTAATTGTTTCCTTTTCTATTGTGGGCGTGAGATCACCAAATTAAGGGCTGATTATTTCTTTTTGTTTCGTTTATATTTCTGATTGTTTCTTCTTTTTTATTATGGGCGTGTGACCCCCCAAATAAAAGGGTTGATTGTTCCTTTTGTTTTGTTTCTATTTCTAGAACTTTTCTTTTTTTAGCCTATTAATAGACATCTAATGGAATAGAGGAGAGACAATTTGTTTTTCTGGAAATTAGTGAGTTTTATTCTCTTTGGTTCTTTGAAAAACTATTCGAACTTATCGGAATTCTTCTGACGTTCATCATCGGCTTATCAAACGGCTTTCTACTACCGTTTGTGGCGTCTTCCTTATACTAAGGTTCTTGTTTCGTATTAAACAATGAGTTGAGATCAATTATACCGAAGTTCTTTTTTATTGAAGTAACGGGTCGAGATCTCCCAACCAAACCTGATCGTGAACGTTTTTGGATTTTCCTTTTATTTTACGGGTCTCGTCATTCTTGACGGGGTTCGCATCACAAAGTCTCGTTGATCCAACAACTTCTGATGGGTACGGCCACATTGGTTGGCGGCAGGGGATTTCATAATCCCGGCGGGTTCTATAGTTGTTGCTCTGACTTTTTCACTCCCATGTCTAGTTGGAAATCCGGTCTGGTCTGTCTAAGCCAGTACAAAGCTTTTCGAAAATGTTCCAACCGAACCAAAAGAGCGAAAGGAGTCAACGGTCTCAGTCTTCTTAGTCTAGTCAATCAATCAATCGACGTCGGGGTGGTATGTTTGGCTCATTCTGGATCAACGAGGTAGTCAATAGTATACAAGAAATACCCTTTCCGCCGACAGAGGGAAGCGCCCGAAAGGGGGGGAGCTCCCATCGAGATGGACGTCTCGATGGGCGTATGTCTTTTTGGGAACTTCGCGATGGTTGGGAAGGGTTTCCGGCCCAGTAGCAGTGGTTCTTATTTCTCTAGACAGGCGACATTCTGGCAACTAGCTCCGACGTAACTGACGTGTGAAGCGGACAAAGTTCTTTACTTTTTTTATAGTGGAGCTTACACCAAGATCAGTTGTAGTTTTTCCACTAGAAATGACGGGAAGAGATGTTGCGCTAGGTCAACTTGAGCATTGGGTGGCTCTGGGAGTATTCCCCAAAGTTCAATCAGATGGGACTCTTTGTTGAGGGGAAGAAGATGTTTGCAACTAAAAAACCAGCAGATGCAAAGCAAAAACCAATAAACTATCCCTCTCTTTTTTCAACTAGCTGACTGATATTGGGATGTGGTGTCCCACCAATTGATTAGCAAAAGCCAATAAACCATCCTCTCTCTTTTTTCAACCATCCCGTCTCTTTTTCCTATCCCCACAAAAAATTGCGTCTATTATTCCCATCCAACCCGTACAAATATGATTTTTTTTTTGGTTTTTTGCCCTTCAACCGTCACGTCACAGCCTTTCCTCCGCGGGCACAGCATCTTCAAGAGAAGAGACATTGGGACTCCCTCTCCTGATGGATCTGCTACTTGTGCTTGCTTACTTCTTTTTACATCAATATTACCTGCAACACAAATGCAATCTTTTTACACTTATCCAATATTACCTGCAACACAAATGCAATCTTTTTACACTTATCCAGTAACGATAGCCTCGGATACAGAAAAACTTATACATAGTACGCTAAAACCATTATATTCTAATAATCCTCTTCTACACTTTGAAAAGTCACCTAGATACTGCACTATAGAACTTCTAGAACAATATAAGGATACTAAAATACGTGTTAACAGTATAATGGTATCCCCTATTGATAAAAAAGAGTTTGCAGAACAAATAAAAGAATTATTAGAATTAAAATTAATACAACCTAGTAAAAGTCCTCATTTTTCCCCTGCCTTCATGGTTAGAAATCATGCAGAGCAGAAAAGAGGAAAAGCTAGAATGGTTATAAACTATAGAAAGTTAAATAGTTATACAAAATTCGATGGATATTTTATACCTTCTGCAGAACAATTAATTAAACAAATACAAGGAGCAAAATACTATAGCAATTTCGATGCTAAATCTGGATTTTGGCAAATAAAATTGGCAAACCAAGAATCTATAGAATTAACAGATTTTAGTTGTCCACAGGGTCATTATGAATGGTTAGTAATGCCCTTTGGTCTAAAAAATGCACCACAAATATTTCAAAAATGGATGAATTCTATATTCGGACATTTACATTATGTAATTATTTACATTGATGATATATTAGTTTTTTCCAACACACTAGAAGAACATAAACGACATTTACTACAAGTAGTAGAAATATTATTAGAAAAAGGAATTATATTAAGTCCAAAAAAGATAAATTTATTTAAAACTGAGATTGAGTTTTTGGGAAAATATATAAAAGAAGGACAAATAGAATTACAACACATTTATACAAAGTTAAAGGAATTTCCAAAGACTTTTAAGAATTTAAAACAATTACAGAGTTTTCTTGGACTTTTGAATTATGGAAGAAAATTTATACCACATCTATCTGAACTAGTACAAAACCTACAAGAAAAACTAAAGCAAATTCAAGCCAAGTATAAATGTAAAACTGGTGAGCAACCAAGAAAATAGAATACAGAAAAAATACCCATTCAGTTATCTGCAATAGAAGAGAAAGAAATAGAAAAAATAAAAGAATTGGTCACCAAACAAACTATACTTTATTTTCCCCAAGAAAACGAGTTGCTAACATTATAAACAGATGCTTCTGATTATTTTTGGGCAGAAGTATTAATAGCTAAACAAAAGGAAATAGTTGCCTACACTTCAGGAAAGTTTTCAAAACAACAACAGAATTATTCTACCTATGACAAAGAATTACTAGCAATAAAACTTGCTATAAAAAGTTTAAAAATTTATTTACTTAATCGAAATTTCATTATAGAAACAAATAATAAAGCAGTAGCACAATTCTTAAAGAAAAGGACTGTAAATAATCCGGAGGAAAACCTTCGAAGAGTAAGAATTGCTTTATATCTTGAGATTTATCAATACGATGTTAAATATATTCTTGGTTACACTAACTATCTTGCAGATCTCCTTACTCGTCCTGACTATGGATGAGGAAATGTTAAAAAGACTAAGATCCATGGCCGACCAGGCCAAGTGGACTACTATTACAAATGCTAAAAAGACCCCGCAAGCGGGAGGCAATAACCAGAAGAAGACCCCTACAAAGGGAGAAGCAAGCACATCCACCCAGGAAACTAGAGGTCAGACATATACCCAGGCAACTGGAGGCAATTCATCTACCCAGGAAACTGGAGGCCAAACTACTACTACATCAACCTCTACAGAGGCTAAACCATTCCCGCCACCAGGAATGACGGTGTTACCAGTCCAAAATAACACTCCAACTTACAGCAACATTACTGCAGCACAGAAGAGAATTCAAGGAGCACAAACCAACAGACCTACAGCAGCAGCTGTGGTGAGAGATTGGTATAATACTGATCTCAGAGCTTCCAACCCTCACATCTACGAGAGGTTGAATGGATGCTATCGCGCTATTCAATCTAATGATTTTAACATCAAAGTACTGGCTCTTGCAAATAGAGCAAATGGTACTTTCTATGTTTTCCCATTATACCCAGGAGAAGACTGAAAGACAGGCCATCGTCAAGACAGTAACAGACTTATGCAGTTATACTCTTACTGCTTAGAGCTCAGACTTAGAAAACAGAAAGGGAACCTGGTTCCAGGGTTCATCTCAAGACTAGGAATATTTAAGAAGTATAATTCAAGACATGGAGATATCATATCAGGGACACCATCCATTACCTGAGTTTTATAAGCTTTTAGATCTTTGCAAAATTCAAAATGAGAGATCTAGACAGCTTGGAGCTGAAATCACAGTACACAAGATGATCGGCTTGAATCAACAAAACATGATCCCTGATTCTCAGTTAAGGGATTTCTTCAGACAGCTAGAGGCTACAGATATTGTAGCGGTTCTACAGCAACATGAACTTATCTGGAACAAAAATAATTCTCCTAGAATTATTTCTGGATTCCAGGAGATAGCAAAGTGTCAGAAGGCCATTCAACTTGGTCTTGTTCATGAGATATTTGTCAACTCTTCTCATCCAGAGGAGTTTCAAGACTTCCTAACCCCCATATGTCTGAAGAGTATCAAAGCATATACTTCTAGGTATCAAACTACCTTCTTCCTCCGTATCTGGGGCACTTGGGAGGAAAGGAAATACCTGAAGATCTTTCCTTCTGTCCAACTTTGGGAACTACACAGTCATAATTACATTCCTTCCCCTGCATGTGAAAACCTTCCGGTCTTCGATTTGGAAGAGGAAACAAAAAAGGTAGCCAGAGAGTTTTTTGATGAAGCCTACACAAAGGCTATATCAGGAGCACACACTATAAAGATAGAAAATAATATTTTATTTTATGATTATATTGGTGCTTTTGAACCCTCTGAAGTCAAAATTCCCAAAGTCCTCGCATTCTTATCTTCTCTCCAATTGGGGAAGATCAGTTCTAAAGCAAAAGAAGAGTTTTATAAAGAACTGGAAAGAATGGAAGACGAAGATCTAGGAGGAGATGAAGACCACCACCAGGAAGGCTAGCATGAAGACATCGGAGATGCAGTTGATGAAGAAGCCTTGGAAAATATTATGCAAGATTAAGCGCGGTGGGACCATGCTTACTCATCAAGATTCGGCCTCATCCTTTGCCCACTCAAACTCCATCCAGAAGATTCCCCAACAACCACGTTTAATTATTGTACTAAAAGTTGTGCATTATTGTACGAAAAAGTCAGCACTGTAGCAATAATGTAAACTTTCCTGTAGCACTTTTACTGTTAAAAGATTCCTTCTTATCTTAAGGAATCCCTTTGTAACCACTATATAAAGAAATGAATGGAAGGGGAAGGGGCATCGAGTTTTCTGATCTCTGAGAAGACTTGAAGCTTTCTTGATCCTCTTTGCTTCTTTCATATTTCTTCTTTCGTTTAAATTTTGAGTTGTAAATAGTGGGCATAGAAGTGGTATCAGAGCCTTGGTGTACAGAGCTTGGCGACGATCACCTTCTATTTTCTTCCTCTTTGTAAGTATTCTTACTCATGTCTAGCTAAATAATTAGACATGTTATTCTCTTAATTTTTCTAGCTTAGGTAGATGATAATATCCTACGCCATGGAGTAGGAAACGAACCATGGCTGTGCTCTATCTCTCTGAAGTAAGTAATAGGCTTGTGGTAGACAGTGGAGGTCTTCGCAGCCTAACTCTAAGATGAAAGCCACTCTTAGAGGTTACCGTGAGCCAGAGAGAATAGGGACAAACTGATATTATTATCTAACTAGCTATAGAAAGGAAGAGAATAACGTGTCTAATATCCTTAAAGTTTTTTCTATGTCTAAATCAGTAGTAATTCCAGAAAACTACGCATGTCCTTATAAGCTAGATTCTCATGAACATATTATTCACTTACCTTCAAATGGATCTGAAGAACAACAAAATAGCATGTTAAACTACCTAGTAGACCAAATACATTTGATTTCTCAAAAAAATCAAATCTTTGCAAACGTTTTCAAATATTCCTATTTATTCTCCTATTAAAGAAAGATTAGGTTCTGTTAGAATGTTAAAATTTTCCTCAAAAAATTTAGAAGAAGTCAGCCCAAAAGAAATTAATTATCAGGACTATTTGAAATATAAATCTATGCAAAAACAAGAATTAGATGGAATTCTTGATTCAAAAGAGCTTTATGATTTTTATGATAAATATGCTACTTCCATTAGATATTTTGCTGAAAAGAAATCTTATCTAGAAAATCTCTCTGCCAGTTCTGCTGACGAGCTAACTGTATCTTCTGTATCTTCTGATGATGATACTATACAACATATACCCTCTAACGAGGAGAATACTATACTACATATACCCTCTAACGAGGAGTCCTCTAACGAGGAAAATTTATATATTAATATGGAAAGAGGAGAATCCTCAGGATCTGTCATACAACATGCACATCAGTATCCTCCAATTCATGAAGCCTCCGACGAGAGAATTCATGAAGCCTCCGACGAGAGTATGTATCATAGAGACACTGCTGAAACCTTTATAGATGATTATATATTCAAGCAAGGTAGAAAATATTATACTCCTTCTATGGATTTGATATTCAATATAGACCATATACCTGCTAGAAAACTAAGAGATTATATAGTAAATTGGGAACAACGATTTATAAGAACAGCTTTATTACTACCTGAAACAATAAAAAATAAAGATTTTGTAATTATAGCTTGTGGTTATTGGCAAGAAATAGCCTTAAGATGGTTAAGACAATATGAAAAACTACACCCTACAGAAATAGCAGCTTTAGATACTTATTCTGATAGAAAAACTGCTCTACATAGTATCTGTAAACTACTATATACAGACTTAACGGGAGAAGAACTATTTGAAGAAACAATAGATGAAAATATTTTGTTAAAAATGAAACTTTGTAACATATGTTATTTAGAAGAATTTGCAAACGAATATATAAGTCATATATTTAAATTAAATTCTTTAGAAAAGAAAACGTTCTGGTTAAAAGCCTTTTTTTGCTAAATTACCTATACCTTGGGATACAATGATAGAGAAAAAATATAATAGCCTAAAAGGTGGATTAGCAGATAGTACTGGAATGCTAAAGAAAGCTTGTATGG
This sequence comes from Dracaena cambodiana, assembly GCA_036321105.1. Classification (NCBI taxonomy): domain Eukaryota; kingdom Viridiplantae; phylum Streptophyta; class Magnoliopsida; order Asparagales; family Asparagaceae; genus Dracaena; species Dracaena cambodiana. The sequence continues at coordinate 53,632,092 of JAYEPQ010000002.1, forward strand.
AAACAGTTAAGAAAACTTGCCAAAAATAACAGGCTAGTAAACATTTGAAAAAGCATATACATGGCTCTGATATTAAAGTATCATGTTGTCCTAAATATGATGATGAAGTAAATTATCAATTTGGATATCCCCCTATCTATGGTTACAATAAACCATATAAGAAGAGACATTCAAAACATTCTAAATATAAAAACTTTAAACCTAAATACAAAAGAAAAAGATATAAAATATCTAAGAAAAAATGGAGACCAGAATTTAAAGAAAAATATAAGAAGTCAAAGAAATATAAAAGGAGAAAGTTTATTAAAAATAACAAAGTGGATAAAACAACTTATAAAAAGAATTGTAAATGTTTCAAATGTGATAAAGAAGGCCATTTTGCATACGAATGTCCTTTAAGTGTAAAAATAGTATGGATTGATGATCTTGAAACATATGATATACACTTGGGAACCATCGAAGAAATTCCTAGCGATAATTCTTCAATATATGAAGTAGAATCTATATATGAAGAAAGTTCTTCTGAATTTTCAGAAGAAGAAACATTTGGAATTAACATGATAACTCTAAATAAAACATATCATTCTGTACAAATTATACCTTTATCTAAAACAGTATTACTTCCCAAAAGAGAATCCTTAAAATATCCTGGTCACATAATATATGCTAGTAAAACCTATTTGTTACAAAGATATCAAACAACAGAAATATATTTAGATCTTATTATAAAAATCCCTTATGGATATTATGGGAAAATCCAAAACTCAAAATATCATACTATTAGAAACATTTTTATTACTTACGGATTAATAAAATCCATGTCAGATCAGAATATATGTATAACAATGAAAAGCACCAGTTTAGAAAACCAACCATATCAAATACCTTCAGGAATGCCAATAGGTATATTGATAATACACAAAAATGAAGATCTACCATTAATAAAGGTAGAATCAGACCCATTGCTATCAACATCTCCACCATTAAGTCCTGAGTTAATTCCAGGACAAACTTCTAAAGAAAATACCGTTGAATATAGAATATTTATGAATAGACTGACAGAAATTGAGCCCTTAGAAACTAGAAATGAAAGCCTCGACAATAGTCAAGGAGAACAATACGAAATTACAGACGAAGATATAGAAAGATTAAAACTTTCTATACCTCATACAAAACAAAACGAAGTATATAATCCTCCACCTAGATTTAAATCTTTTTGGTCAACAAAAAATACATATATCTTTGAAAGAATGCAAGGAAATATAGAACTAAAAGGAGACGAGGATTTTACCTCTAAAAAGATACTAAATACTGCACAAATAGAAAGACTTAGACAGAAATATCCAAAGAAAAAATATTTGCATATAGGATTAATCCAAATAAAGATAACAGGTCTTTTTAGATCTGGAATAGATACACCTATTATGGTCATATGTTGTGATGAAAGAATAATAAACAACCCTCTGAACAGTATACTAGGATGAGCTAAGTCTAATTTAGCCCATAGAATATTTGGGGTAAATATATACCCAGATTTTTGTATAAGTTTACATGACAAAAATATAGACAAAGCATGTACACTATCTATAAACCTAAAAGGTATTGAAATGTTACCTGGATCAAAAATTCTAGGAATTTAATGGGAACACTGTTTAGCCTTAAACGAAACTTCTACCTTTAGATCCATTACACCAACACAATTTATTAAACTGTATGAAGTTGGAAATGGAAAAGTCATACATCCAAAATTAGTAGATGTTAGACATCTCAAATATGATAATGAAATGCAATTTTTCTTAAAAAGTCTTAAACCAAAAATGCAACTCCCTGAAAAAACTTTTATTGCTTCAGGCAATACCATTTCTACAACAATTATTAATCCTAATATACCAAGAAGTCTAAGTACCACTGACTATAGACATACACAATTTCATATAGAACCTAGTAGAGCTAGTACCTCTACTATAGAAACGAATCTAGAAAATACTCCATTAGAAGGACGAACACAAAGAATTTTAGATGAACAAAAAAGATTACAAAACCAAAATATAATAAAACTACCATCATCACCTTCTCATCTTACTTATGTTGGACCTTAAGGTAAAATCCCACCTACATATCTATATTCCACTAACTATAAAGTTTCCTGATATACAAACAGATCTAACTATCCATGCTTTAGTAGATTCTGGAGCTGAAACTAGTTTAATACAAAATACATTTATTCCTCAACAATTTTGGATCCCTTTAGACAAACAAGCTAAATTACAAGACTTCATGGGACGACCTGTCCATATTACACATAAGGCACGTTTATCCATATACATACCTGCCATTCATAATCAAGAACACCATTACAAATTCGAATTTGCCCTCTTACCCAAAGAATTTGATATCGACTGCCTTCTTGGTATGAATAATCTTCGACATTATACTCCTTTCAACACCCACTACTTTGTTTTTGACAATCACTCCATTCCACGCGTCCCATTTCCAATGGCTTTAGCCCCAAATTTTACGCCAGCCCAGCGTGGTCTCTCAGGTACTGCTGCTCTTGAGAAGAGCCTTGGAACCATGTTCCCATTCTCTGATTTAGATCAGAGCTTTGTGCAGTAAGTGTGTAACTGTAGAGATCTGAGGTGGCTTTAATAGTGGCTTGCTTCTCCATCTTTTCTTGATTATAATGAGAGAATATGGAAAGAATCATCTGCTCTAACTGAGAGAGCCAGTATTTTGAAGAGTGAAAGTCATTTGACTGGATGGCGCGGTAGCATCCATTCAGCTTTTCATGGATATGTGGATTTGAATTCTTGAGTTCGAGATTGTACCAGTCTGGAGCTGCTGCTGCTGCTGTTGGCTTTGACATTTGTAATAGCAAAATACATAAAAGGAGTATGGTTTCCTTGCTTCACTCACTTAATTTGCTTGAAAGCTCGTTTAGTAGACAGCGAGTGGACGGTGCAGCAATAGCGTCGTCATTGAAGTAGGGTTTTTCTAGAAAGCGCCGTCACTACACGAGCTCGTAAGTCAACCACGGAATGAGCCTTGTCTACGAAGCTTCCTCGTTGTCACTTGCTTCTAGCGAAGCTTGACGCGCACTATAACATAGGCATTTTGGTATGATAGGAAGACTCCTTTAGACGGCCATAGGAGCGATAGCAAAGCTGACGCTGTCAAATCAAAAGGCGATCAGTTCTTATAGCAATAGCAAACCAAACGGCCAACTTATAGCCCTCTTTTTTCTTATTCTGTGAAAGATTATAGTTCTCGGGTATCCAATCAATTAATCCTCTAAACCAACTAAATGGGGGAAGCTGAAGTGGAAATTAAATGGAAAATTGGGTAAGGGAAGGGGGAAGCTCGACGGAAGGCTTCACTCACTTAATTCGCTTGAAAGCTTGTTTAGTAGTTGATCCTTGTATTTGTTTTATTAACTGCTCTGCAGCAGGTATAAAATAGCCATCAAATTTTGTATAGCTATTTAATTTTCTGTAATTAATAACCATTCTAGCTTTTCCCCTTTTTTGTTCTGCATGGTTTCTTACTAGAAAAGCAGGAGAAGAATGTGGACTTCTGCTCGGTTGGATTAGTTTGAGAGATAAAAGATCTTTGATTTGTTATGAAAATTCTTTTTTATCTGTTGGGGATACCATTATACTGTTTACTCGTATTTTAGTATCCTTATATTGTTCTAGTATAGTTAAGGAACAATATCTGGGAGATCTGTCAAAATGTAATAAGGGATTGTTTGAATATAATGGTTGTAGCATACTATGAATGACGTCTTCTGTATTAGAGAAGATTGTAAGTGGATAAGTATGTTTTGTAATAAGGCTTTCACCACGCTGGGCTGGCGTGAACGAGGAAGCTAAGGGCATGGGAAAATGAACCCGAGGTATTTGATTGTTATCAAAGAGAAAATAATGTGTATTGAAAGGAGCATAGTGGCGTAGGTTATTCATGCCTATAAGACAATCGATATCGAAATCGATGGGTAGTAAGGCAAAGTCGAAAGTATAGTGATGATGTTTATTATGGATATCCGGAATAGATATAGGTAACTTTGCTTTATGAGTGACAAGAACCGGTCTGCCCATAAAGTCTTGTAATTTAGCATGTTTTTCAAGAGGTAACCATAATTGTGGAGGAACAAATTTCTCTTGTATAAGACTAGTTTCAGCTCCAGAATCGAGGAGAGTATGTAAAGTAAGACATGTATTATTGGGAAATAATAATATCATGGGAATATATATATGTAATTGGGGTTTTGTTTCAAGGTCCAACATTTGATAAGCCAAAAGAACTAGTTGGTAGTCGTATAATGTGTTGGTCTTGTACCCTTTTTTGTTGATCAAGAATTCGTTGAGTTCTTCCTTCGAGAGGAGTATGTTCAAGATTGTCAAAAGTAGACAGACTAGGTCTATTTGGTTCCAAGTGGAAATTTATATTTCTGTGTTCAGAAGTACTAAGACTTCTTGGGATACGTGGATTTATGATCGTAGTAGAAATAGTATTTCCAGAAGCAATAAAGGTTTCTATAGGGAGATGTGTTTTTGGTTTTAAAGTTTGCAAAAACACTTGCATCTCATTATCATATCTTAGATGTCTTATATTAACTAATTTTGGTTGGATTATTTTTCCGTTTCCAACCTCAAAGAGTTTAATAAATTGTGTTGGTGTGACTGATCTGAAGGTAGATGTTTCGTTTAGGGCTAAGTAATATTCCCATTGAATACCCAAAACTTTAGATCCAGGGAGCATCTCTATTCCTTTGAATTTGATAGATAGTGTACAAGCCTTTTCTATATTAGTGTCATGTAAACTGATACAAAAGTCAGGATGTATATTTACTCTGAATATTCTATTTGCTAAATTGGATTTTGCTCCTCCTAATATACTGTTTAGAGGATTATTGATAATTCTCTCATCACAACATATTATCATAATTGGTATATCTATTTCTGATCTGAATAGACCAGTAATTTTTATCTGAATTAACCCAATGTGTAAATATTTCTTTTTTGGATATTTTTTTGTTTTAGTTTTTCAATCTGATGGAGATTTAGTATTTTTATAGAGGTAAAGTCTTCATCTCCTTTTAGCTCTATATTTCCTGCATTCTTTCAAAAAGATATGTAGGTTTATTTGTCCATAAGAATTTGAATTTAGTTTGAGGCTTATATACCTCATCTTGTCTAGCATGTGGTATAGAAAGTTTTAATCTTTCAATATCTTCATCAGTAATTTCATAATGTTTACCTTGACTGTTATCAATACTTATATTATGAATTTCTTGAGGTTCTATCTCTGATAAAGTATTCATGTATACTCTGTATTCAAACATAGGTTCTTTAGAAGTCTGTCCAGGAGTAAATTCTGAACTTAAGGGTGGAGAAGTTGAAAGTAAAGGATCTTGTTCAACTTTAACCATTGCTAAATCTTCATATCTATATATTATTAGTATTCCAATAGGGGTACCTATAGGAATTTGATAAGGATTATTATCCAAGCTTGTACTTTTCATTGTTATACTTGTATTTTGATCAGTCATGGATTCTATTAATCCATAGGTAATAAAGATATTTCTAATGGTATGATGTCTTAGATTTCTGATCTCTCCATAATACCCATATGGTATTCTTATAATCAAATCTAAGTAGATTTCTGTTGTTTGATACCTTTGTAAGCTGTAACTTTTATTTGCATATAGTATATGCCCGGGGTATTTTAAAAATTCTTTCTTAGGTAATATAGCAGTTTTTGATAAAGGTATAACTTTAATAAAGTGATAAGTTTTATTTAAGGTTAACATATATATATTGAATTCTTCCGTTTCAGAAGATTCTGAATTTGAAGAGCTATCTTCATATATAGTTTCTATTTCATATATGAAAGAATTGTCACTGAGAACTTTTGCTATAGTTCCTGTATGTATATAATACATTTCTAATTCGTTTAACCATACTGTTTTAATATTTACTTTGCATTCAGAAGCATAATGGCCTTCTTTACCGCATTTAAAACATGTGCAGTTCTTTTTTTCATTCCTGATTTATTTGTTTTAATAAATTTTTGTTTTTTGTATTTCTTCGATTTTTTATACTTTTCCTTATATTCAGGTCTCCATTTTTTTCTGGATACCTTGTATTTCCTTTTTTTGAATTTTGGTTTATATTCCTTAGATTTCTTTGTATATTTTTTGTGTTTTTTCTTATATGGAAAATATGGTTTGTTGTACCCGTATACGGGGGGACATCCAAACTGATAATTGATATCTGGATCATATTTAGGGCAACATGATGTCTTTATATCAGATTTATGAATATATTTCATGAGATGATTGTTTGCCCGTTGTAATTGACAAGTTTTCTTGACAGTTTCCATACAAGCCTTTTTTAGAGAGCCTGTATTATTTAGAATACCTCCAGCTCTAAGATTATTATATTTTTTCTCTATCATGGAATCCCATGGGATAGGTAATTTAGAAAAGAAAGATGTAATCCATAAGGTTTTCTTTTCTAAAGTATTTAGCTTGAAAATATAACTGATATATTGGTTTGCAAACTCTTCTAGATAGCAGATATTGCATAACCTCATTTTTAATAGTATGTTTTAATCTATTCCTTCGGCGTTTATATCATCGCAGTTAAATCAACATATAAATATTTGCAGATACTATGCAAAGCGCATCTTCTAGAATTGTGGTTGTTTAATGCTAATATTTCATCAGGAAATAATTTCTCATTTTGAGTTAGCCATCGTAAAGCTATTCCCTGCCAATATCCGCAGGCTAGTATTACAAAATCTTTATGTGGAACTCCTTCAGATATTAATGTATTGGTTCCAACCATCAATTGTTCCCAATTTACTATGTAGTCCCTTAAATCATTAGTTGGTATATGATCTACATTAAATGGTATATGATCTACATTGAATATTAGATTTGTAGATACATTTTGATGTCTCTTTCCTTGTTTAAATATATAAGACTCTATATAATTTTCATTAATATCTCTATGATACATAGTTTCATCTGTAGATTCAGGACGTGGTGGATTTTGTCTACCAGTAGAAACAATACGAGAAGACGACTCCCCACGTTCCATATTTATTTTTAGTTTATCATAAGATAAATACTGCTCCTCGTTAGAGGGTATATTTTGTATATGATAGTCCTCGTTAGAGGGTATGTTGTATGATTCCTCGATATAAGAGGACTCCTCATTAGAGGGTATAGATAATTCATCATCAACAGAAGCAGCATTATCATATAAACTTTCATCAAAAGAATCTGCAACTGAAATGTAACTTTCACTATCAGAAGAAGAGTTTTTAGAAAAATACTTTATAGAAGTAGAATTTTTTTCATAGAAATCAAAAATTTCTTTAGAATTAATTTTCCTTTCTATTTCTTCAGATAATAAAGTTTTATATTGGAAATATTTTTGATAATTAATTTCTTTTAAATCAATTTCCTTTAAACATTTTGAAGACGTTTTCATCATACGAACAGATCCAAGTCTTTCTTTTGAAGCTAATGAAAAGTTTGGAAAATTCAAAAAGGTTTGTAATTTAGTTAATTTTTGAGAAACTAAAGAGAGTTGATCGCTTAAGTAATTAAGCAAACTATTCTGTTGTTCAATAGTACCATTACTAGGAAGATGTATGCTGTGTTCATGAGAATTTAAATTAAAAGGACATTCATAAATTTCAGGAAGAACTAAAGCTCTAGACATATTTCAAAGAGTTTTTATAAGGTTAGACACGTTATTTTCTTGCTTTCTTTATCTAGCTAGATAATAATATCGTTTTGACCCTAGTCTTTCCGGCACATATAACCTCTAGGGGTGGCTTTCTCCCCAGAGTTAGACCGCAAGGACCTATTCATCCTTCTCAGATATGGAGTCCACCACAAGCCTTATTATCGGCTTCAGAGAGATAGAGCACAGTCATGATTCGTTTCCTACCTCATGGCGGAAGATTTTATTATCTGGTTAGCTAAGGAAATTAAGAAAATAACATGTCTAACAGATTTAGCCAGCCATGGCTAAGTTAGAAATACTTACAAAAAAGAAAATAGATGCTGAACCTAGGCTCTGATACCAGTTGCTCTCCAAGCGCCAAGATTCAACTTCTTCTTCAGTTTATTCACAAAAAGAAATTTAAAAACTGAAAGTAAGATTTAAGAATTCAGAAGGATTTTCAAAAAGAAGAAGGCTTGATAGGCTCTACCTTTCTCCTTGGCCGAAGCCTCTATTTATAATGTTCAAAAAACTTCCTTTAGATTAGAAGGAATCTTTTTCTGAAAGGTTACAAAGTTGTTTTACAAAAGTATATAGAAAAAAGGACTCGATTATTGTCCTTTGTACAGAAAAAAGGACTACATTATTGTCCTTTGTAGGGTCCACCTTCACTTATTGTTGTCCTTCTGTTGGTTGTGGAGATAAGGCAGAATCTTTGGCTGAGTGGATGCTGAGTGGAATGGGCCCACCATGCATTTAGTCTTACATGATATTATGAAGAGTATCTTCATCCGTCTGCGCTGGATTGTCTGGATCATGATTGTCTTCTTCATAATTATTATCAGACCCATCATTATCCATGTTGGCATAAAATTCTTCCTTTGCTTTGGAGCCTATTTTCCCGAGTCTGAGAGAAACGAGAAAATCTAAGGCCTTGGCAGTCTTAGTTTCTGAGGGTTCGAAAGCACCAATGAAGTCGTATAATAGAATATTGTTTTCTATTTTAACAGAATGGGCTCCACTAAGTGCTTTCTGGTAAGCTTCTTCAAAAAACTCCTTGGCAGCCTTACCTGCTTCAGCTTCTAGGTCTAGAACAGGAAAGTTGTCATAGACAGCAAAGGGAGGTCCATAATTTTCTTTATGAAGTTCCCATAGCTGGACAGAATTGTGGAGTTTTATATACCTTCTTTCTTCCCATGTGCTCCAGATACGGAAAAAGAAGCCGGTTTGATATCTGGAAGAATATGCTTTGATACTTTGACTGCATATGGCTGGAAGAACATCCTGGTATTCTTCAGGATGAGATGAGTTGACATATAGTTCATGAATTGTAGGGCCTTTTTGCAGGATGTGATATCTTGAAAACACGTAATAATTCGGGGAGAATTATACATGTTAAATATCAGCTCATGCTGTTGTAGTAGTGGTAGAACATCGGTGGCCTCGAGCTGTTTAAAGAATTCTTTTAGCTGCGGGTCTCCGATTAAATTTTGATGATTAAGGCCTATCATTCTTTGAACTGTAAACTCGACCTCCATCTGTCTTGCTATAGCAGTATCAATCTTGCACAAGTTAAGTAGGTTGTAGAATTCAGGTAGAGGGTGATATACCTGATCTGCAATCTCTAGATCTTGTACAGTCTCTCTCAGATATTGTTGATCCTGAGAGGTGCCTTTGAACCAAGTACTCTTTCTTTCTGCTAGGTCAGAGCTCTGAGATGTAAGGGTGTACTTACAGAGGTCTGATGCAGCTTGAACAATGGCTTGCTTCTCTGTCTTCTCTTGGGTGTACCGCGAGACCATAGAAAGTATCATTTGTTCAATTTGGGATAACCAGTATTTGGATGAAGAAAAGTCATTTGACTGGATCGCTCTATAGCATCCATTCATCTTCTCATAGATATAAGGATTTGCCGTTTTGAGTTCGAGGTTATACCAGTCTCGAACTACGGCAAAAGCAATGGGTTTACTGATTTGGACTCGCCGTTGAGCGGCTGCTACATTGCTGTAGGATGGTGTTTGTTGATTGCTGTTTTGTGGTTGTAAAACAGTCATGCCTGGTGGTGGAAGTCTTTCCGGCACATATAACCTCTAGGGGTGGCTTTTTCCCCAGAGTTAGACCGCAAGGACCTATTCATCCTTCTCGGATATGGAGTCCACCACAAGCCTATTATCGGCTTCAGAGAGATAGAGCATAGCCATGATTCGTTTCCTACCTCATGGCGTAAGATTTTATTATCTGGTTAGCTAAGGAAATTAAGAAAATAACATGTCTAACAGATTTAGCCAGCCATGGCTAAGTTAGAAATACTTACAAAAAAAGAAAATAGATACTGAACCTAGGCTCTGATACCAGTTGCTCTCCAAGCGCCAAGATTCAACTTCTTCTTCAGTTTATTCACAAAAAAAAATTTAAAAACTGAAAGTAAGATTTAAGAATTCAGAAGGATTTTCAAAAAGGAGAAGGCTTGATAGGCTCTATCTTTCTCCTTGGCCGAAGCCTCTATTTATAATGTTCAAAAGACTTCCTTTAGATTAGAAGGAATCTTTTTCTGAAAGGTTACATAGTTGTTTTACAAAAGTATATAGAAAAAAGGACTCTATTATTATCCTTTGTATAGAAAAAAGGACTACATTATTGTCCTTTGTAGGGTCCACCTTCACTTATTGTTGTCCTTCTGTTGGTTGTGGAGATAAGGCAGAATCTTTGGCTGAGTGGATGCTGAGTGGAATGGGACCACCATGATTTTAGTCTTACATGATATTATGAAGAGCATCTTCATCCATCTGCGCTGCATTGTCTGGATCATGGTTGTCTTCTTCATAATTATTTTCAGACCCATCATTATCCATGTTGGCATAAAATTCTTCCTTTGCTTTGGAGCCTATTTTCCCGAGTCTGAGAGAAACGAGAAAATCTAAGGCCTTGGCAGTCTTAGTTTCTGAGGGTTCGAAAGCACCAATGAAGTCGTATAATAGAATATTGTTTTCTATTTTAACAGAATGGGCTCCACTAAGTGCTTTCTGGTAAGCTTCTTCAAAAAACTCCTTGGCAGCCTTACCTGCTTCAGCTTCTAGGTCTAGAACAGGAAAGTTGTCATAGACAGCAAAGGGAGGTCCATAATTTTCTTTATGAAGTTCCCATAGCTGGACAGAATTGTGGAGTTTTATATACCTTCTTTCTTCCCATGTGCTCCAGATACGGAAAAAGAAGCCGGTTTGATATCTGGAAGAATATGCTTTGATACTTTGACTGCATATGGCTGGAAGAACATCCTGGTATTCTTCAGGATGAGATGAGTTGACATATAGTTCATGAATTGTAGGGCCTTTTTGCAGGATGTGATATCTTGAAAACACGTAATAATTCGGGGAGAATTATACATGTTAAATATCAGCTCATGCTGTTGTAGTAGTGGTAGAACATCGGTGGCCTCGAGCTGTTTAAAGAATTCTTTTAGCTGCGGGTCTCCGATTAAATTTTGATGATTAAGGCCTATCATTCTTTGAACTGTAAACTCGACCTCCATCTGTCTTGCTATAGCAGTATCAATCTTGCACAAGTTAAGTAGGTTGTAGAATTCAGGTAGAGGGTGATATACCTGATCTGCAATCTCTAGATCTTGTACAGTCTCTCTCAGATATTGTTGATCCTGAGAGGTGCCTTTGAACCAAGTACTCTTTCTTTCTGCTAGGTCAGAGCTCTGAGATGTAAGGGTGTACTTACAGAGGTCTGATGCAGCTTGAACAATGGCTTGCTTCTCTGTCTTCTCTTGGGTGTACCGCGAGACCATAGAAAGTATCATTTGTTCAATTTGGGATAACCAGTATTTGGATGAAGAAAAGTCATTTGACTGGATCGCTCTATAGCATCCATTCATCTTCTCATAGATATAAGGATTTGCCGTTTTGAGTTCGAGGTTATACCAGTCTCGAACTACGGCAAAAGCAATGGGTTTACTGATTTGGACTCGCCGTTGAGCGGCTGCTACATTGCTGTAGGATGGTGTTTGTTGATTGCTGTTTTGTGGTTGTAAAACAGTCATGCCTGGTGGTGGAAGTCTTTCCGGCACATATAACCTCTAGGGGTGGCTTTTTCCCCAGAGTTAGACCGCAAGGACCTATTCATCCTTCTCGGATGTGGAGTCCACCACAAGCCTATTATCGGCTTCAGAGAGATAGAGCATAGCCATGATTCGTTTCCTACCTCATGGCGTAAGATTTTATTATCTGGTTAGCTAAGGAAATTAAGAAAATAACATGTCTAACAGATTTAGCCAGCCATGGCTAAGTTAGAAATACTTACAAAAAAAGAAAATAGATACTGAACCTAGGCTCTGATACCAGTTGCTCTCCAAGCGCCAAGATTCAACTTCTTCTTCAGTTTATTCACAAAAAAAAATTTAAAAACTGAAAGTAAGATTTAAGAATTCAGAAGGATTTTCAAAAAGGAGAAGGCTTGATAGGCTCTATCTTTCTCCTTGGCCGAAGCCTCTATTTATAATGTTCAAAAGACTTCCTTTAGATTAGAAGGAATCTTTTTCTGAAAGGTTACATAGTTGTTTTACAAAAGTATATAGAAAAAAGGACTCTATTATTATCCTTTGTATAGAAAAAAGGACTACATTATTGTCCTTTGTAGGGTCCACCTTCACTTATTGTTGTCCTTCTGTTGGTTGTGGAGATAAGGCAGAATCTTTGGCTGAGTGGATGCTGAGTGGAATGGGACCACCATGATTTTAGTCTTACATGATATTATGAAGAGCATCTTCATCCATCTGCGCTGCATTGTCTGGATCATGGTTGTCTTCTTCATAATTATTTTCAGACCCATCATTATCCATGTTGGCATAAAATTCTTCCTTTGCTTTGGAGCCTATTTTCCCGAGTCTGAGAGAAACGAGAAAATCTAAGGCCTTGGCAGTCTTAGTTTCTGAGGGTTCGAAAGCACCAATGAAGTCGTATAATAGAATATTATTTTCTATTTTGACAGAATGGGCTCCACTAAGTGCTTTCTGGTAAGCTTCTTCAAAAAACTCCTTGGCAGCCTTACCTGCTTCAGCTTCTAGGTCTAGAACAGGAAGGTTGTCACAGACAGCAAAGGGAGGTCCATAATTTTCTTTATGAAGTTCCCATAGCTGGACAGAATTGTCGAGTTTTATGTACCTTCTTTCTTCCCATGTGCTTCCGAACGGAAAAAGAAGCCGGTTTGATATCTGGAAGAATATGCTTTGATACTTTGACTGCATATGGCTGGAAGAACATCCTGGTATTCCTCAGGATGAGATGAGTTGACATATAGTTCATGAACAAGCCCCATTTGTAGGGCCTTTTTGCAGGATGTGATATCTTGAAAACACGTAATAATTCGGGGAGAATTATACATGTTAAATATCAGCTCATGCTGTTGTAGTAGTGGTAGAACATCGGTGGCCTCGAGCTGTTTAAAGAATTCTTTTAGCTGCGGGTCTCCGATTAAATTTTGATGATTAAGGCCTATCATTCTTTGAACTGTAAACTCGACCTCCATCTGTCTTGCTATAGCAGTATCAATCTTGCACAAGTTAAGTAGGTTGTAGAATTCAGGTAGAGGGTGATATACCTGATCTGCAATCTCTAGATCTTGTACAGTCTCTCTCAGATATTGTTGATCCTGAGAGGTGCCTTTGAACCATGTACTCTTTCTTTCTGCTAGGTCAGAGCTCTGAGATGTAAGGGTGTACTTACAGAGGTCTGATGCAGCTTGAACAATGGCTTGCTTCTCTGTCTTCTCTTGGGTGTACCGCGAGACCATAGAAAGTATCATTTGTTCAATTTGGGATAACCAGTATTTGGATGAAGAAAAGTCATTTGACTGGATCGCTCTATAGCATCCATTCATCTTCTCATAGATATAAGGATTTGCCGTTTTGAGTTCGAGGTTATACCAGTCTCGAACTACGGCAAAAGCAATGGGTTTACTGATTTGGACTCGCCGTTGAGCGGCTGCTACATTGCTGTAGGATGGTGTTTGTTGATTGCTGTTTTGTGGTTGTAAAACAGTCATGCCTGGTGGTGGAAGTCTTTCCGGCACATATAACCTCTAGGGGTGGCTTTTTCCCCAGAGTTAGACCGCAAGGACCTATTCATCCTTCTCGGATATGGAGTCCACCACAAGCCTATTATCGGCTTCAGAGAGATAGAGCATAGCCATGATTCGTTTCCTACCTCATGGCGTAAGATTTTATTATCTGGTTAGCTAAGGAAATTAAGAAAATAACATGTCTAACAGATTTAGCCAGCCATGGCTAAGTTAGAAATACTTACAAAAAAAGAAAATAGATACTGAACCTAGGCTCTGATACCAGTTGCTCTCCAAGCGCCAAGATTCAACTTCTTCTTCAGTTTATTCACAAAAAAAAATTTAAAAACTGAAAGTAAGATTTAAGAATTCAGAAGGATTTTCAAAAAGGAGAAGGCTTGATAGGCTCTATCTTTCTCCTTGGCCGAAGCCTCTATTTATAATGTTCAAAAGACTTCCTTTAGATTAGAAGGAATCTTTTTCTGAAAGGTTACATAGTTGTTTTACAAAAGTATATAGAAAAAAGGACTCTATTATTATCCTTTGTATAGAAAAAAGGACTACATTATTGTCCTTTGTAGGGTCCACCTTCACTTATTGTTGTCCTTCTGTTGGTTGTGGAGATAAGGCAGAATCTTTGGCTGAGTGGATGCTGAGTGGAATGGGACCACCATGATTTTAGTCTTACATGATATTATGAAGAGCATCTTCATCCATCTGCGCTGCATTGTCTGGATCATGGTTGTCTTCTTCATAATTATTTTCAGACCCATCATTATCCATGTTGGCATAAAATTCTTCCTTTGCTTTGGAGCCTATTTTCCCGAGTCTGAGAGAAACGAGAAAATCTAAGGCCTTGGCAGTCTTAGTTTCTGAGGGTTCGAAAGCACCAATGAAGTCGTATAATAGAATATTATTTTCTATTTTGACAGAATGGGCTCCACTAAGTGCTTTCTGGTAAGCTTCTTCAAAAAACTCCTTGGCAGCCTTACCTGCTTCAGCTTCTAGGTCTAGAACAGGAAGGTTGTCACAGACAGCAAAGGGAGGTCCATAATTTTCTTTATGAAGTTCCCATAGCTAGACAGAATTGTCGAGTTTTATGTACCTTCTTTCTTCCCATGTGCTTCCGAACGGAAAAAGAAGCCGGTTTGATATCTGGAAGAATATGCTTTGATACTTTGACTGCATATGGCTGGAAGAACATCCTGGTATTCCTCAGGATGAGATGAGTTGACATATAGTTCATGAACAAGCCCCATTTGTAGGGCCTTTTTGCAGGATGTGATATCTTGAAAACACGTAATAATTCGGGGAGAATTATACATGTTAAATATCAGCTCATGCTGTTGTAGTAGTGGTAGAACATCGGTGGCCTCGAGCTGTTTAAAGAATTCTTTTAGCTGCGGGTCTCCGATTAAATTTTGATGATTAAGGCCTATCATTCTTTGAACTGTAAACTCGACCTCCATCTGTCTTGCTATAGCAGTATCAATCTTGCACAAGTTAAGTAGGTTGTAGAATTCAGGTAGAGGGTGATATACCTGATCTGCAATCTCTAGATCTTGTACAGTCTCTCTCAGATATTGTTGATCCTGAGAGGTGCCTTTGAACCATGTACTCTTTCTTTCTGCTAGGTCAGAGCTCTGAGATGTAAGGGTGTACTTACAGAGGTCTGATGCAGCTTGAACAATGGCTTGCTTCTCTGTCTTCTCTTGGGTGTACCGCGAGACCATAGAAAGTATCATTTGTTCAATTTGGGATAACCAGTATTTGGATGAAGAAAAGTCATTTGACTGGATCGCTCTATAGCATCCATTCATCTTCTCATAGATATAAGGATTTGCCGTTTTGAGTTCGAGGTTATACCAGTCTCGAACTACGGCAAAAGCAATGGGTTTACTGATTTGGACTCGCCGTTGAGCGGCTGCTACATTGCTGTAGGATGGTGTTTGTTGATTGCTGTTTTGTGGTTGTAAAACAGTCATGCCTGGTGGTGGAAGTCTTTCCGGCACATATAACCTCTAGGGGTGGCTTTTTCCCCAGAGTTAGACCGCAAGGACCTATTCATCCTTCTCGGATATGGAGTCCACCACAAGCCTTATTATCGGCTTCAGAGAGATAGAGCATAGCCATGATTCGTTTCCTACCTCATGGCGTAAGATTTTATTATCTGGTTAGCTAAGGAAATTAAGAAAATAACATGTCTAACAGATTTAGCCAGCCATGGCTAAGTTAGAAATACTTACAAAAAAAGCAAATAGATGCTGAACCTAGGCTCTGATACCAGTTGCTCTCCAAGCGCCAAGATTCAACTTCTTCTTCAGTTTATTCACAAAAAAAAATTTAAAAACTGAAAGTAAGATTTAAGAATTCAGAAGGATTTTCAAAAAGGAGAAGGCTTGATAGGCTCTATCTTTCTCCTTGGCCGAAGCCTCTATTTATAATGTTCAAAAGACTTCCTTTAGATTAGAAGGAATCTTTTTCTGAAAGGTTACATAGTTGTTTTACAAAAGTATATAGAAAAAAGGACTCTATTATTATCCTTTGTATAGAAAAAAGGACTACATTATTGTCCTTTGTAGGGTCCACCTTCACTTATTGTTGTCCTTCTGTTGGTTGTGGAGATAAGGCAGAATCTTTGGCTGAGTGGATGCTGAGTGGAATGGGACCACCATGATTTTAGTCTTACATGATATTATGAAGAGCATCTTCATCCATCTGCGCTGCATTGTCTGGATCATGGTTGTCTTCTTCATAATTATTTTCAGACCCATCATTATCCATGTTGGCATAAAATTCTTCCTTTGCTTTGGAGCCTATTTTCCCGAGTCTGAGAGAAACGAGAAAATCTAAGGCCTTGGCAGTCTTAGTTTCTGAGGGTTCGAAAGCACCAATGAAGTCGTATAATAGAATATTATTTTCTATTTTGACAGAATGGGCTCCACTAAGTGCTTTCTGGTAAGCTTCTTCAAAAAACTCCTTGGCAGCCTTACCTGCTTCAGCTTCTAGGTCTAGAACAGGAAGGTTGTCACAGACAGCAAAGGGAGGTCCATAATTTTCTTTATGAAGTTCCCATAGCTGGACAGAATTGTCGAGTTTTATGTACCTTCTTTCTTCCCATGTGCTTCCGAACGGAAAAAGAAGCCGGTTTGATATCTGGAAGAATATGCTTTGATACTTTGACTGCATATGGCTGGAAGAACATCCTGGTATTCTTCAGGATGAGATGAGTTGACATATAGTTCATGAACAAGCCCCATTTGTAGGGCCTTTTTGCAGGATGTGATATCTTGAAAACACGTAATAATTCGGGGAGAATTATACATGTTAAATATCAGCTCATGCTGTTGTAGTAGTGGTAGAACATCGGTGGCCTCGAGCTGTTTAAAGAATTCTTTTAGCTGCGGGTCTCCGATTAAATTTTGATGATTAAGGCCTATCATTCTTTGAACTGTAAACTCGACCTCCATCTGTCTTGCTATAGCAGTATCAATCTTGCACAAGTTAAGTAGGTTGTAGAATTCAGGTAGAGGGTGATATACCTGATCTGCAATCTCTAGATCTTGTACAGTCTCTCTCAGATATTGTTGATCCTGAGAGGTGCCTTTGAACCATGTACTCTTTCTTTCTGCTAGGTCAGAGCTCTGAGATGTAAGGGTGTACTTACAGAGGTCTGATGCAGCTTGAACAATGGCTTGCTTCTCTGTCTTCTCTTGGGTGTACCGCGAGACCATAGAAAGTATCATTTGTTCAATTTGGGATAACCAGTATTTGGATGAAGAAAAGTCATTTGACTGGATCGCTCTATAGCATCCATTCATCTTCTCATAGATATAAGGATTTGCCGTTTTGAGTTCGAGGTTATACCAGTCTCGAACTACGGCAAAAGCAATGGGTTTACTGATTTGGACTCGCCGTTGAGCGGCTGCTACATTGCTGTAGGATGGTGTTTGTTGATTGCTGTTTTGTGGTTGTAAAACAGTCATGCCTGGTGGTGGAAGTCTTTCCGGCACATATAACCTCTAGGGGTGGCTTTTTCCCCAGAGTTAGACCGCAAGGACCTATTCATCCTTCTCGGATATGGAGTCCACCACAAGCCTTATTATCGGCTTCAGAGAGATAGAGCATAGCCATGATTCGTTTCCTACCTCATGGCGTAAGATTTTATTATCTGGTTAGCTAAGGAAATTAAGAAAATAACATGTCTAACAGATTTAGCCAGCCATGGCTAAGTTAGAAATACTTACAAAAAAAGAAAATAGATGCTGAACCTAGGCTCTGATACCAGTTGCTCTCCAAGCGCCAAGATTCAACTTCTTCTTCAGTTTATTCACAAAAAAAAATTTAAAAACTGAAAGTAAGATTTAAGAATTCAGAAGGATTTTCAAAAAGGAGAAGGCTTGATAGGCTCTATCTTTCTCCTTGGCCGAAACCTCTATTTATAATGTTCAAAAGACTTCCTTTAGATTAGAAGGAATCTTTTTCTGAAAGGTTACATAGTTGTTTTACAAAAGTATATAGAAAAAAGGACTCTATTATTATCCTTTGTATAGAAAAAAGGACTACATTATTGTCCTTTGTAGGGTCCACCTTCACTTATTGTTGTCCTTCTGTTGGTTGTGGAGATAAGGCAGAATCTTTGGCTGAGTGGATGCTGAGTGGAATGGGACCACCATGATTTTAGTCTTACATGATATTATGAAGAGCATCTTCATCCATCTGCGCTGCATTGTCTGGATTATGGTTGTCTTCTTCATAATTATTTTCAGACCCATCATTATCCATGTTGGCATAAAATTCTTCCTTTGCTTTGGAGCCTATTTTCCCGAGTCTGAGAGAAACGAGAAAATCTAAGGCCTTGGCAGTCTTAGTTTCTGAGGGTTCGAAAGCACCAATGAAGTCGTATAATAGAATATTATTTTCTATTTTGACAGAATGGGCTCCACTAAGTGCTTTCTGGTAAGCTTCTTCAAAAAACTCCTTGGCAGCCTTACCTGCTTCAGCTTCTAGGTCTAGAACAGGAAGGTTGTCACAGACAGCAAAGGGAGGTCCATAATTTTCTTTATGAAGTTCCCATAGCTGGACAGAATTGTCGAGTTTTATGTACCTTCTTTCTTCCCATGTGCTTCCGAACGGAAAAAGAAGCCGGTTTGATATCTGGAAGAATATGCTTTGATACTTTGACTGCATATGGCTGGAAGAACATCCTGGTATTCTTCAGGATCAGATGAGTTGACATATAGTTCATGAACAAGCCCCATTTGTAGGGCCTTTTTGCAGGATGTGATATCTTGAAAACACGTAATAATTCGGGGAGAATTATACATGTTAAATATCAGCTCATGCTGTTGTAGTAGTGGTAGAACATCGGTGGCCTCGAGCTGTTTAAAGAATTCTTTTAGCTGCGGGTCTCCGATTAAATTTTGATGATTAAGGCCTATCATTCTTTGAACTGTAAACTCTACCTCCATCTGTCTTGCTATAGCAGTATCAATCTTGCACAAGTTAAGTAGGTTGTAGAATTCAGGTAGAGGGTGATATACCTGATCTGCAATCTCTAGATCTTGTACAGTCTCTCTCAGATATTGTTGATCCTGAGAGGTGCCTTTGAACCAAGTACTCTTTCTTTCTGCTAGGTCAGAGCTCTGAGATGTAAGGGTGTACTTACAGAGGTCTGATGCAGCTTGAACAATGGCTTGCTTCTCTGTCTTCTCTTGGGTGTACCGCGAGACCATAGAAAGTATCATTTGTTCAATTTGGGATAACCAGTATTTGGATGAAGAAAAGTCATTTGACTGGATCGCTCTATAGCATCCATTCATTTTCTCATAAATATAAGGATTTGCCGTTTTGAGTTCGAGGTTATACCAGTCTCGAACTACGGCAGAAGCAATGAGTTTGCTGATTTGGACTCGCCGTTAAGCGGCTGCTACATTGCTATAGGATGGTGTTTGTTGATTGCTGTTTTGTGGTTGTAAAACAGTCATGCCTGGTGGTGGAAACTACTTTGCTTCTGTTGTGGGGGTAGATGTTGCTCCTGTGTCCAGGGTGATTGCTCCTGTGTCCAGGGTGGTTGCTTTTTGCTTCTTTGAGTTGCTCCCTTGTGCAGGGGTCTTCTTGTTGTTTTGGACTGTAGTCCATTTGGACTTTTCGACCATGGCTTTAAGATTTTTCAAGCGATCTTCGTCCATTGTCAGGACGAGTTAATAAATCTGCAAGATGGTTAGTAAAACCAGGAATATATTTAACATCGTATTGGTAAATTTATAAATATAAAGCAATTCTTATTCTCCTGAGATTTTCTTCAGGATTATTTATCGTTCTTTTTTTCAAAAATTGAGATACTGCTTTGTTATCAGTTTCAATTATAAACTGTCTATTGAGCAAATATATTTTTAAGCTTTTTATAGCTAATTTGATAGCTAGCAATTCTTTATCATAAGTAAAATAATTTTGTTGCGGTTTATTAAATTTTCCTGAAGTGTAGGCAACAATTTCCTTTTGTTTTGCTATTAGAACTCCTGCCCAAAATAGGTCTGAAGTATCTGTTTGGAGAGTTACCATCTCTTCTTCTTTAGGAAAATATAATATTGTCTGCTGAGTAATTAATTTTTTTATATTTTCTATTTCTTTTTCTTCCTTAGAAGTAAGCTGAATTCCTATTTTATCTGTATTCCATTTTCTTGGTTGTTCACCATTTTCTATTTTATATTTAGACTGTTCTATAGTCAGTTTTCTTGTAAACTTTGGACTAATTGGGATAGATGAGGAATAAATTTTCTTCCATAATTTAGTAGTCCCAAAAAACTCTGTAATTGTTTTAGGGTTTTAAATGTTTTAGGGAATTCTTTTATCTTAGAATATATATGTTGTTGTAATTCTATTTGGCCTTCCTTTATATATTTTCCAAGGAATTCTATTTCTTTTTTAAATAAATGTATTTTTGTTGGACTTAGAATAATTCCATTGTCGAGTAATAGTTTTACTACTTGCAGTAAATGTTGTTTATGGTCTTCTAAAGTAGGTGAGAAGACTAATATATCATCAACATATATTACGACAAATTGTAAGTGTCCAAATATAGAATTCATCCATTTTTGAAATATTTGTGGAGCATTTTTTAGGCCAAATGGCATTACTATCCATTCATAGTGTCACTGAGGGCAGCTAAATACTTTTAATTCTATAGATTCTGTATTGGCTAATCTTATTTGCCAGAAACCGGATTTAGCGTCAAATTTACTATAGTATTTTGATCCTTGTATTTGTTTTATTAACTGCTCTGCAAAAGGTATAAAATAGCCATCAAATTTTGTATAGCTATTTAATTTTCTGAATTAATAACCATTCTAGCTTTTCCCCTTTTTTGTTCTGCATGGTTTCTTACTAGAAAAGCAGGAGAAGAATGTGGACTTCTGCTCGGTTGGATTAGTTTGAGAGATAACATTTGACTGGATGGCGCGGTAGCATCCATTCAGCTTTTCATGGATATGTGGATTTGAATTCTTGAGTTCGAGATTGTACCAGTCTGGAGCTGCTGCTGCTGCTGTTGGCTTTGACATTTGTAATAGCAGAATATATAAAAGGAGTATGGTTTCCTCGCTTCACTCACTTAATTCGCTTGAAAGCTCGTTTAGTAAACAGTGAGTGGACGGTGCAGCAATAGCGTCGTCATTGAAGTGGGTTTTTCTAGAAAGCGCCGTCGCTACACGAGCTCGTAAGTCAAGCACGGAATGAGCCTTGTCTACGAAACTTCCTCGTTGTCACTTGCTTCTAGCGAAGCTTGACGTGCACTATAACATAGGCATTTTGGTATGATAGGAAGACTCCTTTAGACGGCTATAGGAGCGATAGTAAAGCTGACGCCGTCAAATCAAAAGGCGATCAGTTCTTATAGCAATAGCAAACCAAACGGCCAACTTATAGCCCTCTTTTTTCTTATTCTGTGAAAGATTATGGTTCTTGGGTATCCAATCAATTAATCCTATAAACCAACTAAACGGGGGAAGTTGAAGTGGAAATGAAATGGAAAATTGGGTAAGGGAAGGGGGAAGCTCGACGGAAGGCTTCACTCACTTAATTCGCTTGAAAGCTCGTTTAGTAGACAGCGAGTGGACGGCGTCGCAATAGCGTCGTCATTGAAGTAGGGTTTTTCTAGAAAGCGCCGTTACTACACGAGCTCATAAGTCAAGCACGGAATGCGCTGCTCCCAGCTCACACTATGTGGAGAGGGTTGCCACCATGAAGATCTAGGAGTGTTAGTAGTATGAGCTGCAAGGCTGTCATACTGTTTGGAGGGCAAGAGCATAGATGCCCCCACCCCTATCTATCGTCGTAGAAGCTCTTCCTTTGAAAGATTATGGTTCTCGGGTATCCAATCAATTAATCCTCTAAACCAACTAAACCGGGGAAGCTGAAGTGGAAATGGAATGGGAAATTGGGTAAGGGAAGGGGGAAGCTCGACGGAAGGCTTCACTCACTTAATTCGCTTGAAAGCTCATTTAGTAGACAGCGAGTGGACGGCGTAGCAATAGCGTCTTCATTGAAGTAGGGTTTTTCTAGAAAGCGCCATCACTACACGAGCTCGTAAGTCAAGCACGGAATGAGCCTTGTCTACGAAGCTTCCTCGTTGTCACTTGCTTCTGGCGAAGCTTGACGCGCCCTATAACATAGGCATTTTGGTATGATAGGAAGACTCCTTTAGACGGCCATAGGAGTGATAGCAAAGCTGGCGCCGTCAAATCAAAAGGCGATCAGTTCTTATAGCAATAGCAAACCAAACGGCCAACTTATAGCCCTCTTTTTTCTTATTCTGTTTTGTCGCTACTGAACTACTGAAGTCTCAAAGTCAACCGTTCCATGAGACGTCCGTCACCCCAACCTGTGGCCTTCACTTCTCGTTTTGTCTTTCCTTATTACATCTAAGCACAAGAAGTGCAAATAAGCGTACAGTTCGTAAGTAGCAAGTTGACGGTTCTGAAAGAAAGTAGGCTTTTTTTTTTATTTTCTCCCGCACTTGTCTAGGTAAGCATTCATTCCCGGCTTTCAGTCTGCAAGCATCTAGTAAGCGTCTCGTTGTATAATATGTACTTTTGCGTTTACCATTCGATGCAGGTGGATCACATAATCATTCGTCATTCCGTTAGTGAGTACCGGGACTCTGTTCGACGTTTCGAGGGGCGGGAGGTTTTGATTCTGTGATCCGATATGCTTTCCCTAAGACCGGGAGAGAAAAAGGATGAAGAATCACTGCTTCTAGCCACACTCTATTCTTACATAAACAAGCAGCCAGAAAGAAGCACCCACTCCGAATCCCACTTTCGTTCTAACCCGGTCTTATATCTCTCATCGTGTCTGAATGTCGAAGATGCACCAGCCACTCCATATGACATTGGGAGAGAGTGTAATAGCACCTAATCTCATTGAATTTATTACCGTTTATCCAAGCTTGATTTTCTATTTCTATTATACAATCACTTTACTTTGCGAAAGACATACCTGGTTGAGTTCAACTAAACCAATCGACAAGAGGGAAAGAAGCCCTTGTTCTATCATTCTCTCAATGTTAAGCCTTGCCTTCTCATGTATCTGCTTAACAAAATCAGCTTTTTTCATTCCATCCAAATTAACACGCTCAGAAACAGATAATGGAGATAAATATAATGGAGTAAAAGGATTAAACCTATAAACAATTTCAAACGGTGAGAATTTAGTAGCAGAATGAATAGACTTATTATAAGCAAACTCAAATGTGGTAAATACTCTTCCTATGTTTTGATGTTCTTTTTAATTATTTTCCTCAATAAAGTAGACAAAGTCCTATTTACTACTTTGGTTTGACCATCAGTTTGTGGGTGACAAGTAGTAGAAAATAAAAACTTGGTAGCTAGCTTACACCCCAAAGTCTTCCAAAAGTAGCTCAAGAACTTAGCATCTCTATCCGAAACAATAGTTCTACGCATGCCATGCAATCTCACAATCTCCCTAAAGAACAAATCAGCAACATGCGAAGCATCATCCGTTTTGTGATATGGAATAAAGTGTGTCATCTTAGAAAATCTATCCATAACCATAAAAATCGAATCTCTTCCACATTTAGTCCTAGGTAATCCTAACACAAATTCCAATGAAATATCAATCTAAGGCTCACTAGGAATGGGCAAAGGAGTATACAAACCGTTGGGTTGCACTCTGGATTTAGCTTGCCTACATGTGACACATTTGCCACCAATCCGCTCAACATCTCGTTTCATGTGTGGCCAATAGAAGTATTCCTGCAAAACAGCTAAACTCTTAGCAACTCCAAAATGTTCCATTAATCCCCCTCCATGGGATTCTTGCACTAACAAATCTCTCAAAGAGCAGTTAAGCACACATAACTTATTTTCTCGAAAGAAAAACCCATCATGTCTAAATAACTTACCACAGGCAAATGGTTGAGAACTCAATGCCACTATTACTATTCCTGATCCTGAACAACTGAACGTCGGAGCCGGACCTTCTTTTCGGTCATCATATGGTGCTGGCGTAGATTCAAATCCTGCAGAAGTCGGAATAGAATGGCAGATGATTTGGATGATCGTCGTGGGCGAAGTCGTTCCAGTTCTTGCCATTTGCTATCGATAAAGAGGCAGACCTGATGTTCCCTATGCGGGACGACAATCTAACATACGGACGATGCATTGGTTGAACTGTTGAAATAAATTTAAATATCCATACACAGCGGGATATTTTCCAAAATGTCGTATCAGAGATAGCTGGCAAAAGAGTCAAAATTGCTCGATTTCTGATCGAAGTATATGGGGGATAATGTCGGATCATCACCCGAACCGACACTCTTTTGCAGATGCAGCAATCTCTCCCACGGCTTGACTCGTCATTGCTATGGTTGAACTACTTGAGACTCTTCGCGTCAGTTTGCCTTTCGCTTTATGATACTGATCCATTGGCCTAGTGACGGGGATAGGAGCTGGGCTTCCCTCCTCCTTGCTACTTTCATACTCCCTTTGAGAAAAGTAGGTCTTGCAGAACCTTCTCTTTTCTGGAATAGGAATCCGCATGACGAAAGCGTAACTGTCACTGCTGTTAGTACTCGTCAGTCAGCTGGCTACTAGGCAACTACTCCTCTGGTTACTATTTCCCTATGGTCAATCTCCCCTTGCTCTACTAGTGGATGGGCTAGCATTCTTTCGTACCCTCACCGACAGTCTTCTCTAGTTTTGGATGCGGATTCGACTTCTGCTACCAATGCTGGAAACATCCCAGGATAGCTAACTCCTTCTTCATCACCCTAGATCAGCAGGGTCTTATCAGTCATGAAGCCTAGATACATGGCCGAGGGAAAGAAGCTAAAGAGAGGCTACGGGAAAGCAGCTCCTAGAAAGGCAAGCCTACGGATCTTTTTTTATACGCAATTTATCCGAAGTTGACTCAGATTTGTCATGCCAATGATTCTGCTTCTTTTGATTCAATTCGAGGAAAGTCAATCTCTCGTTCGTCGAGTGCGTTAAAGTAGTCGATTGATTCGATTCGATTCAATTCGATTGTGTTCTATGTTCATATCGATTCGATTAGATTGTGTTCTATGTTCATATACCCATTGCGTAGGTATATCTCGAAAGATGCAGCCCTGCTGCTATCCGGCTGATGAAGATCGATGTCTGTCATTACGATTCGGATGCGCCCGTCCATATCAATCATCTAGCTTTTTCTTATTCGTAGCGCGAAAAGAGCGAGGTAGTTTTCCAGGCGACGGGCGGGCCGGAGGAAAAAGTCCAATTCCATTCATATATTAGAACGCCGCAGTTGATGCCGTGAAAGTGGGAATCAATGCAAGTCTTCAACAACTTTTAAATGAACATAATTTTGCTCTACTAGCTACCTGGACATTTCCCCAATTTACACAGGAACTGTTTGGTGATCTTAAGATTGTCGGATGAAAGAGTAGTAGAACCCTTCCCTGTGTGACTTTACAATAGTAGTCATCATTTTCACGAAGCGTGAAATTGACGGAAGTCGGGGGCCGGGGATTGGTGGATAAAGGCAGAGATAAAAAATGTCATTTGTTTTTTAGAGCGAATTTCCCCCGTCAACTAAGGACGAAGAAATCTTTGTGGCTGCTCCCATTAGGGATGAAGAAAATGGGTCGACGTGAGTATCCCTCGACTGTAATAGCAGAAGTCCATCGACGAGTTCGATATATGTTATGCCACCGAACTAAGAGACTTCCAGCTAGAGAGAGGTGGATCATCACATTGAGCTGGAATCTGGGGCTAACGCCACTAGCAATGGCATAGTCACAGGATGGCCCCACCAGATCCCAAAAAACTGAGGAGGCAATTGAGGGAGTTGCTAGACGCCGAGACATCAGACGGCCCCATATGGTGCACTAGTGCTGTTGCGATCTCCGAGAAGCACGATGGGAGTCTTCAACTTTGCATTGACTACCAAGCCCTCAACGATGGTGACGGATCAATAACAACGTACCCCATCCCTCTCATTGTGGATCTCTTTTATCATCCCGAAAGAGCACGGTACTATTCGAAGTGAGATTTTTGGTCAAGCTACTATCAAGTCTGAATTAGATATCTATCTTTAATAGCCGATTGATGAACTCTGTGTCCCAGAGCTAGGTCCCTTCTTTGGCTTGGTCCTCGAGGCGGGGATCACGTTCTCGTTCAAGCTCGACATAGCTTAGGGAAAGCATATCGGATCACAGAATCAAAACCTCCCGCCCCTCAAAACGTCAATTCGGGTATCCAATCAATTAATCCTCTAAACCAACTAAACTGGGGAAGCTGAAGTGGAAATGGAATGGGAAATTGGGTAAGGGAAGGGGGAAGCTCGACGGAAGGCTTCACTCACTTAATTCGCTTGAAAGCTCATTTAGTAGACAGCGAGTGGACGGCGTAGCAATAGCGTCTTCATTGAAGTAGGGTTTTTCTAGAAAGTGCCATCACTAAGGGAAGGGAAGGGGGAAGCTCGACGGAAGGCTTCACTCACTTAATTCGCTTGAAAGCTCATTTAGTAGACAGCGAGTGGACGGCGTAGCAATAGCGTCTTCATTGAAGTAGGGTTTTTCTAGAAAGCGCCATCACTACACGAGCTCATAAGTCAAGCACGGAATGAGCCTTGTCTACGAAGCTTCCTCGTTGTCACTTGCTTCTGGCGAAGCTTGATGCGCACTATAACATAGGCATTTTGGTATGATAGGAAGACTCCTTTAGACGGCCATAGGAGTGATAGCAAAGCTGGCGCCGTCAAATCAAAAGGCGATCAGTACTTATAGCAATAGCAAACCAAACGGCCAACTTATAGCCCTCTTTTTTCTTATTCTGTTTTGTCGCTACTGAACTACTGAAGTCTCAAAGTCGACCGTTCCATGAGACGTCCGTCACCCCAACCTGTGGCCTTCAGTCTGCAAATAAGCGTAGGCATATTCGTAGACAAGGCTCATTCCGTGCTTGACTTACGAGCTCGTGTAGTGATGGTGCTTTCTAGAAAAACCCTACTTCAATGAAGACGCTATTGCTACGCCGTCCACTCGCTGTCTACTAAATGAGCTTTCAAGCGAATTAAGTGAGTGAAGCCTTCCGTCGAGCTTCCCCCTTCCCTTACCCAATTTCCCATTCCATTTCCACTTCAGCTTCCCCGGTTTAGTTGGTTTAGAGGATTAATTGATTGGATACCCGAGAACCATAATCTTTCAAAGGAAGAGCTTCTACGACGATAGATAGGGGTGAGGGCATCTATGCTCTTGCCCTCCAAACAGTATGACAGCCTTGCAGCTCATACTACTAACACTCCTAGATCTTCACGGTGGCACCCTCTCCACATAGTGTGAGCTGGGAGTAGCGCATTCCGTGCTTGACTTATGAGCTCGTGTAGTAACGACGCTTTCTAGAAAAACCCTACTTCAATGACGACGCTATTGCTACGTCGTCCACTCGCTGTCTACTAAACGAGCTTTCAAGCGAATTAAGTGAGTGAAGCCTTCCGTCGAGCTTCCCCCTTCCCTTACCCAATTTTCCATTTCATTTCCACTTCAGCTTCCCCCGTTTAGTTGGTTTGGAGGATTAATTGATTGGATACCCAAGAACCATAATCTTTCACAGAATAAGAAAAAAGAGGGCTATAAGTTGGTCGTTTGGTTTGCTATTGCTATAAGAACTGATCGCCTTTTGATTTGACGGCGTCAGCTTTACTATCGCTCCTATGGCCGTCTAAAGGAGTCTTCCTATCATACCAAAATGCCTATGTTATGGTGCGCGTCAAGCTTCGCTAGAAGCAAGTGACAACGAGGAAGCTTCGTAGACAAGGCTCATTCCGTGCTTGACTTACGAGCTCGTGTAGTGACGGCGCTTTCTAGAAAAACCCACTTCAATGACGACGCTATTGCTGCACCGTCCACTCGCTGTCTACTAGACGAGCTTTCAAGCGAATTAAGTGAGTGAAGCGAGGAAACCATACTCCTTTTATATATTCTGCTATTACAAATATCAAAGCCAACAGCAGCAGCAGCTCTAATCGGTTGAATAAGAGAGTGCCATTGACGAAGGGGACGTCACCGAAGAGGATTTTATCATAGAGGGGAAGCAAGCCGTCACAATGTGGGCAAATAAAAATGAGTGGTTTCCAGCATATAGTTGGTTTTTATCTTGTTTAGGCATTTGGTGTCCCTCTTGCCATTCCAATCAATTCAATCTCTCCACTAAAGGCATGGCATGCTAGAGATGATTGAACGATGGGGCCTAGTATAGATAGATGATTGACGGAGAGGTATCGATATACCATTGTGTGATGAACGAGAAAGGCTATCGATAGATGCTCCACGACAGAGAGAGAGGTATGGCTGAACAAGCAAAGGCATTCGATGTAAAATCGGGTAGATAAAGAAGTGCTTTGATATGGCGATCCACTCACTTTTCTTTGCCCATATTGTGACGGCTTGCAGCCCAGAGGGTCTGACGTCCTCCTCGGAAGTCAGAGAAGAGTAGAAAACATACTTTTCCGAGTAAAGGCGATGCTTACGTGTTCAAACAAAAGTTAGGAAGAAGAGAGAATATTCGCCATTGAGGACATTGACTCTACGTGGGTAGATTGAAATGGAATATTGAATCCCGAAGAAACGATGCACGAGCTGGGATCGAACCCGTACCTCCAACGTCAATGAATGCCTCGGAACCGTCAGTCTTTGTCATTTTGATGGCTTTTTCTATTTTTAGGTGACGAATCACTCACATTTTATTTTCCAGTACTTTCGAGCGCTTCTCTCTGACGGCGGAAAGGGTATTTCTCGTGTACTATTGACTACCTCGTTGATCCAGAATGAGCCAAACATACCAGCCCGAGCTACATATAGGTGAGAAGTTGCCGGAAGACCCGACCCATCGTGGCGTGGTAAAGGTCTTGTCTGTGGTCGTCACTACAAAGAGCAGACCGGTCATTGAACAGGTTTGACTAGTTTACTTCCTGTACCAAAGGCGTTGCAAGTCTTCTTCAATTCGCAGTTCATTCAATGAAACCATAGCGTGCGCGAAGAATCGTTCCAACCAACGGTGAAACCGTCAGCGAAGTCTTTTTCTTCCATGACAACATGAGCTGAGTGAGGAATCAAATAAATCGACGAGAAGTTGGGTCTCTATAACTGGGAAAAGTCAGGGGCTCTTTCTTCTGTTCATGCCCCGACACTTGCCTCCGTTTACTACGTACGGTGACTTTCATAGGGGCAGGAAGAACCGGAAGCAGGCTCATCCACTCCTTCCATTCACTATTGTTTTTAGGGACCAGATCCCGCATTACTACCAGTCCAATTGGTGAATGCCACCACTAGGTTTGCGGAGGAATTTCCCATCGATTATATCACCGACGTTCAGATGCACCCGAAGGGCCTGATTTCTGCTCGTTCCCCATCATTCTCGAAAGGGAAACCGGTAGCGAAGGTGAAAAGTGCCGGTAGGGTGAAACGGACCTGAGTGAAACCAGTAGCAAAGGTATTGGACTCCCGGGTCAGTAGCAAATCAACGCACTTCACTACCTGAAGATATTTCTCCGGGATCAAGGACTCCCATTTTCCGATAGATTACTTTCAACAAAAAGGAAGGGGGAGACCATCCATCAGTTTTGTCTGAAATCCAGAAAGTCAGAATCAAAGTAGAACTCACGATCCCACTCAGATTGGCATGAGGCTGCCTTTTGCTTTGGTATTCGATCATTATTTGACGGGAGTCGGGGATTGGAATGACGGCTTGAAAAGCTTCCTTTCGTTTGCTTGGTGCCTTCGGAGTCGATAGCAAAAGCTAAACAGATGGACAACCTTGATTGCCTACCCCTATCACTCTGCTCGCTGCCCCCTGCAATGCCGATCCCTCGACTGCAGAATCCAACCTCCTGCCATAGACGGAAGGAGTTGATCGGGTTCAGTAGCCTGCCCTAAAAGATGGGTAGGCGGGCTTTTTCCATGTCGTCATCATAGCCTTTATGATGAAGAAGGTATGACACCCTACTGACGTGGAGGGCTAGCTGTCGAGTTCCCAATAATCCTGACCTTCTCTTTCTTTCCCACCTCATCTGAACCCTTGATTGATACGATGCAGCTGACTGATTCGTCGGAAGGAGAGAATGAACCTCCAGACTCTTTTTCTATCGACGACCTATATGGTCGAACAGAGGTGCGGGATATGGCCGGGTCGACTGCGGAGAGCCACTGAACTTCATTCTTTCCTCCGGTTTCATTGATGGAGGGGCCGACTGCTGGAATGGACATAGTATAATCATGATCGTAGTCACTTTCGAAGGCAGTGCTGACGGTTGCTTTCTTTTGAATGATCAATCTACCATCGACAGATCCGATGGCCCTTTCTGAAGTACTCTGTCACACTCTACCTTTTCCGCGAACGTCGAAGAAGTATCCATTCTCTCGTCGAATCTATCTCTAGTGAGCATTTCGTCCTCCATAGTCTCTGCACGCAGTCTTTGATGTTGCATGTGAAAAGTCATCAGACCCGAATACCTGCCTCACCAATGTATTCTACCATTTCTATATATTTTCCTCTATCTTTGAGTAGAGTTTCCTAGCAACCGTCACCTTCTATCCCCTTCTCTAGCTGAATTAACTAGGGATGGCACTTTTAATCAAGTGAGAGAAATCTGAAAGATATTTACAGTCAAACGGAACTAGAATTCTGACAAACACTACATCTAGTCCTACCGTTTTCTAGGGTGTTGTACTACAATTCATATTGTGTCTGATAGAAAATGGCTTTGTCGATTGGGAAGTCTTCATCTTTCTATAGGATTTTCATTCTATCTAGCGATTCCTGTAAAGAAATATGTCCTACATCCCCTTTCCGTATTGGTCCTACTCAATATATCGGTCTCAAGATTCCTGTAAAGAAATATGTCCTACATCCCCTTTCCGTGCGGGGAGAAGTTCCTCATGCATTTACGTACGAAGTTCCTCATGCATTCTGATACGAAGTTCCTCACCGCCCGCGCACCATGCCGTGCGGGGGCGGGCCCTGCCCGCACACCATGCCGTGCGGGGGCGGGCGGACGGACGGACCTGGACGGACCGGGACGGACGGACGAGCGGACGGACCACCGGCGCACCATGCCGTGCGGGGGCGGGTCCTGCCCGCACACCATGCCGTGCGGGGGCGGGTGGACGGACGGACCGCCCACGCACCATGCCGTGCGGGGGCGGGTCCTGCCCGCACACCATGCCGTGCGGGGGCGGGCGGACGGACGGATGGACTTGGACGGACCGGGACGGACGGGCGGACGGACGGACTTGGACGGACCGGGACGGACGGACGGACGGACATTCGGACGGACGGACGGACGACCGCCCGCACGCCATGCCGTGCGGGGGCGGGCCCTGCCCGCGCACCATGACGTGCGGGGGCGAGCGAACGGACGACCTGGACGGACCGGAACGGATGGACGGACGGACGGATCGGAACGGACGGATGGACCGGAACGGACGGACGGACGGACCGCCCGCGAACCATGCCGTGCGGGGGCGGGCCCTGCCTGCACACCATGCTGTGCAGGGGCGGGCGGGCGGGTGGACGGACGGACCTGGACGGACCGGGACGGACGGACGGACGGACGGACGGACCGCCCACGCACCATGCCGTGCGGGGGCGGGTCCTGCCCGAACACCATGCCGTGCGGGGGCGGACGGACGGACGGACTTGGACGGACCGGGACGGACAGGCAGACGGACGGACTTGGACGGACCGGGATGGAGTGAGAGACTCACTAAACGAGCTTTCAAGCGAATTAAGTGAGTGAAGCCTTCCATCGAGCTACTTAGCATCTCTATCCGAAACAATAGTTCTACGCATGCCATGCAATCTCACAATCTCCCTAAAGAACAAATCAGCAACATGCGAAACATCATACGTTTTGTGATATGGAATAAGTGTGTCATCTTAGAAAATCTATCCACAACCATAAAAATCGAATCTCTTCCACATTTAGTCCTAGGTAATCCTAACACAAATTCCAATGAAATATCAATCTAAGGCTCACTAGGAATGGGCAAAGGAGTATACAAACTGTTGGGTTGCACTCTGGATTTAGCTTGCCTACATATGACACATCTGCCACCAATCCGCTCAACATCTCATTTCATGTGTGGCCAATAGAAGTATTCCTGCAAAACAGCTAAACTCTTAGCAACTCCAAAATGTCCCATTAATCCCCCTCCATGGGATTCCTGCACTAACAAATCTCTCAATGAGCAGTTAGGCACACATAACTTATTTTCTCGAAAGAAAAAACCATCATGTCTAAATAACTTACCACAGGCAAATGGTTGAGAAACTCAATGCCACTATTACTATTCCTGATCCTGAACAACTGAACGTCGGAGCCGGACCTTCTTTTCGTTCATCACATGGTGCTGGCGTAGATTCAAATCCTGCGGAAGTCGGAATAGAATGGCAGATGATTTGGATGATCGTCGTGGGCGAAGTCGTTCCAGTTCTTGCCATTTGCTATCGATAAAGAGGCAGACCTGATGTTCCCTATGCGGGACGACAATCTAACATACGGACGATGCATTGGCTGAACTGTTGAAATGAATTTATATATCCATACACAGCGGGATATTTTCCAAAATGTCGTATCAGAGATAGCTGGCAAAAGTGTCAAAATTGCTCGATTTCTGATCGAAGTATATGGGGGATAATGTCGGATCATCACCCGAACCGACACTCCTTTGCAGATGCAGCAATCTCTCCCACGGCTTGACTCGTCATTGCTATGGTTGAACTACTTGAGACTCTTCGCGTCAGTTTGCCTTTCGCTTTATGATACTGATCCATTGGCCTAGTGACGGGGATAGGAGCCGGGCTTCCCTCCTCCTTGCTACTTTCATACTCTCTTTGAGAAAAGTAGGTCTTGCAGAACCTTCTCTTTTCTGGAATAGGAATCTGCATGACGAAAGCGTAACCGTCACTGCTGTTGGTACTCGTCAGTCAGCTGGCTACTAGGCAACTACTCCTCTGGTTACTATTTCCCTATGGTCAATCTCCCCTTGCTCTACTAGTGGATGGGCTAGCATTCTTTCGTACCCTCACCGACAGTCTTCTCCAGTTTTGGATGCGGATTCGACTTCTGCTACCAATGCTGGAAACATCCCGGGATAGCTAACTCCTTCTTCATCACCCTAGATCAGCAGGGTCTTATCAGTCATGAAGCCTAGATACATGGCCGAGGGAAAGAAGCTAAAGAGAGGCTACGGGAAAGCAGCTCCTAGAAAGGCAAGCCTACGGATCTTTTTTTATACGCAATTTATCCGAAATTGACTCAGATTTGTCATGCCAATGATTCCGCTTCTTTTGATTCAATTCGAGGAAAGTCAATCTCTCGTTCGTCGAGTGCGTTAAAGTAGTCGATTGATTCGATTCGATTCAATTCGATTGTGTTCTATGTTCATATCGATTCGATTAGATTGTGTTCTATGTTCATATACCCATTGCGTAGGTATATCTCGAAAGATGCAGCCCTGCTGTTAGCCGGCTGATGAAGATCGATGTCTGTCATTACGATTCGGATGCGCCTGTCCATATCAATCATCTAGCTTTTTCTTATTCGTAGCGCGGAAAGAGGGAGGTAGTTTTCCAGGCGACGGGCGGGCCGGAGGAAAAAGTCCAATTCCATTCATATATTAGAACGCCGCAGTTGATGCCGTTAAAGTGGGAATCAACGCAAGTCTTCAACAACTTTGGAAAGCAGCTCCTAGAAAGGCAAGCCTACGGATCTTTTTTTATACGCAATTTATCCGAAATTGACTCAGATTTGTCATGCCAATGATTCCGCTTCTTTTGATTCAATTCGAGGAAAGTCAATCTCTCGTTCGTCGAGTGCGTTAAAGTAGTCGATTGATTCGATTCGATTCAATTCGATTGTGTTCTATGTTCATATCGATTCGATTAGATTGTGTTCTATGTTCATATACCCATTGCGTAGGTATATCTCGAAAGATGCAGCCCTGCTGTTAGCCGGCTGATGAAGATCGATGTCTGTCATTACGATTCGGATGCGCCTGTCAATATCAATCATCTAGCTTTTTCTTATTCGTAGCGCGGAAAGAGGGAGGTAGTTTTCCAGGCGACGGGCGGGCCGGAGGAAAAAGTCCAATTCCATTCATATATTAGAACGCCGCAGTTGATGCCGTTAAAGTGGGAATCAACGCAAGTCTTCAACAACTTTTAAATGAACATAATTTTGCTCTACTAGCTACCTGGACATTTTCCCAATTTACACAGGAACTGTTTGGTGATCTTAAGATTGTCGGATGAACCATTTTCCATTTTGACGAGAGTAGTAGAACCCTTCCCGGTGTGACTTTACAATAGTAGTCATCATTTTCACGAAGCGTGAAATTGACGGAAGTCGGGGGCTGGGGATTGGTGGATAAAGGCAGAGATAAAAAATGTCATTTGTTTTTTAGAGCGAATTTCCCCCGTCAACTAAGGACGAAGAAATCTTTGTTGCTGCTCCCATTAGGGATGAAGAAAATGGGTCGACGTGAGTATCCCTCGACTGTAATAGCAGAAGTCCATCGACGAGTTCGATATATGTTATGCCACCGAACTAAGAGACTTCCACCTAGAGAGAGGTGGATCATCACATTGAGCTGGAATCTGGGGCTGACGCCACTAGCAATGGCATAGTCACATAATGGCCCCACCAGATCCCAAAAAACTGAGGAGGCAATTGAGAGAGTTGCTAGACGCCGAGACATCAGGCGGCCCCATATGGTGCACTAGTGCTGTTGCGATCTCCGAGAAGCACGATGGGAGTCTTCGACTTTGCATCGACTACCAAGCCCTCAACGATGGTGACGGATCAATAACAACGTACCCCATCCCTCTCATTGTGGATCTCTTTTATCATCCCGGAAGAGCACTTCACTCGTTTTGTGTTTCCTTATTACATCTAAGCACAAGAAGTGCAAATAAGCGTACAGTTCATAAGTAGTAAGTTGACGGTTCTGAAAGAAAGTAGGCTTTTTTTTTATTTTCTCCCGCACTTGTCTAGGTAAGCATTCATTCCCGGCTTTCAGTCTGCAAGCATCTAGTAAGCGTCTCGTTGTATAATATGTACTTTTGCGTTTACCATTCGATGCAGGTGGATCACATAATCATTCGTCATTCCGTTAGTGAGTACCGGGACTCTGTTCGACGTTTCGAGGGGCGGGAGGTTTTGATTCTGTGATCCGATATGCTTTCCCTAAGCTATGTCGAGCTTGAACGAGAACGTGATCCCCGCCTCGAGGACCAAGCCAAAGAAGGGACCTAGCTCTGGGACACAGAGTTCATCAATCGGCTATTAAAGATAGATATCTAATTCAGACTTGATAGTAGCTTGACCAAAAATCTCACTTCGAATAGTACCGTGCTCTTCCGGGATGATAAAAGAGATCCACAATGAGAGGGATGGGGTACGTTGTTATTGATCCGTCACCATCGTTGAGGGCTTGGTAGTCGATGCAAAGTCGAAGACTCCCATCGTGCTTCTCGGAGATCGCAACAGCACTAGTGCACCATATGGGGCCGTTTGATGTCTCGGCGTCTAGCAACTCCCTCAATTGCCTCCTCAGTTTTTTGGGATCTGGTGGGGCCATCCTGTGACTATGCCATTGCTAGTGGCGTCAGCCCCAGATTCCAGCTCAATGTGATGATCCACCTCTCTCTAGGTGGAAGTCTCTTAGTTCGGTGGCATAACATTTATCGAACTCGTCGATGGACTTCTGCTATTATAGTCGAGGGATACTCACGTCGACCCATTTTCTTCATCCCTAATGGGAGCAGCCACAAAGATTTCTTCGTCCTTAGTTGACGGGGGAAATTCGCTCTAAAAAACAAATGACATTTTTTATCTCTGCCTTTATCCACCAATCCCCAGCCCCCGACTTCCGTCAATTTCACGCTTCGTGAAAATGATAACTACTATTGTAAAGTCACACCGGGAAGGGTTCTACTACTCTCGTCAAAATGGAAAATGATTCATCCGACAATCTTAAGATCACCAAACAGTTCCTGTGTAAATTGGGGAAATGTCCAGGTAGCTAGTAGAGCAAAATTATGTTCATTTAAAAGTTGTTGAAGACTTGCGTTGATTCCCACTTTCACGGCATCAACTGCGGCGTTCTAATATATGAATGGAATTGGACTTTTTCCTCCGGCCCGCCCGTCGCCTGGAAAACTACCTCGCTCTTTCCGCTCTACGAATAAGAAAAAGCTAGATGATTGATATGGACGGGCGCATCCGAATCGTAATGACAGACATCGATCTTCATCAGCCGGCTAGCAGCAGGGCTGCATCTTTCGAGATATACATACGCAATGGGTATATGAACATAGAACACAATCTAATCGAATCGATATGAACATAGAACACAATCGAATTGAATCGAATCGAATCAATCGACTACTTTAACGCACTTGACGAACGAGAGATTGACTTTCCTCGAATTGAATCAAAAGAAGCGGAATCATTGGCATGACAAATCTGAGTCAACTTCGGATAAATTGCGTATAAAAAAAGATCCGTAGGCTTGCCTTTCTAGGAGCTGCTTTCCCGTAGCCTCTCTTTAGCTTCTTTCCCTCGGCCATGTATCTAGGCTTCATCACTGATAAGACCCTGCTGATCTAGGGTGATGAAGAAGGAGTTAGCTATCCCGGGATGTTTCCAGCATTGGTAGCAGAAGTCGAATCCGCATCCAAAACTGGAGAAGACTGTCGGTGAGGGTACGAAAGAATGCTAGCCCATCCACTAGTAGAGCAAGGGGAGATTGACCATAGGGAAATAGTAACAAGAGGAGTAGTTGCCTAGTAGCCAGCTGACTGACGAGTACCAACAGCAGTGACGGTTACGCTTTGGTCATGCGGATTCCTATTCCGGAAAAGAGAAGGTTCTGCAAGACCTACTTTTCTCAAAGGGAGTATGAAAGTAGCAAGGAGGAGGGAAGCCCGGCTCCTATCCCCGTCACTAGGCCAATGGATCAGTATCATAAAGCGAAAGGCAAACTGACGCGAATAGTCTCAAGTAGTTCAACCATAGCAATGACGAGTCAAGCTGTGGGAGAGATTGCTGCATCTGCAAAGGAGTGTCGGTTCGGGTGATGATCCGACATTATCCCCCATATACTTCGATCAGAAATCGAGCAATTTTGACTCTTTTGCCAGCTATCTCTGATACGACATTTTGGAAAATATCCCCCTGTGTATGGATATATAAATTCATTTCAACAGTTCAGCCAATGCATCGTCCGTATGTTAGATTGTCGTCCCACATAGGGAACATCAGGTCTGCCTCTTTATCGATAGCAAATGGCAAGAACTGGAACGACTTCGCCCACGACGATCATCCAAATCATGTGCCATTCTATTCCGACTTCCGCAGGATTTGAATCTACGCCAGCACCATGTGATGACCGAAAAGAAGGTCCGGCTCCGACGTTCAGTTGTTCAGGATCAGGAATAGTAATAGTGGCATTGAGTTTCTCAACCATTTGCCTGTGGTAAGTTATTTAGACATGATGGGTTTTTCTTTCGAGAAAATAAGTTATGTGTGCCTAACTGCTCTTTGAGAGATTTGTTAGTGCAGGAATCCCATGGAGGGGGATCAATGGGACATTTTGGAGTTGCTAAGAGTTTAGCTATTTTGCAGGAATACTTCTATTGGCTACACATGAAACGAGATGTTGAGCGGATTGGTGGCAGATGTGTCACATGTAGGCAAGCTAAATCCAGAGTGCAATCCAACAGTTTGTATACTCTTTTGCCCATTCCTAGTGAGCCTTAGATTGATATTTTATTGGAATTTGTGTTCGGATTACCTAGGACTAAATGTGGAAGAGATTCGATTTTTATGGTTGTGGATAGATTTTCTAAGATGACACACTTTATTCCATATCACAAAACGGATGATACTTCGCATGTTGCTGATTTGTTCTTTAGGGAGACTGTGAGATTGCATGGCATGCGTAGAACTATTGTTTCGAATAGAGATGCTAAGTAGCTCGACGGAAGGCTTCACTCACTTAATTCGCTTGAAAGCTCGTTTAGTAGACAGCGAGTGGACGGCGTAGCAATAGCGCCGTCATTGAAGTAGGGTTTTTCTAGAAAGCGCCGTTACTACACGAGCTCATAAGTCAAGCACGGAATGCGCTGCTCCCAGCTCACACTATGTGGAGAGGGTGCCACCGTGAAGATCTAGGAGTGTTAGTAGTATGAGCTGCAAGGCTGTCATACTGTTTGGAGGGTAAGAGCATAGATGCCCTCACCCCTATCTATCGTCGTAGAAGCTCTTCCTTTGAAAGTTTATGGTTCTAGGGTATCCAATCAATTAATCCTCTAAACCAACTAAACCGGGGAAGCTGAAGTGGAAATGGAATGGGAAATTGGGTAAGGGAAGGGGGAAGCTCGACGGAAGGCTTCACTCACTTAATTCGCTTGAAAGCTCATTTAGTAGACAACGAGTGGACGGCGTAGCAATAGCGTCTTCATTGAAGTAGGGTTTTTCTAGAAAGTGCCATCACTACACGAGCTCGTAAGTCAAGCACGGAATGAGCCTTGTCTACGAAGCTTCCTCGTTGTCACTTGCTTCTGGCGAAGCTTGACGCGCACTATAACATAGGCATTTTGGTATGATAGGAAGACTCCTTTAGACGGCCATAGGAGTGATAGCAAAGCTGGCGCCGTCAAATCAAAAGGCGATAAGTTCTTATAGCAATAGCAAACGAAACGGCCAACTTATAGCCCTCTTTTTTCTTATTCTGTTTTGTCGCTAGTGAACTACTGAAGTCTCAAAGTCGACCGTTCCATGAGACGTCCGTCACCCCAACCTGTGGCCTTCACTTCTCGTTTTGTCTTTCCTTATTACATCTAAGCACAAGAAGTGCAAATAAGCGTACAGTTCGTAAGTAGCAAGTTGACGGTTCTGAAAAAAAGTAGGTTTTTTTTTTTATTTTCTCCCGCACTTGTGTAGGTAAGCATTCATTCCCGGCTTTCAGTCTGCAAGCATCTAGTAAGCATCTCGTTGTGTAATATGTACTTTTGCGTTTACCATTCGATGCAGGTGGATCACATAATCATTCGTCATTCCGTTAGTGAGTACCGGGACTCTATTCGACGTTTTGAGGGGCGGGAGGTTTTGATTCTGTGATCCGATATGCTTTCCCTAAGCTATGTCGAGCTTGAACGAGAACGTGATCCCCGCCTCGAGGACCAAGCCAAAGAAGGGACATAGCTCTGGGACACAGAGTTCATCAATCGGCTATTAAAGATAGATATCTAATTCAGACTTGATAGTAGCTTGACCAAAAATCTCACTTCGAATAGTACCGTGCTCTTCCGGGATGATAAAAGAGATCCACAATGAGAGGGATGGGGTACGTTGTTATTGATCCGTCACCATCGTTGAGGGCTTGGTAGTCGATGCAAAGTCGAAGACTCCCATCGTGCTTCTCGGAGATCGCAACAGCACTAGTGCACCATATGGGGCCGTCTGATGTCTCGGCGTCTAGCAACTCCCTCAATTGCCTCCTCAGTTTTTTGGGATCTGGTGGGGCCATCCTGTGACTATGCCATTGCTAGTGGCGTCAGCCCCAGATTCCAGCTCAATGTGAGGATCCACCTCTCTCTAGGTGGAAGTCTCTTAGTTCGGTGGCATAACATATATCGAGCTCGTCGATGGACTTCTGCTATTACAGTCGAGAGATACTCACGTCGACCCATTTTCTTCATCCCTAATGGGAGCAGCCACAAAGATTTCTTCGTCCCTAGTTGACGGGGGAAATTCGCTCTAAAAAACAAATGACATTTTTTATCTCTGCCTTTATCCACCAATCCCCGGCCCCCGACTTCCGTCAATTTCACGCTTCGTGAAAATGATGACTACTATTGTAAAGTCACACCGGGAAGGGTTCTACTACTCTCGTCAAAATGGAAAATGATTCATCCGACAATCTTAAGATCACCAAACAGTTCCTGTGTAAATTGGGGAAATGTCCAGGTAGCTAGTAGAGCAAAATTATGTTCATTTAAAAGTTGTTGAAGACTTGCGTTGATTCCCACTTTCACGGCATCAACTGCGGCGTTCTAATATATGAATGGAATTGGACTTTTTCCTCCGGCCCGCCCGTCGCCTGGAAAACTACCTCGCTCTTTTCGCGCTACGAATAAGATAAAGCTAGATGATTGATATGGACGGGCGCATTCGAATCGTAATGACAGACATCGATCTTCATCAGCCGGCTAGCAGCAGGGCTGCATCTTTCGAGATATACCTACGCAATGGGTATATGAACATAGAACACAATCTAATCGAATCGATATGAACATAGAACGCAATCGAATTGAATCGAATCGAATCAATCGACTACTTTAACGCACTCGACGAACGAGAGATTGACTTTCCTCGAATTGAATCAAAAGAAGCGGAATCATTGGCATGACAAATCTGAGTCAACTTCGGATAAATTGCGTATAAAAAAAGATCCGTAGGCTTGCCTTTCTAGGAGCTGCTTTCCCGTAGCCTCTCTTTAGTTTCTTTCCCTCGGCCATGTATCTAGGCTTCATCACTGATAAGACCCTGCTGATCTAGGGTGATGAAGAAGGAGTTAGCTATCCCGGGATGTTTCCAGCATTGGTAGCAGAAGTTGAATCCGCATCAAAAACTGGAGAAGACTGTCGGTGAGGGTACGAAAGAATGCTAGCCCATCCACTAGTAGAGCAAGGGGAGATTGACCATAGGGAAATAGTAACCAGAGGAGTAGTTGCCTAGTACCTAGCTGACTGACGAGTACCAACAGCAGTGACGGTTACGCTTTGGTCATGCGGATTCCTATTCCGGAAAAGAGAAGGTTCTGCAAGACCTACTTTTCTCAAAGGGAGTATGAAAGTAGCAAGGAGGAGGGAAGCCCGGCTCCTCTCCCCGTCACTAGGCCAATGGGTCAGTATCATAAAGCGAAAGGCAAACTGACGCGAAGAGTCTCAAGTAGTTCAACCATAGCAATGACGAGTCAAGCCGTGGGAGAGATTGCTGCATCTGCAAAGGAGTGTCGGTTCGGGTGATGATCCGACATTATCCCCCATATACTTCGATCAGAAATCGAGCAATTTTGACTCTTTTGCCAGCTATCTCTGATACGACATTTTGGAAAATATCCCGTTGTGTATGGATATATAAATTCATTTCAACAGTTCAGCCAATGCATCGTCCGTATGTTAGATTGTCGTCCCGCATAGGGAACATCAGGTCTGCCTCTTTATCGATAGCAAATGGCAAGAACTAGAACGACTTCGCCCACGACGATCATCCAAATCATCTGCCATTCTATTCCGACTTCCGCAGGATTTGAATCTACGCCAGCACCATATGATGACCGAAAATAAGGTCCGGCTCCGACGTTTAGTTGTTCAGGATCAGGAATAGTAATAGTGGCATTGAGTTTCTCAACCATTTGCCTGTGGTAAGTTATTTAGACATGATGGGTTTTTCTTTCGAGAAAATAAGTTATGTGTGCCTAACTGCTCTTTGAGAGATTTGTTAGTGCAGGAATCCCATGGAGGGGGATCAATGGGACATTTTGGAGTTGCTAAGATTTTAGCTGTTTTGCAGGAATACTTCTATTGGCCACACATGAAACGAGATGTTGAGCGGATTGATGGCAGATGTGTCACATGTAGGCAAGCTAAATCCAGAGTGCAATCCAACAGTTTGTATACTCCTTTGCCCATTCCTAGTGAGCCTTAGATTGATATTTCATTGGAATTTGTGTTCGGATTACCTAGGACTAAATGTGGAAGAGATTCGATTTTTATGGTTGTGGATAGATTTTCTAAGATGACACACTTTATTCCATATCACAAAACGGATGATACTTCGCATGTTGCTGATTTGTTCTTTAGGGAGATTGTGAGATTGCATGGCATGCGTAGAACTATTGTTTCGGATAGAGATGCTAAGTAGCTCGACGGAACGCTTCACTCACTTAATTCGCTTGAAAGCTCGTTTAGTAGACAGCGAGTGGACGGCGTAGCAATAGCGCCGTCATTAAAGTAGGGTTTTTCTAGAAAGCACCGTTACTACACGAGCTCATAAGTCAAGCACGGAATGCGCTGCTCCCAGCTCACACTATGTGGAGAGGGTGCCACCGTGAAGATCTAGGAGTGTTAGTAGTATGAGCTGCAAGGCTGTCATACTGTTTGGAGGGCAAGAGCATAGATGCCCTCACCCCTATCTATCGTCGTAGAAGCTCTTCCTTTGAAAGTTTATGGTTCTCGGGTATCCAATCAATTAATCCTCTAAACCAACTAAACCGGGGAAGCTGAAGTGGAAATGGAATGGGAAATTGGGTAAGGGAAGGGGGAAGCTCGACGGAAGGCTTCACTCACTTAATTCGCTTGAAAGCTCATTTAGTAGACAACGAGTGGACGGCGTAGCAATAACGTCTTCATTGAAGTAGGGTTTTTCTAGAAAGCGCCATCACTACACGAGCTCGTAAGTCAAGCACGGACTGAGCCTTGTCTACGAAGCTTCCTCGTTGTCACTTGCTTCTGGCGAAGCTTGACGCGCACTATAACATAGGCATTTTGGTAT
Organism: Dracaena cambodiana; assembly: GCA_036321105.1. Taxonomy (NCBI): domain Eukaryota; kingdom Viridiplantae; phylum Streptophyta; class Magnoliopsida; order Asparagales; family Asparagaceae; genus Dracaena; species Dracaena cambodiana. The sequence continues at coordinate 53,675,018 of JAYEPQ010000002.1, forward strand.
GATAGGAAGACTCCTTTAGATGGCCATAGGAGTGATAGCAAAGCTGGCGCCGTCAAATCAAAAGGCGATCAGTTCTTATAGCAATAGCAAACCAAACGGCCAACTTATAGCCCTCTTTTTTCTTATTCTGTTTTGTCGCTATTGAACTACTGAAGTCTCAAAGTCGACCGTTCCATGAGACGTCCGTCACCCCAACCTGTGGCCTTCACTTCTCGTTTTGTCTTTCCTTATTACATCTAAGCACAAGAAGTGCAAATAAGCGTACAGTTCGTAAGTAGCAAGTTGACGGTTCTGAAAGAAAGTAGGCTTTTTTTTTTATTTTCTCCCGCACTTGTCTAGGTAAGCATTCATTCCCGGCTTTCAGTCTGCAAGCATCTAGTAAGCGTCTCGTTGTGTAATATGTACTTTTGCGTTTACCATTCGATGCAGGTGGATCACATAATCATTCGTCATTCCGTTAGTGCGTACCGGGACTCTATTCGACGTTTTGAGGGGCGGGAGGTTTTGATTCTGTGATCCGATATGCTTTCCCTAAGCTATGTCGAGCTTGAACGAGAACGTGATCCCCGCCTCGAGGACCAAGCCAAAGAAGGGACATAGCTCTGGGACACAGAGTTCATCAATCGGCTATTAAAGATAGATATCTAATTCAGACTTGATAGTAGCTTGACCAAAAATCTCACTTCGAATAGTACCGTGTTCTTCCGGGATGATAAAAGAGATCCACAATGAGAGGGATGGGGTACGTTGTTATTGATCCGTCACCATCGTTGAGGGCTTGGTAGTCGATGCAAAGTCGAAGACTCCCATCGTGCTTCTCGGAGATCGCAACAGCACTAGTGCACCATATGGGGCCGTCTGATGTCTCGGCGTCTAGCAACTCCCTCAATTGCCTCCTCAGTTTTTTGGGATCTGGTGGGGCCATCCTGTGACTATGCCATTGCTAGTGGCGTCAGCCCCAGATTCCAGCTCAATGTGATGATCCACCTCTCTCTAGGTGGAAGTCTCTTTGTTCGGTGGCATAACATATATCGAACTCGTCGATGGACTTCTGCTATTACAGTCGAGGGATACTCACGTCGACCCATTTTCTTCATCCCTAATGGGAGCAGCCACAAAGATTTCTTCGTCCTTAGTTGACGGGGGAAATTCGCTCTAAAAAACAAATGACATTTTTTATCTCTGCCTTTATCCACCAATCCCCGGCCCCCGACTTCCGTCAATTTCACGCTTCGTGAAAATGATGACTACTATTGTAAAGTCACACCGGGAAGGGTTCTACTACTCTCGTCAAAATGGAAAATGATTCATCCGACAATCTTAAGATCACCAAACAGTTCCTGTGTAAATTGGGGAAATGTCCAGGTAGCTAGTAGAGCAAAATTATGTTCATTTAAAAGTTGTTGAAGACTTGCGTTGATTCCCACTTTCACGGCATCAACTGCGGCGTTCTAATATATGAATGGAATTGGACTTTTTCCTCCGGCCCGCCCGTCGCCTGGAAAACTACCTCGCTCTTTTCGCGCTACGAATAAGATAAAGCTAGATGATTGATATGGACGGGCGCATTCGAATCGTAATGACAGACATCGATCTTCATCAGCCGGCTAGCAGCAGGGCTGCATCTTTCAAGATATACCTACGCAATGGGTATATGAACATAGAACACAATCTAATCGAATCGATATGAACATAGAACACAATCGAATTGAATCGAATCGAATCAATCAACTACTTTAACGCACTCGACGAACGAGAGATTGACTTTCCTCGAATTGAATCAAAAGAAGCGGAATCATTGGCATGACAAATCTGAGTCAACTTCGGATAAATTGCGTATAAAAAAAGATCCGTAGGCTTGCCTTTCTAGGAGCTGCTTTCCCGTAGCCTCTCTTTAGTTTCTTTCCCTCGGCCATGTATCTAGGCTTCATCACTGATAAGACCCTGCTGATCTAGGGTGATGAAGAAGGAGTTAGCTATCCCGGGATGTTTCCAGCATTGGTAGCAGAAGTTGAATCCGCATCAAAAACTGGAGAAGACTGTCGGTGAGGGTACGAAAGAATGCTAGCCCATCCACTAGTAGAGCAAGGGGAGATTGACCATAGGGAAATAGTAACCAGAGGAGTAGTTGCCTAGTACCCAGCTGACTGACGAGTACCAACAGCAGTACCCAGCTGACTGACGAGTACCAACAGCAGTGACGGTTACGCTTTGGTCATGCGGATTCCTATTCCGGAAAAGAGAAGGTTCTGCAAGACCTACTTTTCTCAAAGGGAGTATGAAAGTAGCAAGGAGGAGGGAAGCCCGGCTCCTCTCCCCGTCACTAGGCCAATGGGTCAGTATCATAAAGCGAAAGGCAAACTGACGCGAAGAGTCTCAAGTAGTTCAACCATAGCAATGACGAGTCAAGCCGTGGGAGAGATTGCTGCATCTGCAAAGGAGTGTCGGTTTGGGTGATGATCCGACATTATCCCCCATATACTTCGATCAGAAATCGAGCAATTTTGACTCTTTTGCCAGCTATCTCTGATACGACATTTTGGAAAATATCCCGTTGTGTATGGATATATAAATTCATTTCAACAGTTCAGCCAATGCATCGTCCGTATGTTAGATTGTCGTCCCGCATAGGGAACATCAGGTCTGCCTCTTTATCGATAGCAAATGGCAAGAACTGGAACGACTTCGCCCACGACGATCATCCAAATCATCTGCCATTCTATTCCGACTTCCGCAGGATTTGAATCTACGCCAGCACCATGTGATGACCGAAAATAAGGTCCGGCTCCGACGTTTAGTTGTTCAGGATCAGGAATAGTAATAGTGGCATTGAGTTTCTCAACCATTTGCCTGTGGTAAGTTATTTAGACATGATGGGTTTTTCTTTCGAGAAAATAAGTTATGTGTGCCTAACTGCTCTTTGAGAGATTTGTTAGTGCAGGAATCCCATGGAGGGGGATCAATGGGACATTTTGGAGTTGCTAAGAGTTTAGCTGTTTTGCAGGAATACTTCTATTGGCCACACATGAAACGAGATGTTGAGCGGATTGGTGGCAGATGTGTCACATGTAGGCAAGCTAAATCCAGAGTGCAATCCAACAGTTTGTATACTCCTTTGCCCATTCCTAGTGAGCCTTAGATTGATATTTCATTGGAATTTGTGTTAGGATTACCTAGGACTAAATGTGGAAGAGATTCGATTTTTATGGTTGTGGATAGATTTTCTAAGATGACACACTTTATTCCATATCACAAAACGGATGATACTTCGCATGTTGCTGATTTGTTCTTTAGGGAGATTGTGAGATTGCATGGCATGCGTAGAACTATTGTTTCGGATAGAGATGCTAAGTAGCTCGACGGAAGGCTTCACTCACTTAATTCGCTTGAAAGCTCGTTTAGTAGACAGCGAGTGGACGGCGTAGCAATAGCGCCGTCATTGAAGTAGGGTTTTTCTAGAAAGCACCGTTACTACACGAGCTAATAAGTCAAGCACGGAATGCGCTGCTCCCAGCTCACACTATGTGGAGAGGGTGCCACCGTGAAGATCTAGGAGTGCTAGTAGTATGAGCTGCAAGGCTGTCATACTGTTTGGAGGGCAAGAGCATAGATGCCCTCACCCCTATCTATCGTCGTAGAAGCTCTTCCTTTGAAAGTTTATGGTTCTAGGGTATCCAATCAATTAATCCTCTAAACCAACTAAACCGGGGAAGCTGAAGTGGAAATGGAATGGGAAATTGGGTAAGGGAAGGGGGAAGCTCGACGGAAGGCTTCACTCACTTAATTCGCTTGAAAGCTCATTTAGTAGACAACGAGTGGACGGCGTAGCAATAACTTCTTCATTGAAGTAGGGTTTTTCTAGAAAGCGCCATCACTACACGAGCTCGTAAGTCAAGCACGGAATGAGCCTTGTCTACGAAGCTTCCTCGTTGTCACTTGCTTTTGGCGAAGCTTGACGCGCACTATAACATAGGCATTTTGGTATGATAGGAAGACTCCTTTAGACGGCCATAGGAGTGATAGCAAAGCTGGCGCCGTCAAATCAAAAGGCGATCAGTTCTTATAGCAATAGCAAACCAAACGGCCAACTTATAGCCCTCTTTTTTCTTATTCTGTTTTGTCGCTATTGAACTACTGAAGTCTCAAAGTCGACCGTTCCATGAGACGTCCGTCACCCCAACCTGTGGCCTTCACTTCTCGTTTTGTCTTTCCTTATTACATCTAAGCACAAGAAGTGCAAATAAGCGTACAGTTCGTAAGTAGCAAGTTGACGGTTCTGAAAGAAAGTAGGCTTTTTTTTTTACTTTCTCCCGCACTTGTCTAGGTAAGCATTCATTCCCGGCTTTCAGTCTGCAAGCATCTAGTAAGCGTCTCGTTGTGTAATATGTACTTTTGCGTTTACCATTCGATGCAGGTGGATCACATAATCATTCGTCATTCCGTTAGTGAGTACCGTGACTCTATTCGACGTTTTGAGGGGCGGGAGGTTTTGATTCTGTGATCCGATATGCTTTCCCTAAGCTATGTCGAGCTTGAACGAGAACGTGATCCCCGCCTCGAGGACCAAGCCAAAGAAGGGACATAGCTCTGGGACACAGAGTTCATCAATCGGCTATTAAAGATAGATATCTAATTCAGACTTGATAGTAGCTTGACCAAAAATCTCACTTCGAATAGTACCGTGTTCTTCCGGGATGATAAAAGAGATCCACAATGAGAGGGATGGGGTACGTTGTTATTGATCCGTCACCATCGTTGAGGGCTTGGTAGTCGATGCAAAGTCGAAGACTCCCATCGTGCTTCTCGGAGATCGCAACAGCACTAGTGCACCATATGGGGCCGTCTGATGTCTCGGCGTCTAGCAACTCCCTCAATTGCCTCCTCAGTTTTTTGGGATCTGGTGGGGCCATCCTGTGACTATGCCATTGCTAGTGGCGTCAGCCCCAGATTCCAGCTCAATGTGATGATCCACCTCTCTCTAGGTGGAAGTCTCTTTGTTCGGTGGCATAACATATATCGAACTCGTCGATGGACTTCTGCTATTACAGTCGAGGGATACTCACGTCGACCCATTTTCTTCATCCCTAATGGGAGCAGCCACAAAGATTTCTTCGTCCTTAGTTGACGGGGGAAATTCGCTCTAAAAAACAAATGACATTTTTTATCTCTGCCTTTATCCACCAATCCCCGGCCCCCGACTTCCGTCAATTTCACGCTTCGTGAAAATGATGACTACTATTGTAAAGTCACACCGGGAAGGGTTCTACTACTCTCGTCAAAATGGAAAATGATTCATCCGACAATCTTAAGATCACCAAACAGTTCCTGTGTAAATTGGGGAAATGTCCAGGTAGCTAGTAGAGCAAAATTATGTTCATTTAAAAGTTGTTGAAGACTTGCGTTGATTCCCACTTTCACGGCATCAACTGCGGCGTTCTAATATATGAATGGAATTGGACTTTTTCCTCCGGCCCGCCCGTCGCCTGGAAAACTACCTCGCTCTTTTCGCGCTACGAATAAGATAAAGCTAGATGATTGATATGGACGGGCGCATTCGAATCGTAATGACAGACATCGATCTTCATCAGCCGGCTAGCAGCAGGGCTGCATCTTTCAAGATATACCTACGCAATGGGTATATGAACATAGAACACAATCTAATCGAATCGATATGAACATAGAACACAATCGAATTGAATCGAATCGAATCAATCGACTACTTTAACGCACTCGACGAACGAGAGATTGACTTTCCTCGAATTGAATCAAAAGAAGCGGAATCATTGGCATGACAAATCTGAGTCAACTTCGGATAAATTGCGTATAAAAAAAGATCCGTAGGCTTGCCTTTCTAGGAGCTGCTTTCCCGTAGCCTCTCTTTAGTTTCTTTCCCTCGGCCATGTATCTAGGCTTCATCACTGATAAGACCCTGCTGATCTAGGGTGATGAAGAAGGAGTTAACTATCCCGGGATGTTTCCAGCATTGGTAGCAGAAGTTGAATCCGCATCAAAAACTGGAGAAGACTGTCGGTGAGGGTACGAAAGAATGCTAGCCCATCCACTAGTAGAGCAAGGGGAGATTGACCATAGGGAAATAGTAACCAGAGGAGTAGTTGCCTAGTACCCAGCTGACTGACGAGTACCAACAGCAGTGACGGTTACGCTTTGGTCATGCGGATTCCTATTCCGGAAAAGAGAAGGTTCTGCAAGACCTACTTTTCTCAAAGGGAGTATGAAAGTAGCAAGGAGGAGGGAAGCCCGGCTCCTCTCCCCGTCACTAGGCCAATGGGTCAGTATCATAAAGCGAAAGGCAAACTGACGCGAAGAGTCTCGAGTAGTTCAACCATAGCAATGACGAGTCAAGCCGTGGGAGAGATTGCTGCATCTGCAAAGGAGTGTCGGTTCGGGTGATGATCCGACATTATCCCCCATATACTTCGATCAGAAATCGAGCAATTTTGACTCTTTTGCCAGCTATCTCTGATACGACATTTTGGAAAATATCCCGTTGTGTATGGATATATAAATTCATTTCAACAGTTCAGCCAATGCATCGTCCGTATGTTAGATTGTCGTCCCGCATAGGGAACATCAGGTCTGCCCCTTTATCGATAGCAAATGGCAAGAACTGGAACGACTTCGCCCACGACGATCATCCAAATCATCTGCCATTCTATTCCGACTTCCGCAGGATTTGAATCTACGCCAGCACCATGTGATGACCGAAAATAAGGTCCGGCTCCGACGTTTAGTTGTTCAGGATCAGGAATAGTAATAGTGGCATTGAGTTTCTCAACCATTTGCCTGTGGTAAGTTATTTAGACATGATGGGTTTTTCTTTCGAGAAAATAAGTTATGTGTGCCTAACTGCTCTTTGAGAGATTTGTTAGTGCAGGAATCCCATGGAGGGGGATCAATGGGACATTTTGGAGTTGCTAAGAGTTTAGCTGTTTTGCAGGAATACTTCTATTGGCCACACATGAAACGAGATGTTGAGCGGATTGGTGGCAGATGTGTCACATGTAGGCAAGCTAAATCCAGAGTGCAATCCAACAGTTTGTATACTCCTTTGCCCATTCCTAGTGAGCCTTAGATTGATATTTCATTGGAATTTGTGTTAGGATTACCTAGGACTAAATGTGGAAGAGATTCGATTTTTATGGTTGTGGATAGATTTTCTAAGATGACACACTTTATTCCATATCACAAAACGGATGATACTTCGCATGTTGCTGATTTGTTCTTTAGGGAGATTGTGAGATTGCATGGCATGCGTAGAACTATTGTTTCGGATAGAGATGCTAAGTAGCTCGACGGAAGGCTTCACTCACTTAATTCGCTTGAAAGCTCGTTTAGTAGACACCGAGTGGACGGCATAGCAATAGCGTCGTCATTGAAGTAGGGTTTTTCTAGAAAGCGCCGTTACTAAACGAGCTCATAAGTCAAGCACGGAATGCGCTGCTCCCAGCTCACACTATGTGGAGAGGGTGCCACCGTGAAGATCTAGGAGTGTTAGTAGTATGAGCTGCAAGGCTGTCATACTGTTTGGAGGGCAAGAGCATAGATGCCCTCACCCCTATCTATCGTCGTAGAAGCTCTTCCTTTGAAAGATTATGGTTCTCGGGTATCCAATCAATTAATCCTCTAAACCAACTAAACCGGGGAAGCTGAAGTGGAAATGCAATGGGAAATTGGGTAAGGGAAGGGAGAAGCTCGACGGAAGGCTTCACTCACTTAATTCGCTTGAAAGCTCATTTAGTAGACAACGAGTGGACGGCGCAGCAATAGCGTCTTCATTGAAGTAGGGTTTTCTAGAAAGCGCCATCACTACACGAGCTCGTAAGTCAAGCACGGAATGAGCCTTGTCTACGAAGCTTCCTCGTTGTCACTTGCTTCTGGTGAAGCTTGACGCGCACTATAACATAGGCATTTTGGTATGATAGGAAGACTCCTTTAGACAGCCATAGGAGTGATAGCAAAGCTGGCGCCGTCAAATCAAAAGGCGATAAGTTCTTATAGCAATAGCAAACCAAACGGCCAACTTATAGCCCTCTTTTTTCTTATTCTGTTTTGTCGCTACTGAACTACTGAAGTCTCAAAGTCGACCGTTCCATGAGACGTCCGTCACCCCAACCTGTGGCCTTCACTTCTCGTTTTGTCTTTCCTTATTACATCTAAGCACAAGATTTTCTAAGATGACACACTTTATTTCATATCACAAAACAGATGATGCTTCGCATGTTGCTGATTTGTTCTTTAGGGAGATTGTGAGATTGCATGGCATGCGTAGAACTATTGTTTCGGATAGAGATGCTAAGTAGCTCAACGGAAGGCTTCACTCACTTAATTCGCTTGAAAGCTCGTTTAGTAGACACCGAGTGGACGGCATAGCAATAGCGTCGTCATTGAAGTAGGGTTTTTCTAGAAAGCGCCGTTACTAAACGAGCTCATAAGTCAAGCACGGAATGCGCTGCTCCCAGCTCACACTATGTGGAGAGGGTCATCAATCGGCTATTAAAGATAGATATCTAATTCAGACTTGATAGTAGCTTGACCAAAAATCTCACTTCGAATAGTACCGTGTTCTTCCGGGATGATAAAAGAGATCCACAATGAGAGGGATGGGGTACGTTGTTATTGATCCGTCACCATCGTTGAGGGCTTGGTAGTCGATGCAAAGTCGAAGACTCCCATCGTGCTTCTCGGAGATCGCAACAGCACTAGTGCACCATATGGGGCCGTCTGATGTCTCGGCGTCTAGCAACTCCCTCAATTGCCTCCTCAGTTTTTTGGGATCTGGTGGGGCCATCCTGTGACTATGCCATTGCTAGTGGCGTCAGCCCCAGATTCCAGCTCAATGTGATGATCCACCTCTCTCTAGGTGGAAGTCTCTTTGTTCGGTGGCATAACATATATCGAACTCGTCGATGGACTTCTGCTATTACAGTCGAGGGATACTCACGTCGACCCATTTTCTTCATCCCTAATGGGAGCAGCCACAAAGATTTCTTCGTCCTTAGTTGACGGGGGAAATTCGCTCTAAAAAACAAATGACATTTTTTATCTCTGCCTTTATCCACCAATCCCCGGCCCCCGACTTCCGTCAATTTCACGCTTCGTGAAAATGATGACTACTATTGTAAAGTCACACCGGGAAGGGTTCTACTACTCTCGTCAAAATGGAAAATGATTCATCCGACAATCTTAAGATCACCAAACAGTTCCTGTGTAAATTGGGGAAATGTCCAGGTAGCTAGTAGAGCAAAATTATGTTCATTTAAAAGTTGTTGAAGACTTGCGTTGATTCCCACTTTCACGGCATCAACTGCGGCGTTCTAATATATGAATGGAATTGGACTTTTTCCTCCGGCCCGCCCGTCGCCTGGAAAACTACCTCGCTCTTTTCGCGCTACGAATAAGATAAAGCTAGATGATTGATATGGACGGGCGCATTCGAATCGTAATGACAGACATCGATCTTCATCAGCCGGCTAGCAGCAGGGCTGCATCTTTCAAGATATACCTACGCAATGGGTATATGAACATAGAACACAATCTAATCGAATCGATATGAACATAGAACACAATCGAATTGAATCGAATCGAATCAATCGACTACTTTAACGCACTCGACGAACGAGAGATTGACTTTCCTCGAATTGAATCAAAAGAAGCGGAATCATTGGCATGACAAATCTGAGTCAACTTCGGATAAATTGCGTATAAAAAAAGATCCGTAGGCTTGCCTTTCTAGGAGCTGCTTTCCCGTAGCCTCTCTTTAGTTTCTTTCCCTCGGCCATGTATCTAGGCTTCATCACTGATAAGACCCTGCTGATCTAGGGTGATGAAGAAGGAGTTAACTATCCCGGGATGTTTCCAGCATTGGTAGCAGAAGTTGAATCCGCATCAAAAACTGGAGAAGACTGTCGGTGAGGGTACGAAAGAATGCTAGCCCATCCACTAGTAGAGCAAGGGGAGATTGACCATAGGGAAATAGTAACCAGAGGAGTAGTTGCCTAGTACCCAGCTGACTGACGAGTACCAACAGCAGTGACGGTTACGCTTTGGTCATGCGGATTCCTATTCCGGAAAAGAGAAGGTTCTGCAAGACCTACTTTTCTCAAAGGGAGTATGAAAGTAGCAAGGAGGAAGGAAGCCCGGCTCCTCTCCCCGTCACTAGGCCAATGGGTCAGTATCATAAAGCGAAAGGCAAACTGACGCGAAGAGTCTCAAGTAGTTCAACCATAGCAATGACGAGTCAAGCCGTGGGAGAGATTGCTGCATCTGCAAAGGAGTGTCGGTTCGGGTGATGATCCGACATTATCCCCCATATACTTCGATCAGAAATTGAGCAATTTTGACTCTTTTGCCAGCTATCTCTGATACGACATTTTGGAAAATATCCCGTTGTGTATGGATATATAAATTCATTTCAACAGTTCAGCCAATGCATCGTCCGTATGTTAGATTGTCGTCCCGCATAGGGAACATCAGGTCTGCCCCTTTATCGATAGCAAATGGCAAGAACTGGAACGACTTCGCCCACGACGATCATCCAAATCATCTGCCATTCTATTCCGACTTCCGCAGGATTTGAATCTACGCCAGCACCATGTGATGACCGAAAATAAGGTCCGGCTCCGACGTTTAGTTGTTCAGGATCAGGAATAGTAATAGTGGCATTGAGTTTCTCAACCATTTGCCTGTGGTAAGTTATTTAGACATGATGGGTTTTTCTTTCGAGAAAATAAGTTATGTGTGCCTAACTGCTCTTTGAGAGATTTGTTAGTGCAGGAATCCCATGGAGGGGGATCAATGGGACATTTTGGAGTTGCTAAGAGTTTAGCTGTTTTGCAGGAATACTTCTATTGGCCACACATGAAACGAGATGTTGAGCGGATTGGTGGCAGATGTGTCACATGTAGGCAAGCTAAATCCAGAGTGCAATCCAACAGTTTGTATACTCCTTTGCCCATTCCTAGTGAGCCTTAGATTGATATTTCATTGGAATTTGTGTTAGGATTACCTAGGACTAAATGTGGAAGAGATTCGATTTTTATGGTTGTGGATAGATTTTCTAAGATGACACACTTTATTCCATATCACAAAACGGATGATACTTCGCATGTTGCTGATTTGTTCTTTAGGGAGATTGTGAGATTGCATGGCATGCGTAGAACTATTGTTTCGGATAGAGATGCTAAGTAGCTCGACGGAAGGCTTCACTCACTTAATTCGCTTGAAAGCTCGTTTAGTAGACAGCGAGTGGACGGCGTAGCAATAGCGCCGTCATTGAAGTAGGGTTTTTCTAGAAAGCACCGTTACTACACGAGCTCATAAGTCAAGCACGGAATGCGCTGCTCCCAGCTCACACTATGTGGAGAGGGTGCCACCGTGAAGATCTAGGAGTGCTAGTAGTATGAGCTGCAAGGCTGTCATACTGTTTGGAGGGCAAGAGCATAGATGCCCTCACCCCTATCTATCGTCGTAGAAGCTCTTCCTTTGAAAGTTTATGGTTCTAGGGTATCCAATCAATTAATCCTCTAAACCAACTAAACCGGGGAAGCTGAAGTGGAAATGGAATGGGAAATTGGGTAAGGGAAGGGGGAAGCTCGACGGAAGGCTTCACTCACTTAATTCGCTTGAAAGCTCATTTAGTAGACAACGAGTGGACGGCGTAGCAATAACTTCTTCATTGAAGTAGGGTTTTTCTAGAAAGCGCCATCACTACACGAGCTCGTAAGTCAAGCACGGAATGAGCCTTGTCTACGAAGCTTCCTCGTTGTCACTTGCTTCTGGCGAAGCTTGACGCGCACTATAACATAGGCATTTTGGTATGATAGGAAGACTCCTTTAGACGGCCATAGGAGTGATAGCAAAGCTGGCGCCGTCAAATCAAAAGGCGATCAGTTCTTATAGCAATAGCAAACCAAACGGCCAACTTATAGCCCTCTTTTTTCTTATTCTGTTTTGTCGCTATTGAACTACTGAAGTCTCAAAGTCGACCGTTCCATGAGACGTCCGTCACCCCAACCTGTGGCCTTCACTTCTCGTTTTGTCTTTCCTTATTACATCTAAGCACAAGAAGTGCAAATAAGCGTACAGTTCGTAAGTAGCAAGTTGACGGTTCTGAAAGAAAGTAGGCTTTTTTTTTTATTTTCTCCCGCACTTGTCTAGGTAAGCATTCATTCCCGGCTTTCAGTCTGCAAGCATCTAGTAAGCGTCTCGTTGTGTAATATGTACTTTTGCGTTTACCATTCGATGCAGGTGGATCACATAATCATTCGTCATTCCGTTAGTGAGTACCGGGACTCTATTCGACGTTTTGAGGGGCGGGAGGTTTTGATTCTGTGATCCGATATGCTTTCCCTAAGCTATGTCGAGCTTGAACGAGAACGTGATCCCCGCCTCGAGGACCAAGCCAAAGAAGGGACATAGCTCTGGGACACAGAGTTCATCAATCGGCTATTAAAGATAGATATCTAATTCAGACTTGATAGTAGCTTGACCAAAAATCTCACTTCGAATAGTACCGTGTTCTTCCGGGATGATAAAAGAGATCCACAATGAGAGGGATGGGGTACGTTGTTATTGATCCGTCACCATCGTTGAGGGCTTGGTAGTCGATGCAAAGTCGAAGACTCCCATCGTGCTTCTCGGAGATCGCAACAGCACTAGTGCACCATATGGGGCCGTCTGATGTCTCGGCGTCTAGCAACTCCCTCAATTGCCTCCTCAGTTTTTTGGGATCTGGTGGGGCCATCCTGTGACTATGCCATTGCTAGTGGCGTCAGCCCCAGATTCCAGCTCAATGTGATGATCCACCTCTCTCTAGGTGGAAGTCTCTTTGTTCGGTGGCATAACATATATCGAACTCGTCGATGGACTTCTGCTATTACAGTAGAGGGATACTCACTCGACCCATTTTCTTCATCCCTAATGGGAGCAGCCACAAAGATTTCTTCATCCTTAGTTGACGGGGGAAATTCGCTCTAAAAAACAAATGACATTTTTTATCTCTGCCTTTATCCACCAATCCCCGGCCCCCGACTTCCGTCAATTTCACGCTTCGTGAAAATGATGACTACTATTGTAAAGTCACACCGGGAAGGGTTCTACTACTCTCGTCAAAATGGAAAATGATTCATCCGACAATCTTAAGATCACCAAACAGTTCCTGTGTAAATTGGGGAAATGTCCAGGTAGCTAGTAGAGCAAAATTATGTTCATTTAAAAGTTGTTGAAGACTTGCGTTGATTCCCACTTTCACGGCATCAACTGCGGCGTTCTAATATATGAATGGAATTGGACTTTTTCCTCCGGCCCGCCCGTCGCCTGGAAAACTACCTCGCTCTTTTCGCGCTACGAATAAGATAAAGCTAGATGATTGATATGGACGGGCGCATCCGAATCGTAATGACAGACATCGATCTTCATCAGCCGGCTAGCAGCAGGGCTGCATCTTTCGAGATATACCTACGTAATGGGTATATGAACATAGAACACAATCTAATCGAATCGATATGAACATAGAACACAATCGAATTGAATCAAATCGAATCAATCGACTACTTTAACGCACTCGACGAACGAGAGATTGACTTTCCTTGAATTGAATCAAAAGAAGTGGAATCATTGGCATGTCAAATCTGAGTCAACTTCGGATAAATTGCGTATTAAAAAAGATCCGTAGGCTTGCCTTTCTAGGAGCTGCTTTCCCGTAGCCTCTCTTTAGCTTCTTTCCCTCGGCCATGTATCTAGGCTTCATCACTGATAAGACCCTGCTGATCTAGGGTGATGAAGAAGGAGTTAGCTATCCCGGGATGTTTCCAGTATTGGTAGCAGAAGTCGAATCCGCATCCAAAACTGGAGAAGACTGTCGGTGAGGGTACGAAAGAATGCTTGCCCATCCACTAGTAGAGCAAGGGGAGATTGACCATAGGGAAATAGTAACCAGAGGAGTAATTGCCTAGTAGCCAGCTGACTGACGAGTACCAACAGCAGTGACGGTTACGCTTTCATCATGCGGATTCCTATTCCGGAAAAGAGAAGGTTCTGCAAGACCTACTTTTCTCAAAGGGAGTATGAAAGTAGCAAGGAGGAGGGAAGCCCGGCTCCTATCCCCGTCACTAGGCCAATGGATCAGTATCATAAAGCGAAAGGCAAACTGACGCGAAGAGTCTCAAGTAATTCAACCATAGCAATGACGAGTCAAGCCGTGGGAGAGATTGTTGCATCTGCAAAGGAGTGTCGGTTCGGGTGATGATCCGACATTATCCCCCATATACTTCGATCAGAAATCGAGCAATTTTGACTCTTTTGCCAGCTATCTCTGATACGACATTTTGGAAAATATCCCGCTGTGTATGGATATATAAATTCATTTCAACAGTTCAGCCAATGCATCGTCCGTATGTTAGATTGTCATCCCGCATAGGGAACATCAGGTCTGCCTCTTTATCGATAGCAAATGGCAAGAACTGGAACGACTTCGCCCACGACGATCATCCAAATCATCTGGCATTCTATTCCGACTTCCGCAGGATTTGAATCTACGCCAGCACCATGTGATGACCGAAAAGAAGGTCCGGCTCCGACGTTCAGTTGTTCAGGATCAGGAATAGTAATAGTGGCATTGAGTTTCTCAACCATTTGCCTGTGGTAAGTTATTTAGACATGATGGGTTTTTCTTTCGAGAAAATAAATTATGTGTGCCTAACTGCTCTTTGAGAGATTTGTTAGTGCAGGAATCCCATGGAGGGGGATTAATGGGACATTTTGGAGTTGCTAAGAGTTTAGCTGTTTTGCAGGAATACTTCTATTGGCCACACATGAAGCGAGATGTTGAGCGGATTGGTGGCAGATGTGTCACATGTAGGCAAGCTAAATCCAGAGTGCAACCCAACAGTTTGTATACTCCTTTGCCCATTCCTAGTGAGCCTTAGATTGATATTTCATTGGAATTTGTGTTAGGATTACCTAGGACTAAATGTGGAAAAGATTCGATTTTTATGGTTGTGGATAGATTTTCTAAGATGACACACTTTATTTCATATCACAAAACAGATGATGCTTCGCATGTTGCTGATTTGTTCTTTAGGGAGATTGTGAGATTGCATGGCATGCGTAGAACTATTGTTTCGGATAGAGATGCTAAGTAGCTCGACGGAAGGCTTCACTCACTTAATTCGCTTGAAAGCTCGTTTAGTAGACACCGAGTGGACGGCATAGCAATAGCGTCGTCATTGAAGTAGGGTTTTTCTAGAAAGCGCCGTTACTAAACGAGCTCATAAGTCAAGCACGGAATGCGCTGCTCCCAGCTCACACTATGTGGAGAGGGTGCCACCGTGAAGATCTAGGAGTGTTAGTAGTATGAGCTGCAAGGCTGTCATACTGTTTGGAGGGCAAGAGCATAGATGCCCTCACCCCTATCTATCGTCGTAGAAGCTCTTCCTTTGAAAGATTATGGTTCTCGGGTATCCAATCAATTAATCCTCTAAACCAACTAAACCGGGGAAGCTGAAGTGGAAATGCAATGGGAAATTGGGTAAGGGAAGGGAGAAGCTCGACGGAAGGCTTCACTCACTTAATTCGCTTGAAAGCTCATTTAGTAGACAACGAGTGGACGGCGCAGCAATAGCGTCTTCATTGAAGTAGGGTTTTCTAGAAAGCGCCATCACTACACGAGCTCGTAAGTCAAGCACGGAATGAGCCTTGTCTACGAAGCTTCCTCGTTGTCACTTGCTTCTGGTGAAGCTTGACGCGCACTATAACATAGGCATTTTGGTATGATAGGAAGACTCCTTTAGACAGCCATAGGAGTGATAGCAAAGCTGGCGCCGTCAAATCAAAAGGCGATAAGTTCTTATAGCAATAGCAAACCAAACGGCCAACTTATAGCCCTCTTTTTTCTTATTCTGTTTTGTCGCTACTGAACTACTGAAGTCTCAAAGTCGACCGTTCCATGAGACGTCCGTCACCCCAACCTGTGGCCTTCACTTCTCGTTTTGTCTTTCCTTATTACATCTAAGCACAAGATTTTCTAAGATGACACACTTTATTTCATATCACAAAACAGATGATGCTTCGCATGTTGCTGATTTGTTCTTTAGGGAGATTGTGAGATTGCATGGCATGCGTAGAACTATTGTTTCGGATAGAGATGCTAAGTAGCTCGACGGAAGGCTTCACTCACTTAATTCGCTTGAAAGCTCGTTTAGTAGACACCGAGTGGACGGCATAGCAATAGCGTCGTCATTGAAGTAGGGTTTTTCTAGAAAGCGCCGTTACTAAACGAGCTCATAAGTCAAGCACGGAATGCGCTGCTCCCAGCTCACACTATGTGGAGAGGGTGCCACCGTGAAGATCTAGGAGTGTTAGTAGTATGAGCTGCAAGGCTGTCATACTGTTTGGAGGGCAAGAGCATAGATGCCCTCACCCCTATCTATCGTCGTAGAAGCTCTTCCTTTGAAAGATTATGGTTCTCGGGTATCCAATCAATTAATCCTCTAAACCAACTAAACCGGGGAAGCTGAAGTGGAAATGCAATGGGAAATTGGGTAAGGGAAGGGAGAAGCTCGACGGAAGGCTTCACTCACTTAATTCGCTTGAAAGCTCATTTAGTAGACAACGAGTGGACGGCGCAGCAATAGCGTCTTCATTGAAGTAGGGTTTTCTAGAAAGCGCCATCACTACACGAGCTCGTAAGTCAAGCACGGAATGAGCCTTGTCTACGAAGCTTCCTCGTTGTCACTTGCTTCTGGTGAAGCTTGACGCGCACTATAACATAGGCATTTTGGTATGATAGGAAGACTCCTTTAGACAGCCATAGGAGTGATAGCAAAGCTGGCGCCGTCAAATCAAAAGGCGATAAGTTCTTATAGCAATAGCAAACCAAACGGCCAACTTATAGCCCTCTTTTTTCTTATTCTGTTTTGTCGCTACTAAACTACTGAAGTCTCAAAGTCGACCGTTCCATGAGACGTCCGTCACCCCAACCTGTGGCCTTCACTTCTCGTTTTGTCTTTCCTTATTACATCTAAGCACAAGATTTTCTAAGATGACACACTTTATTTCATATCACAAAACAGATGATGCTTCGCATGTTGCTGATTTGTTCTTTAGGGAGATTGTGAGATTGCATGGCATGCGTAGAACTATTGTTTCGGATAGAGATGCTAAGTAGCTCGACGGAAGGCTTCACTCACTTAATTCGCTTGAAAGCTCGTTTAGTAGACACCGAGTGGACGGCATAGCAATAGCGTCGTCATTGAAGTAGGGTTTTTCTAGAAAGCGCCGTTACTAAACGAGCTCATAAGTCAAGCACGGAATGCGCTGCTCCCAGCTCACACTATGTGGAGAGGGTGCCACCGTGAAGATCTAGGAGTGTTAGTAGTATGAGCTGCAAGGCTGTCATACTGTTTGGAGGGCAAGAGCATAGATGCCCTCACCCCTATCTATCGTCGTAGAAGCTCTTCCTTTGAAAGATTATGGTTCTCGGGTATCCAATCAATTAATCCTCTAAACCAACTAAACCGGGGAAGCTGAAGTGGAAATGCAATGGGAAATTGGGTAAGGGAAGGGAGAAGCTCGACGGAAGGCTTCACTCACTTAATTCGCTTGAAAGCTCATTTAGTAGACAACGAGTGGACGGCGCAGCAATAGCGTCTTCATTGAAGTAGGGTTTTCTAGAAAGCGCCATCACTACACGAGCTCGTAAGTCAAGTACGGAATGAGGCTTGTCTACGAAGCTTCCTCGTTGTCACTTGCTTCTGGTGAAGCTTGACGCGCACTATAACATAGGCATTTTGGTATGATAGGAAGACTCCTTTAGACAGCCATAGGAGTGATAGCAAAGCTGGCGCCGTCAAATCAAAAGGCGATAAGTTCTTATAGCAATAGCAAACCAAACGGCCAACTTATAGCCCTCTTTTTTCTTATTCTGTTTTGTCGCTACTGAACTACTGAAGTCTCAAAGTCGACCGTTCCATGAGACGTCCGTCACCCCAACCTGTGGCCTTCACTTCTCGTTTTGTCTTTCCTTATTACATCTAAGCACAAGATTTTCTAAGATGACACACTTTATTTCATATCACAAAACAGATGATGCTTCGCATGTTGCTGATTTGTTCTTTAGGGAGATTGTGAGATTGCATGGCATGCGTAGAACTATTGTTTCGGATAGAGATGCTAAGTAGCTCGACGGAAGGCTTCACTCACTTAATTCGCTTGAAAGCTCGTTTAGTAGACACCGAGTGGACGGCATAGCAATAGCGTCGTCATTGAAGTAGGGTTTTTCTAGAAAGCGCCGTTACTAAACGAGCTCATAAGTCAAGCACGGAATGCGCTGCTCCCAGCTCACACTATGTGGAGAGGGTGCCACCGTGAAGATCTAGGAGTGTTAGTAGTATGAGCTGCAAGGCTGTCATACTGTTTGGAGGGCAAGAGCATAGATGCCCTCACCCCTATCTATCGTCGTAGAAGCTCTTCCTTTGAAAGATTATGGTTCTCGGGTATCCAATCAATTAATCCTCTAAACCAACTAAACCGGGGAAGCTGAAGTGGAAATGCAATGGGAAATTGGGTAAGGGAAGGGAGAAGCTCGACGGAAGGCTTCACTCACTTAATTCGCTTGAAAGCTCATTTAGTAGACAACGAGTGGACGGCGCAGCAATAGCGTCTTCATTGAAGTAGGGTTTTCTAGAAAGCGCCATCACTACACGAGCTCGTAAGTCAAGTACGGAATGAGGCTTGTCTACGAAGCTTCCTCGTTGTCACTTGCTTCTGGTGAAGCTTGACGCGCACTATAACATAGGCATTTTGGTATGATAGGAAGACTCCTTTAGACAGCCATAGGAGTGATAGCAAAGCTGGCGCCGTCAAATCAAAAGGCGATAAGTTCTTATAGCAATAGCAAACCAAACGGCCAACTTATAGCCCTCTTTTTTCTTATTCTGTTTTGTCGCTACTGAACTACTGAAGTCTCAAAGTCGACCGTTCCATGAGACGTCCGTCACCCCAACCTGTGGCCTTCACTTCTCGTTTTGTCTTTCCTTATTACATCTAAGCACAAGATTTTCTAAGATGACACACTTTATTTCATATCACAAAACAGATGATGCTTCGCATGTTGCTGATTTGTTCTTTAGGGAGATTGTGAGATTGCATGGCATGCGTAGAACTATTGTTTCGGATAGAGATGCTAAGTAGCTCGACGGAAGGCTTCACTCACTTAATTCGCTTGAAAGCTCGTTTAGTAGACACCGAGTGGACGGCATAGCAATAGCGTCGTCATTGAAGTAGGGTTTTTCTAGAAAGCGCCGTTACTAAACGAGCTCATAAGTCAAGCACGGAATGCGCTGCTCCCAGCTCACACTATGTGGAGAGGGTGCCACCGTGAAGATCTAGGAGTGTTAGTAGTATGAGCTGCAAGGCTGTCATACTGTTTGGAGGGCAAGAGCATAGATGCCCTCACCCCTATCTATCGTCGTAGAAGCTCTTCCTTTGAAAGATTATGGTTCTCGGGTATCCAATCAATTAATCCTCTAAACCAACTAAACCGGGGAAGCTGAAGTGGAAATGCAATGGGAAATTGGGTAAGGGAAGGGAGAAGCTCGACGGAAGGCTTCACTCACTTAATTCGCTTGAAAGCTCATTTAGTAGACAACGAGTGGACGGCGCAGCAATAGCGTCTTCATTGAAGTAGGGTTTTCTAGAAAGCGCCATCACTACACGAGCTCGTAAGTCAAGCACGGAATGAGCCTTGTCTACGAAGCTTCCTCGTTGTCACTTGCTTCTGGTGAAGCTTGACGCGCACTATAACATAGGCATTTTGGTATGATAGGAAGACTCCTTTAGACAGCCATAGGAGTGATAGCAAAGCTGGCGCCGTCAAATCAAAAGGCGATAAGTTCTTATAGCAATAGGAAACCAAACGGCCAACTTATAGCCCTCTTTTTTCTTATTCTGTTTTGTCGCTACTGAACTACTGAAGTCTCAAAGTCGACCGTTCCATGAGACGTCCGTCACCCCAACCTGTGGCCTTCACTTCTCGTTTTGTCTTTCCTTATTACATCTAAGCACAAGATTTTCTAAGATGACACACTTTATTTCATATCACAAAACAGATGATGCTTCGCATGTTGCTGATTTGTTCTTTAGGGAGATTGTGAGATTGCATGGCATGCGTAGAACTATTGTTTCGGATAGAGATGCTAAGTAGCTCGACGGAAGGCTTCACTCACTTAATTCGCTTGAAAGCTCGTTTAGTAGACACCGAGTGGACGGCATAGCAATAGCGTCGTCATTGAAGTAGGGTTTTTCTAGAAAGCGCCGTTACTAAACGAGCTCATAAGTCAAGCACGGAATGCGCTGCTCCCAGCTCACACTATGTGGAGAGGGTGCCACCGTGAAGATCTAGGAGTGTTAGTAGTATGAGCTGCAAGGCTGTCATACTGTTTGGAGGGCAAGAGCATAGATGCCCTCACCCCTATCTATCGTCGTAGAAGCTCTTCCTTAGAAAGATTATGGTTCTCGGGTATCCAATCAATTAATCCTCTAAACCAACTAAACCGGGGAAGCTGAAGTGGAAATGCAATGGGAAATTGGGTAAGGGAAGGGAGAAGCTCGACGGAAGGCTTCACTCACTTAATTCGCTTGAAAGCTCATTTAGTAGACAACGAGTGGACGGCGCAGCAATAGCGTCTTCATTGAAGTAGGGTTTTCTAGAAAGCGCCATCACTACACGAGCTCGTAAGTCAAGCACGGAATGAGCCTTGTCTACGAAGCTTCCTCGTTGTCACTTGCTTCTGGTGAAGCTTGACGCGCACTATAACATAGGCATTTTGGTATGATAGGAAGACTCCTTTAGACAGCCATAGGAGTGATAGCAAAGCTGGCGCCGTCAAATCAAAAGGCGATAAGTTCTTATAGCAATAGCAAACCAAACGGCCAACTTATAGCCCTCTTTTTTCTTATTCTGTTTTGTCGCTACTGAACTACTGAAGTCTCAAAGTCGACCGTTCCATGAGACGTCCGTCACCCCAACCTGTGGCCTTCACTTCTCGTTTTGTCTTTCCTTATTACATCTAAGCACAAGATTTTCTAAGATGACACACTTTATTTCATATCACAAAACAGATGATGCTTCGCATGTTGCTGATTTGTTCTTTAGGGAGATTGTGAGATTGCATGGCATGCGTAGAACTATTGTTTCGGATAGAGATGCTAAGTAGCTCGACGGAAGGCTTCACTCACTTAATTCGCTTGAAAGCTCGTTTAGTAGACACCGAGTGGACGGCATAGCAATAGCGTCGTCATTGAAGTAGGGTTTTTCTAGAAAGCGCCGTTACTAAACGAGCTCATAAGTCAAGCACGGAATGCGCTGCTCCCAGCTCACACTATGTGGAGAGGGTGCCACCGTGAAGATCTAGGAGTGTTAGTAGTATGAGCTGCAAGGCTGTCATACTGTTTGGAGGGCAAGAGCATAGATGCCCTCACCCCTATCTATCGTCGTAGAAGCTCTTCCTTTGAAAGATTATGGTTCTCGGGTATCCAATCAATTAATCCTCTAAACCAACTAAACCGGGGAAGCTGAAGTGGAAATGCAATGGGAAATTGGGTAAGGGAAGGGAGAAGCTCGACGGAAGGCTTCACTCACTTAATTCGCTTGAAAGCTCATTTAGTAGACAACGAGTGGACGGCGCAGCAATAGCGTCTTCATTGAAGTAGGGTTTTCTAGAAAGCGCCATCACTACACGAGCTCGTAAGTCAAGCACGGAATGAGCCTTGTCTACGAAGCTTCCTCGTTGTCACTTGCTTCTGGTGAAGCTTGACGCGCACTATAACATAGGCATTTTGGTATGATAGGAAGACTCCTTTAGACAGCCATAGGAGTGATAGCAAAGCTGGCGCCGTCAAATCAAAAGGCGATAAGTTCTTATAGCAATAGCAAACCAAACGGCCAACTTATAGCCCTCTTTTTTCTTATTCTGTTTTGTCGCTACTGAACTACTGAAGTCTCAAAGTCGACCGTTCCATGAGACGTCCGTCACCCCAACCTGTGGCCTTCACTTCTCGTTTTGTCTTTCCTTATTACATCTAAGCACAAGATTTTCTAAGATGACACACTTTATTTCATATCACAAAACAGATGATGCTTCGCATGTTGCTGATTTGTTCTTTAGGGAGATTGTGAGATTGCATGGCATGCGTAGAACTATTGTTTCGGATAGAGATGCTAAGTAGCTCGACGGAAGGCTTCACTCACTTAATTCGCTTGAAAGCTCGTTTAGTAGACACCGAGTGGACGGCATAGCAATAGCGTCGTCATTGAAGTAGGGTTTTTCTAGAAAGCGCCGTTACTAAACGAGCTCATAAGTCAAGCACGGAATGCGCTGCTCCCAGCTCACACTATGTGGAGAGGGTGCCACCGTGAAGATCTAGGAGTGTTAGTAGTATGAGCTGCAAGGCTGTCATACTGTTTGGAGGGCAAGAGCATAGATGCCCTCACCCCTATCTATCGTCGTAGAAGCTCTTCCTTTGAAAGATTATGGTTCTCGGGTATCCAATCAATTAATCCTCTAAACCAACTAAACCGGGGAAGCTGAAGTGGAAATGCAATGGGAAATTGGGTAAGGGAAGGGAGAAGCTCGACGGAAGGCTTCACTCACTTAATTCGCTTGAAAGCTCATTTAGTAGACAACGAGTGGACGGCGCAGCAATAGCGTCTTCATTGAAGTAGGGTTTTCTAGAAAGCGCCATCACTACACGAGCTCGTAAGTCAAGTACGGAATGAGGCTTGTCTACGAAGCTTCCTCGTTGTCACTTGCTTCTGGTGAAGCTTGACGCGCACTATAACATAGGCATTTTGGTATGATAGGAAGACTCCTTTAGACAGCCATAGGAGTGATAGCAAAGCTGGCGCCGTCAAATCAAAAGGCGATAAGTTCTTATAGCAATAGCAAACCAAACGGCCAACTTATAGCCCTCTTTTTTCTTATTCTGTTTTGTCGCTACTGAACTACTGAAGTCTCAAAGTCGACCGTTCCATGAGACGTCCGTCACCCCAACCTGTGGCCTTCACTTCTCGTTTTGTCTTTCCTTATTACATCTAAGCACAAGATTTTCTAAGATGACACACTTTATTTCATATCACAAAACAGATGATTCTTCGCATGTTGCTGATTTGTTCTTTAGGGAGATTGTGAGATTGCATGGCATGCGTAGAACTATTGTTTCGGATAGAGATGCTAAGTAGCTCGACGGAAGGCTTCACTCACTTAATTCGCTTGAAAGCTCGTTTAGTAGACACCGAGTGGACGGCATAGCAATAGCGTCGTCATTGAAGTAGGGTTTTTCTAGAAAGCGCCGTTACTAAACGAGCTCATAAGTCAAGCACGGAATGCGCTGCTCCCAGCTCACACTATGTGGAGAGGGTGCCACCGTGAAGATCTAGGAGTGTTAGTAGTATGAGCTGCAAGGCTGTCATACTGTTTGGAGGGCAAGAGCATAGATGCCCTCACCCCTATCTATCGTCGTAGAAGCTCTTCCTTTGAAAGATTATGGTTCTCGGGTATCCAATCAATTAATCCTCTAAACCAACTAAACCGGGGAAGCTGAAGTGGAAATGCAATGGGAAATTGGGTAAGGGAAGGGAGAAGCTCGACGGAAGGCTTCACTCACTTAATTCGCTTGAAAGCTCATTTAGTAGACAACGAGTGGACGGCGCAGCAATAGCGTCTTCATTGAAGTAGGGTTTTCTAGAAAGCGCCATCACTACACGAGCTCGTAAGTCAAGCACGGAATGAGCCTTGTCTACGAAGCTTCCTCGTTGTCACTTGCTTCTGGTGAAGCTTGACGCGCACTATAACATAGGCATTTTGGTATGATAGGAAGACTCCTTTAGACAGCCATAGGAGTGATAGCAAAGCTGGCGCCGTCAAATCAAAAGGCGATAAGTTCTTATAGCAATAGGAAACCAAACGGCCAACTTATAGCCCTCTTTTTTCTTATTCTGTTTTGTCGCTACTGAACTACTGAAGTCTCAAAGTCGACCGTTCCATGAGACGTCCGTCACCCCAACCTGTGGCCTTCACTTCTCGTTTTGTCTTTCCTTATTACATCTAAGCACAAGATTTTCTAAGATGACACACTTTATTTCATATCACAAAACAGATGATGCTTCGCATGTTGCTGATTTGTTCTTTAGGGAGATTGTGAGATTGCATGGCATGCGTAGAACTATTGTTTCGGATAGAGATGCTAAGTAGCTCGACGGAAGGCTTCACTCACTTAATTCGCTTGAAAGCTCGTTTAGTAGACACCGAGTGGACGGCATAGCAATAGCGTCGTCATTGAAGTAGGGTTTTTCTAGAAAGCGCCGTTACTAAACGAGCTCATAAGTCAAGCACGGAATGCGCTGCTCCCAGCTCACACTATGTGGAGAGGGTGCCACCGTGAAGATCTAGGAGTGTTAGTAGTATGAGCTGCAAGGCTGTCATACTGTTTGGAGGGCAAGAGCATAGATGCCCTCACCCCTATCTATCGTCGTAGAAGCTCTTCCTTTGAAAGATTATGGTTCTCGGGTATCCAATCAATTAATCCTCTAAACCAACTAAACCGGGGAAGCTGAAGTGGAAATGCAATGGGAAATTGGGTAAGGGAAGGGAGAAGCTCGACGGAAGGCTTCACTCACTTAATTCGCTTGAAAGCTCATTTAGTAGACAACGAGTGGACGGCGCAGCAATAGCGTCTTCATTGAAGTAGGGTTTTCTAGAAAGCGCCATCACTACACGAGCTCGTAAGTCAAGCACGGAATGAGCCTTGTCTACGAAGCTTCCTCGTTGTCACTTGCTTCTGGTGAAGCTTGACGCGCACTATAACATAGGCATTTTGGTATGATAGGAAGACTCCTTTAGACAGCCATAGGAGTGATAGAAAAGCTGGCGCCGTCAAATCAAAAGGCGATAAGTTCTTATAGCAATAGCAAACCAAACGGCCAACTTATAGCCCTCTTTTTTCTTATTCTGTTTTGTCGCTACTGAACTACTGAAGTCTCAAAGTCGACCGTTCCATGAGACGTCCGTCACCCCAACCTGTGGCCTTCACTTCTCGTTTTGTCTTTCCTTATTACATCTAAGCACAAGATTTTCTAAGATGACACACTTTATTTCATATCACAAAACAGATGATGCTTCGCATGTTGCTGATTTGTTCTTTAGGGAGATTGTGAGATTGCATGGCATGCGTAGAACTATTGTTTCGGATAGAGATGCTAAGTAGCTCGACGGAAGGCTTCACTCACTTAATTCGCTTGAAAGCTCGTTTAGTAGACACCGAGTGGACGGCATAGCAATAGCGTCGTCATTGAAGTAGGGTTTTTCTAGAAAGCGCCGTTACTAAACGAGCTCATAAGTCAAGCACGGAATGCGCTGCTCCCAGCTCACACTATGTGGAGAGGGTGCCACCGTGAAGATCTAGGAGTGTTAGTAGTATGAGCTGCAAGGCTGTCATACTGTTTGGAGGGCAAGAGCATAGATGCCCTCACCCCTATCTATCGTCGTAGAAGCTCTTCCTTTGAAAGATTATGGTTCTCGGGTATCCAATCAATTAATCCTCTAAACCAACTAAACCGGGGAAGCTGAAGTGGAAATGCAATGGGAAATTGGGTAAGGGAAGGGAGAAGCTCGACGGAAGGCTTCACTCACTTAATTCGCTTGAAAGCTCATTTAGTAGACAACGAGTGGACGGCGCAGCAATAGCGTCTTCATTGAAGTAGGGTTTTCTAGAAAGCGCCATCACTACACGAGCTCGTAAGTCAAGCACGGAATGAGCCTTGTCTACGAAGCTTCCTCGTTGTCACTTGCTTCTGGTGAAGCTTGACGCGCACTATAACATAGGCATTTTGGTATGATAGGAAGACTCCTTTAGACAGCCATAGGAGTGATAGCAAAGCTGGCGCCGTCAAATCAAAAGGCGATCAGTTCTTATAGCAATAGCAAACCAAACGGCCAACTTATAGCCCTCTTTTTTCTTATTCTGTTTTGTCGCTACTGAACTACTGAAGTCTCAAAGTCGACCGTTCCATGAGACGTCCGTCACCCCAACCTGTGGCCTTCACTTCTCGTTTTGTCTTTCCTTATTACATCTAAGCACAAGATTTTCTAAGATGACACACTTTATTTCATATCACAAAACAGATGATGCTTCGCATGTTGCTGATTTGTTCTTTAGGGAGATTGTGAGATTGCATGGCATGCGTAGAACTATTGTTTCGGATAGAGATGCTAAGTAGCTCGACGGAAGGCTTCACTCACTTAATTCGCTTGAAAGCTCGTTTAGTAGACACCGAGTGGACGGCATAGCAATAGCGTCGTCATTGAAGTAGGGTTTTTCTAGAAAGCGCCGTTACTAAACGAGCTCATAAGTCAAGCACGGAATGCGCTGCTCCCAGCTCACACTATGTGGAGAGGGTGCCACCGTGAAGATCTAGGAGTGTTAGTAGTATGAGCTGCAAGGCTGTCATACTGTTTGGAGGGCAAGAGCATAGATGCCCTCACCCCTATCTATCGTCGTAGAAGCTCTTCCTTTGAAAGATTATGGTTCTCGGGTATCCAATCAATTAATCCTCTAAACCAACTAAACCGGGGAAGCTGAAGTGGAAATGCAATGGGAAATTGGGTAAGGGAAGGGAGAAGCTCGACGGAAGGCTTCACTCACTTAATTCGCTTGAAAGCTCATTTAGTAGACAACGAGTGGACGGCGCAGCAATAGCGTCTTCATTGAAGTAGGGTTTTCTAGAAAGCGCCATCACTACACGAGCTCGTAAGTCAAGCACGGAATGAGCCTTGTCTACGAAGCTTCCTCGTTGTCACTTGCTTCTGGTGAAGCTTGACGCGCACTATAACATAGGCATTTTGGTATGATAGGAAGACTCCTTTAGACAGCCATAGGAGTGATAGCAAAGCTGGCGCCGTCAAATCAAAAGGCGATAAGTTCTTATAGCAATAGCAAACCAAACGGCCAACTTATAGCCCTCTTTTTTCTTATTCTGTTTTGTCGCTACTGAACTACTGAAGTCTCAAAGTCGACCGTTCCATGAGACGTCCGTCACCCCAACCTGTGGCCTTCACTTCTCGTTTTGTCTTTCCTTATTACATCTAAGCACAAGATTTTCTAAGATGACACACTTTATTTCATATCACAAAACAGATGATTCTTCGCATGTTGCTGATTTGTTCTTTAGGGAGATTGTGAGATTGCATGGCATGCGTAGAACTATTGTTTCGGATAGAGATGCTAAGTAGCTCGACGGAAGGCTTCACTCACTTAATTCGCTTGAAAGCTCGTTTAGTAGACACCGAGTGGACGGCATAGCAATAGCGTCGTCATTGAAGTAGGGTTTTTCTAGAAAGCGCCGTTACTAAACGAGCTCATAAGTCAAGCACGGAATGCGCTGCTCCCAGCTCACACTATGTGGAGAGGGTGCCACCGTGAAGATCTAGGAGTGTTAGTAGTATGAGCTGCAAGGCTGTCATACTGTTTGGAGGGCAAGAGCATAGATGCCCTCACCCCTATCTATCGTCGTAGAAGCTCTTCCTTTGAAAGATTATGGTTCTCGGGTATCCAATCAATTAATCCTCTAAACCAACTAAACCGGGGAAGCTGAAGTGGAAATGCAATGGGAAATTGGGTAAGGGAAGGGAGAAGCTCGACGGAAGGCTTCACTCACTTAATTCGCTTGAAAGCTCATTTAGTAGACAACGAGTGGACGGCGCAGCAATAGCGTCTTCATTGAAGTAGGGTTTTCTAGAAAGCGCCATCACTACACGAGCTCGTAAGTCAAGCACGGAATGAGCCTTGTCTACGAAGCTTCCTCGTTGTCACTTGCTTCTGGTGAAGCTTGACGCGCACTATAACATAGGCATTTTGGTATGATAGGAAGACTCCTTTAGACAGCCATAGGAGTGATAGAAAAGCTGGCGCCGTCAAATCAAAAGGCGATAAGTTCTTATAGCAATAGCAAACCAAACGGCCAACTTATAGCCCTCTTTTTTCTTATTCTGTTTTGTCGCTACTGAACTACTGAAGTCTCAAAGTCGACCGTTCCATGAGACGTCCGTCACCCCAACCTGTGGCCTTCACTTCTCGTTTTGTCTTTCCTTATTACATCTAAGCACAAGATTTTCTAAGATGACACACTTTATTTCATATCACAAAACAGATGATGCTTCGCATGTTGCTGATTTGTTCTTTAGGGAGATTGTGAGATTGCATGGCATGCGTAGAACTATTGTTTCGGATAGAGATGCTAAGTAGCTCGACGGAAGGCTTCACTCACTTAATTCGCTTGAAAGCTCGTTTAGTAGACACCGAGTGGACGGCATAGCAATAGCGTCGTCATTGAAGTAGGGTTTTTCTAGAAAGCGCCGTTACTAAACGAGCTCATAAGTCAAGCACGGAATGCGCTGCTCCCAGCTCACACTATGTGGAGAGGGTGCCACCGTGAAGATCTAGGAGTGTTAGTAGTATGAGCTGCAAGGCTGTCATACTGTTTGGAGGGCAAGAGCATAGATGCCCTCACCCCTATCTATCGTCGTAGAAGCTCTTCCTTTGAAAGATTATGGTTCTCGGGTATCCAATCAATTAATCCTCTAAACCAACTAAACCGGGGAAGCTGAAGTGGAAATGCAATGGGAAATTGGGTAAGGGAAGGGAGAAGCTCGACGGAAGGCTTCACTCACTTAATTCGCTTGAAAGCTCATTTAGTAGACAACGAGTGGACGGCGCAGCAATAGCGTCTTCATTGAAGTAGGGTTTTCTAGAAAGCGCCATCACTACACGAGCTCGTAAGTCAAGCACGGAATGAGCCTTGTCTACGAAGCTTCCTCGTTGTCACTTGCTTCTGGTGAAGCTTGACGCGCACTATAACATAGGCATTTTGGTATGATAGGAAGACTCCTTTAGACAGCCATAGGAGTGATAGCAAAGCTGGCGCCGTCAAATCAAAAGGCGATAAGTTCTTATAGCAATAGCAAACCAAACGGCCAACTTATAGCCCTCTTTTTTCTTATTCTGTTTTGTCGCTACTGAACTACTGAAGTCTCAAAGTCGACCGTTCCATGAGACGTCCGTCACCCCAACCTGTGGCCTTCACTTCTCGTTTTGTCTTTCCTTATTACATCTAAGCACAAGATTTTCTAAGATGACACACTTTATTTCATATCACAAAACAGATGATGCTTCGCATGTTGCTGATTTGTTCTTTAGGGAGATTGTGAGATTGCATGGCATGCGTAGAACTATTGTTTCGGATAGAGATGCTAAGTAGCTCGACGGAAGGCTTCACTCACTTAATTCGCTTGAAAGCTCGTTTAGTAGACACCGAGTGGACGGCATAGCAATAGCGTCGTCATTGAAGTAGGGTTTTTCTAGAAAGCGCCGTTACTAAACGAGCTCATAAGTCAAGCACGGAATGCGCTGCTCCCAGCTCACACTATGTGGAGAGGGTGCCACCGTGAAGATCTAGGAGTGTTAGTAGTATGAGCTGCAAGGCTGTCATACTGTTTGGAGGGCAAGAGCATAGATGCCCTCACCCCTATCTATCGTCGTAGAAGCTCTTCCTTTGAAAGATTATGGTTCTCGGGTATCCAATCAATTAATCCTCTAAACCAACTAAACCGGGGAAGCTGAAGTGGAAATGCAATGGGAAATTGGGTAAGGGAAGGGAGAAGCTCGACGGAAGGCTTCACTCACTTAATTCGCTTGAAAGCTCATTTAGTAGACAACGAGTGGACGGCGCAGCAATAGCGTCTTCATTGAAGTAGGGTTTTCTAGAAAGCGCCATCACTACACGAGCTCGTAAGTCAAGCACGGAATGAGCCTTGTCTACGAAGCTTCCTCGTTGTCACTTGCTTCTGGTGAAGCTTGACGCGCACTATAACATAGGCATTTTGGTATGATAGGAAGACTCCTTTAGACAGCCATAGGAGTGATAGCAAAGCTGGCGCCGTCAAATCAAAAGGCGATAAGTTCTTATAGCAATAGCAAACCAAACGGCCAACTTATAGCCCTCTTTTTTCTTATTCTGTTTTGTCGCTACTGAACTACTGAAGTCTCAAAGTCGACCGTTCCATGAGACGTCCGTCACCCCAACCTGTGGCCTTCACTTCTCGTTTTGTCTTTCCTTATTACATCTAAGCACAAGATTTTCTAAGATGACACACTTTATTTCATATCACAAAACAGATGATTCTTCGCATGTTGCTGATTTGTTCTTTAGGGAGATTGTGAGATTGCATGGCATGCGTAGAACTATTGTTTCGGATAGAGATGCTAAGTAGCTCGACGGAAGGCTTCACTCACTTAATTCGCTTGAAAGCTCGTTTAGTAGACACCGAGTGGACGGCATAGCAATAGCGTCGTCATTGAAGTAGGGTTTTTCTAGAAAGCGCCGTTACTAAACGAGCTCATAAGTCAAGCACGGAATGCGCTGCTCCCAGCTCACACTATGTGGAGAGGGTGCCACCGTGAAGATCTAGGAGTGTTAGTAGTATGAGCTGCAAGGCTGTCATACTGTTTGGAGGGCAAGAGCATAGATGCCCTCACCCCTATCTATCGTCGTAGAAGCTCTTCCTTTGAAAGATTATGGTTCTCGGGTATCCAATCAATTAATCCTCTAAACCAACTAAACCGGGGAAGCTGAAGTGGAAATGCAATGGGAAATTGGGTAAGGGAAGGGAGAAGCTCGACGGAAGGCTTCACTCACTTAATTCGCTTGAAAGCTCATTTAGTAGACAACGAGTGGACGGCGCAGCAATAGCGTCTTCATTGAAGTAGGGTTTTCTAGAAAGCGCCATCACTACACGAGCTCGTAAGTCAAGCACGGAATGAGCCTTGTCTACGAAGCTTCCTCGTTGTCACTTGCTTCTGGTGAAGCTTGACGCGCACTATAACATAGGCATTTTGGTATGATAGGAAGACTCCTTTAGACAGCCATAGGAGTGATAGCAAAGCTGGCGCCGTCAAATCAAAAGGCGATAAGTTCTTATAGCAATAGGAAACCAAACGGCCAACTTATAGCCCTCTTTTTTCTTATTCTGTTTTGTCGCTACTGAACTACTGAAGTCTCAAAGTCGACCGTTCCATGAGACGTCCGTCACCCCAACCTGTGGCCTTCACTTCTCGTTTTGTCTTTCCTTATTACATCTAAGCACAAGATTTTCTAAGATGACACACTTTATTTCATATCACAAAACAGATGATGCTTCGCATGTTGCTGATTTGTTCTTTAGGGAGATTGTGAGATTGCATGGCATGCGTAGAACTATTGTTTCGGATAGAGATGCTAAGTAGCTCGACGGAAGGCTTCACTCACTTAATTCGCTTGAAAGCTCGTTTAGTAGACACCGAGTGGACGGCATAGCAATAGCGTCGTCATTGAAGTAGGGTTTTTCTAGAAAGCGCCGTTACTAAACGAGCTCATAAGTCAAGCACGGAATGCGCTGCTCCCAGCTCACACTATGTGGAGAGGGTGCCACCGTGAAGATCTAGGAGTGTTAGTAGTATGAGCTGCAAGGCTGTCATACTGTTTGGAGGGCAAGAGCATAGATGCCCTCACCCCTATCTATCGTCGTAGAAGCTCTTCCTTTGAAAGATTATGGTTCTCGGGTATCCAATCAATTAATCCTCTAAACCAACTAAACCGGGGAAGCTGAAGTGGAAATGCAATGGGAAATTGGGTAAGGGAAGGGAGAAGCTCGACGGAAGGCTTCACTCACTTAATTCGCTTGAAAGCTCATTTAGTAGACAACGAGTGGACGGCGCAGCAATAGCGTCTTCATTGAAGTAGGGTTTTCTAGAAAGCGCCATCACTACACGAGCTCGTAAGTCAAGTACGGAATGAGGCTTGTCTACGAAGCTTCCTCGTTGTCACTTGCTTCTGGTGAAGCTTGACGCGCACTATAACATAGGCATTTTGGTATGATAGGAAGACTCCTTTAGACAGCCATAGGAGTGATAGCAAAGCTGGCGCCGTCAAATCAAAAGGCGATAAGTTCTTATAGCAATAGCAAACCAAACGGCCAACTTATAGCCCTCTTTTTTCTTATTCTGTTTTGTCGCTACTGAACTACTGAAGTCTCAAAGTCGACCGTTCCATGAGACGTCCGTCACCCCAACCTGTGGCCTTCACTTCTCGTTTTGTCTTTCCTTATTACATCTAAGCACAAGATTTTCTAAGATGACACACTTTATTTCATATCACAAAACAGATGATTCTTCGCATGTTGCTGATTTGTTCTTTAGGGAGATTGTGAGATTGCATGGCATGCGTAGAACTATTGTTTCGGATAGAGATGCTAAGTAGCTCGACGGAAGGCTTCACTCACTTAATTCGCTTGAAAGCTCGTTTAGTAGACACCGAGTGGACGGCATAGCAATAGCGTCGTCATTGAAGTAGGGTTTTTCTAGAAAGCGCCGTTACTAAACGAGCTCATAAGTCAAGCACGGAATGCGCTGCTCCCAGCTCACACTATGTGGAGAGGGTGCCACCGTGAAGATCTAGGAGTGTTAGTAGTATGAGCTGCAAGGCTGTCATACTGTTTGGAGGGCAAGAGCATAGATGCCCTCACCCCTATCTATCGTCGTAGAAGCTCTTCCTTTGAAAGATTATGGTTCTCGGGTATCCAATCAATTAATCCTCTAAACCAACTAAACCGGGGAAGCTGAAGTGGAAATGCAATGGGAAATTGGGTAAGGGAAGGGAGAAGCTCGACGGAAGGCTTCACTCACTTAATTCGCTTGAAAGCTCATTTAGTAGACAACGAGTGGACGGCGCAGCAATAGCGTCTTCATTGAAGTAGGGTTTTCTAGAAAGCGCCATCACTACACGAGCTCGTAAGTCAAGCACGGAATGAGCCTTGTCTACGAAGCTTCCTCGTTGTCACTTGCTTCTGGTGAAGCTTGACGCGCACTATAACATAGGCATTTTGGTATGATAGGAAGACTCCTTTAGACAGCCATAGGAGTGATAGCAAAGCTGGCGCCGTCAAATCAAAAGGCGATAAGTTCTTATAGCAATAGGAAACCAAACGGCCAACTTATAGCCCTCTTTTTTCTTATTCTGTTTTGTCGCTACTGAACTACTGAAGTCTCAAAGTCGACCGTTCCATGAGACGTCCGTCACCCCAACCTGTGGCCTTCACTTCTCGTTTTGTCTTTCCTTATTACATCTAAGCACAAGATTTTCTAAGATGACACACTTTATTTCATATCACAAAACAGATGATGCTT
This sequence comes from Dracaena cambodiana, assembly GCA_036321105.1. Lineage (NCBI taxonomy): Eukaryota > Viridiplantae > Streptophyta > Magnoliopsida > Asparagales > Asparagaceae > Dracaena > Dracaena cambodiana. The sequence goes on from JAYEPQ010000002.1 coordinate 53,708,309, forward strand.
CGCATGTTGCTGATTTGTTCTTTAGGGAGATTGTGAGATTGCATGGCATGCGTAGAACTATTGTTTCGGATAGAGATGCTAAGTAGCTCGACGGAAGGCTTCACTCACTTAATTCGCTTGAAAGCTCGTTTAGTAGACACCGAGTGGACGGCATAGCAATAGCGTCGTCATTGAAGTAGGGTTTTTCTAGAAAGCGCCGTTACTAAACGAGCTCATAAGTCAAGCACGGAATGCGCTGCTCCCAGCTCACACTATGTGGAGAGGGTGCCACCGTGAAGATCTAGGAGTGTTAGTAGTATGAGCTGCAAGGCTGTCATACTGTTTGGAGGGCAAGAGCATAGATGCCCTCACCCCTATCTATCGTCGTAGAAGCTCTTCCTTTGAAAGATTATGGTTCTCGGGTATCCAATCAATTAATCCTCTAAACCAACTAAACCGGGGAAGCTGAAGTGGAAATGCAATGGGAAATTGGGTAAGGGAAGGGAGAAGCTCGACGGAAGGCTTCACTCACTTAATTCGCTTGAAAGCTCATTTAGTAGACAACGAGTGGACGGCGCAGCAATAGCGTCTTCATTGAAGTAGGGTTTTCTAGAAAGCGCCATCACTACACGAGCTCGTAAGTCAAGCACGGAATGAGCCTTGTCTACGAAGCTTCCTCGTTGTCACTTGCTTCTGGTGAAGCTTGACGCGCACTATAACATAGGCATTTTGGTATGATAGGAAGACTCCTTTAGACAGCCATAGGAGTGATAGAAAAGCTGGCGCCGTCAAATCAAAAGGCGATAAGTTCTTATAGCAATAGCAAACCAAACGGCCAACTTATAGCCCTCTTTTTTCTTATTCTGTTTTGTCGCTACTGAACTACTGAAGTCTCAAAGTCGACCGTTCCATGAGACGTCCGTCACCCCAACCTGTGGCCTTCACTTCTCGTTTTGTCTTTCCTTATTACATCTAAGCACAAGATTTTCTAAGATGACACACTTTATTTCATATCACAAAACAGATGATGCTTCGCATGTTGCTGATTTGTTCTTTAGGGAGATTGTGAGATTGCATGGCATGCGTAGAACTATTGTTTCGGATAGAGATGCTAAGTAGCTCGACGGAAGGCTTCACTCACTTAATTCGCTTGAAAGCTCGTTTAGTAGACACCGAGTGGACGGCATAGCAATAGCGTCGTCATTGAAGTAGGGTTTTTCTAGAAAGCGCCGTTACTAAACGAGCTCATAAGTCAAGCACGGAATGCGCTGCTCCCAGCTCACACTATGTGGAGAGGGTGCCACCGTGAAGATCTAGGAGTGTTAGTAGTATGAGCTGCAAGGCTGTCATACTGTTTGGAGGGCAAGAGCATAGATGCCCTCACCCCTATCTATCGTCGTAGAAGCTCTTCCTTTGAAAGATTATGGTTCTCGGGTATCCAATCAATTAATCCTCTAAACCAACTAAACCGGGGAAGCTGAAGTGGAAATGCAATGGGAAATTGGGTAAGGGAAGGGAGAAGCTCGACGGAAGGCTTCACTCACTTAATTCGCTTGAAAGCTCATTTAGTAGACAACGAGTGGACGGCGCAGCAATAGCGTCTTCATTGAAGTAGGGTTTTCTAGAAAGCGCCATCACTACACGAGCTCGTAAGTCAAGCACGGAATGAGCCTTGTCTACGAAGCTTCCTCGTTGTCACTTGCTTCTGGTGAAGCTTGACGCGCACTATAACATAGGCATTTTGGTATGATAGGAAGACTCCTTTAGACAGCCATAGGAGTGATAGCAAAGCTGGCGCCGTCAAATCAAAAGGCGATCAGTTCTTATAGCAATAGCAAACCAAACGGCCAACTTATAGCCCTCTTTTTTCTTATTCTGTTTTGTCGCTACTGAACTACTGAAGTCTCAAAGTCGACCGTTCCATGAGACGTCCGTCACCCCAACCTGTGGCCTTCACTTCTCGTTTTGTCTTTCCTTATTACATCTAAGCACAAGATTTTCTAAGATGACACACTTTATTTCATATCACAAAACAGATGATGCTTCGCATGTTGCTGATTTGTTCTTTAGGGAGATTGTGAGATTGCATGGCATGCGTAGAACTATTGTTTCGGATAGAGATGCTAAGTAGCTCGACGGAAGGCTTCACTCACTTAATTCGCTTGAAAGCTCGTTTAGTAGACACCGAGTGGACGGCATAGCAATAGCGTCGTCATTGAAGTAGGGTTTTTCTAGAAAGCGCCGTTACTAAACGAGCTCATAAGTCAAGCACGGAATGCGCTGCTCCCAGCTCACACTATGTGGAGAGGGTGCCACCGTGAAGATCTAGGAGTGTTAGTAGTATGAGCTGCAAGGCTGTCATACTGTTTGGAGGGCAAGAGCATAGATGCCCTCACCCCTATCTATCGTCGTAGAAGCTCTTCCTTTGAAAGATTATGGTTCTCGGGTATCCAATCAATTAATCCTCTAAACCAACTAAACCGGGGAAGCTGAAGTGGAAATGCAATGGGAAATTGGGTAAGGGAAGGGAGAAGCTCGACGGAAGGCTTCACTCACTTAATTCGCTTGAAAGCTCATTTAGTAGACAACGAGTGGACGGCGCAGCAATAGCGTCTTCATTGAAGTAGGGTTTTCTAGAAAGCGCCATCACTACACGAGCTCGTAAGTCAAGCACGGAATGAGCCTTGTCTACGAAGCTTCCTCGTTGTCACTTGCTTCTGGTGAAGCTTGACGCGCACTATAACATAGGCATTTTGGTATGATAGGAAGACTCCTTTAGACAGCCATAGGAGTGATAGCAAAGCTGGCGCCGTCAAATCAAAAGGCGATAAGTTCTTATAGCAATAGCAAACCAAACGGCCAACTTATAGCCCTCTTTTTTCTTATTCTGTTTTGTCGCTACTGAACTACTGAAGTCTCAAAGTCGACCGTTCCATGAGACGTCCGTCACCCCAACCTGTGGCCTTCACTTCTCGTTTTGTCTTTCCTTATTACATCTAAGCACAAGATTTTCTAAGATGACACACTTTATTTCATATCACAAAACAGATGATTCTTCGCATGTTGCTGATTTGTTCTTTAGGGAGATTGTGAGATTGCATGGCATGCGTAGAACTATTGTTTCGGATAGAGATGCTAAGTAGCTCGACGGAAGGCTTCACTCACTTAATTCGCTTGAAAGCTCGTTTAGTAGACACCGAGTGGACGGCATAGCAATAGCGTCGTCATTGAAGTAGGGTTTTTCTAGAAAGCGCCGTTACTAAACGAGCTCATAAGTCAAGCACGGAATGCGCTGCTCCCAGCTCACACTATGTGGAGAGGGTGCCACCGTGAAGATCTAGGAGTGTTAGTAGTATGAGCTGCAAGGCTGTCATACTGTTTGGAGGGCAAGAGCATAGATGCCCTCACCCCTATCTATCGTCGTAGAAGCTCTTCCTTTGAAAGATTATGGTTCTCGGGTATCCAATCAATTAATCCTCTAAACCAACTAAACCAGGGAAGCTGAAGTGGAAATGCAATGGGAAATTGGGTAAGGGAAGGGAGAAGCTCGACGGAAGGCTTCACTCACTTAATTCGCTTGAAAGCTCATTTAGTAGACAACGAGTGGACGGCGCAGCAATAGCGTCTTCATTGAAGTAGGGTTTTTCTAGAAAGCGCCATCACTACACGAGCTCGTAAGTCAAGCACGGAATGAGCCTTGTCTACGAAGCTTCCTCGTTGTCACTTGCTTCTGGTGAAGCTTGACGCACACTATAACATAGGCATTTTGGTATGATAGGAAGACTCCTTTAGACAGCCATAGGAGTGATAGCAAAGCTGGCGCCGTCAAATCAAAAGGCGATCAGTTCTTATAGCAATAGCAAACCAAACGGCCAACTTATAGCCCTCTTTTTTCTTATTCTGTTTTGTCGCTACTGAACTACTGAAGTCTCAAAGTCGACCGTTCCATGAGACGTCCGTCACCCCAACCTGTGGCCTTCACTTCTCGTTTTGTCTTTCCTTATTACATCTAAGCACAAGAAGTGCAAATAAGCGTACAGTTCGTAAGTAGTAAGTTGACGGTTCTGAAAGAAAGTAGGCTTTTTTTTTATTTTCTCCCGCACTTGTCTAGGTAGGCATTCATTCCCGGCTTTCAGTCTGCAAGCATCTAGTAAGCGTCTCGTTGTATAATATGTACTTTTGCGTTTACCATTCGATGCAGGTGGATCACATAATCATTCGTCATTCCGTTAGTGAGTACCGGGACTCTGTTCGACGTTTCGAGGGGCGAGAGGTTTTGATTCTGTGATCCGATATGCTTTCCCTAAGCTATGCCGAGCTTGAACGAGAACGTGATCCCCGCCTCGAGGACCAAGCCAAAGAAGGGACCTAGCTCTGGGACACAAAGTTCATCAATCGGCTATTAAAGATAGATATCTAATTCAGACTTGATAGTAGCTTGACCAAAAATCTAACTTCGAATAGTACGGTGCTCTTCCGAGATGATAAAAGAGATCCACAATGAGAGGGATGGGGTACGTTGTTATTGATCCGTCACCATCGTTGAGGGCTTGGTAGTCGATGCAAAGTCGAAGACACCCATCGTGCTTCTCGGAGATCGCAACAGCACTAGTGCACCATATGGGGCCGTCTGATGTCTCGGCGTCTAGCAACTCCCTCAATTGCCTCCTCAGTTTTTTGGGATCTGGTGGGGCCATCCTGTGACTATGCCATTGCTAGTGGCGTCAGCCCCAGATTCCAGCTCAATGTGATGATCCACCTCTCTCTAGGTGGAAGTCTCTTAGTTCGGTGGCATAACATATATCGAACTCGTCGATGGACTTCTGCTATTACAGTCGAGGGATACTCACGTCGACCCATTTTCTTCATCCCTAATGGGAGCAGCCACAAAGATTTCTTCGTCCTTAGTTGACGGGGGAAATTCGCTCTAAAAAACAAATGACATTTTTTATCTCTGCCTTTATCCACCAATCCCCGGCCCCCGACTTCCGTCAATTTCACGCTTCGTGAAAATGATGATAACTTATTCAAAGCAGCACTCTTGGGAAACTGGTTTCTGGTTCCGAATTTGGAGCATTTGGGAAGAAAGAAACCTATACCAACTGTTCACCTCTTTTCAAATATGGGAACTACATGATGAAAGTCAACAGTTCGCCCATGGATGGGGTGTTTATCCTAAGCTTGAATACAACTATGAAGAACAAGCTTATGCAGCTGCTATAGAGTTTTTTACAGAAGCAATGACTGACAGCCTTTGCGGAGCAAGATCCATTACCATCAGTAATAACATCATGCTCTATGATCATCTTTCAGCCATTGAATCTGTTAAGAAAAAACTGGAAAAAGTTATTCCATACCTTACCAACATCAATCTTGGAAGAATTGGGCAAAAGGCAAGGGATGAGTGCAACCGCTCAGGACTTTTCCAGACAGAGTAAAAAGCGTGGTGGGCCTATGCCACGCCAGAAGATTCCTTCTCATCTCCACAAGGACTACAATTATCAAAGAGGGACCCAGAAAAGGACAATAATACAAACTTTTCCTGTTCAAAGGATAATCATGCAGTCCTTTTTTTCTGTACATCTTTTGTAAAGAAACTTTGTAAAAGATTCCTTCCTATCTGAAGGACGTCTTTTGAACCATTATAAATAAAGACATCAGATGAAGGGAGGAGGCAGAGAGCCTTTCCGAACTTTTTTTTTCTAAACATATTTCTTCCTCTGATCTGCTTCTTAGTTTAAAATAGTGTGAATAAATAGTAGCGCTGAGTACTGGAGCAGAAGCTCTCCTGCAAACTGGTATCAGAGATGAAAGTCTCTGATACCGAATTTGGACATCTATATTTGGACAACTAAATAGATTTGATCACTTAAATAGTTTAGCAAACTATTTTGTTGTTCTATTGTACCATTACTAGGAAGATGAATACTATGTTCATGAGTATTTAAACTGAAAGGACATTCGTAAGATTCAGGAAGAACTAAAGCTCTAGACATCTCTGTATAGAGGTTCTTATAAACTTAGACACGTTATTTCCTTCCTTTCTTTAACTAGATTAGATAACAGTATCGCTTTGACCCTGTTCTCTCCGGCTATGTAACCTCTAGGGGTGGATTTCTCCCTAGAGTGAGGCAGCCATAACTGAAGCGTCCCTTCCGGACATATAGTCAACCACAAGCACTATTACAAGCTTCAGAGAGACAGAGCACAGCCATGTTTCGTTTCCTACCTCATGGCGTAAGATACTATTATCTAATTAGCTCAAGAAATTAAGGAAATAACATGCCTAAACAGTTTAGCCAGACATGGCTAAGTTAAGGATACTTACAAAAAAAAGAAGAACGGAACTGCACAAGGCTCTGATACCAGTTTGCAGGAGAGCTTCTGCTCCAGTACTCAGCGCTACTATTTATTCACACTATTTTAAACTAAGAAGCAGATCAGAGGAAGAAATATGTTTAGAAAAAAAAAGAAGTTCGGAAAGGCTCTCTGCCTCCTCCCTTCATCTGATGTCTTTATTTATAATGTTTCAAAGACGTCCTTCAGATAGGAAGGAATCTTTTACAAAGTTTCTTTACAAAAGATGTACAGAAAAAAAGGACTGCATGATTGTCCTTTAAACAGAAAAAGTTTACATTATTGTCCTTCATGGGGTCCCACCATACTGATTGGTGTCCTTTTTGTCTATTGAGAGGATGAGGAGGAATCTTTGCTGAGTAAGACTGGCCCACCATGCTTGTCTTTTGCTGAGTAGGATTGGCCCACCATGCTTATCCTTGCATAGTGTCTTCTTCGATGTCATCTTCAAGATTGGCATCAGTATCTTCATTATTTCCTCCAAGGTCTTCCTCTAGACTTTTATAAAAATCTTCTTTTGCTTTAGTCCCAAATTTTCCTAGCTGTAGAGAAGACAAAAAAGCTAGTACTTTGGGAATTTTTTGTTCAGAGTTTTCAAAAACTCCGATGAAGTCATAGAGGAGAATATTATCTTCAATTTTGATAGAATGAGCTCCTGATAAAGCTTTAGTATATGCTTCTTCGAAGAACTCTTGGGCAGCCCTTTTGGTTTCTTCTTCAAGATCTAGGACTGGAAGATTTTCACATGCTTTGGACTGAAGATAATTAAAATTGTGAAGTTCCCACAATTGTATAGAAGGAAATACTTTTAAATATTTCCTTTCTTCCCAAGTTCCCCAGATACGGAAGAAAAATGTAGACTGGTATCTGGTTGTATATGCTTTAAGGCTTTTGAGGCATATTGGGGGCAAGTAGTCTGAGAATTCTTCTGGATGAGAAGTATTAACAAATAATTCATGGACTAACCCCAATTGAATGGCCTTAAGGCTTTTGGGAATCTCCTGGAAGCCTGTAATGATTCTAGGGGAATCATTTTTGTTAAGAATCTTTTCATGCTGCTGAAGGATGCTGATAACATCTGTTGCTTCTACTGTTTTGAAGAAGATCCTTAGCTCTGAATCAGGAATCATGTGTTGCTGGTTGAGCCCAATCATCTTGTAAACAGTTAGTTCTGCTTCTAACTGTCTAGCCTTCTCATTCTGGATTTTGCATAGTTCCAATAATTTGTAGAATTCTGGCAATGGATGATGAACTTGATCTGCTATCTCCATGTCAGAGACAGTATTTCTTAAGAACTCTTGATCCAAGGAAGGACCTTGGAACCATGTCACCTTTCTTTGTTCTAAGTCTGAACTTTGGGTGGCAAGAGTATAATTGCAGAGATCGGAAACAGCTTTGGTTATGGCTTGCTTTTCTGTTTTCTCCTGCAAATAGTGGTTAAGCATAGAAAGTACTAGCTGCTCTAGTTGAGAGAGCCAATACTTAGAAGCATGAAAATCATTTGATTGTATCGAACGATAGCAACCATTTAATTTTTCATAAATACTAGGATTGGAGTTTTTGAGTTCTGTGTTATACCAATCCCTTACAACAGTTGCTGCTGTTGGTCTTTGGGTTGTTTGGAATCTTTTTTGTGAGACTGCATTGCTGTAAGATGCTTGCTGTAGTGGTAGGACTGTCATCCCTGGTGGGGGAAAACTTTTTGCCTCGTTAGAAGCTGGTGTAGTGTTGTTGCCAGTAGGCAGGAAGAGTTTCTTTTCTTCTGTCTTCTGGGTTGAGCTCTCTCCTTTTTCAGGAGCTTTTGTGTGAGCATTGCCTCCGGTTGTAGAGACTTTCTTTACCTTAGTCCACTTGGACTCCTCTATCATAGTCTTTAGTTTCTTCAATCTATCCTCATCCATGTTTAGGAAGAGGTGAGGAACCTGTGTAAGATTAGAATTTTCAAGAGCATTATATTGATAAGCTGCTGACCATAATAGGTCGAGAGACCTTTGCTTAATAAAAACCCGTGGAAAATTTATTCTTATTAAGTTTGAGATGATTACAATATCTACTTGGAGTAAGTGTTGTTTGTGTTCTTCTGGCGTAGAAGAAAAGACTAGAATATCATCCACATAGATTACTACAAAATGTAGATGTCTGAACATAGAATTCATCCATTTTTGGAATATTTGTGGGGCATTTTTCAAACCAAATGGTATTACTAACCACTCATAGTGTCCTTGGGGACAACTAAAGGCAGTTAATTCTATAGATTCTTTATTGGCTAGTTTTACTTGCCAAAAACCAGATTTAGCATCGAATTTACTATAGTATTTGGATCCTTGTATCTGTTTTATTAACTGTTCTGCCGCAGGTATAAAATAGCCGTCAACCTTTGTATAGCTATTTAATTTTCTATAATTAATGACCATTCTGGCCTTTCCTCTTTTTTGTTCTGCATGTTTTCTGACTAAAAAAGCAGGTGATGAATGAGGACTGCTGCTAGGTTGTATTAGTTTAAGAGACAGAAGCTCTTTTATTTGAGCTAAAAATTCTTGTTTATCTATAGGGGATACCATTATACTGCTTGATCTTACATTGGTATTTCTATATTGATCGAGTAATGTAAGGGTACAATACCTTGGTGCCCTGTCAAAATATAATAAAGGGTTATTTGAATATAATGGTTTAAGCATACTGTGTATGATTTCTTCTGTATTAGAGAAGATAGTAAGAGGATAAGAGCAGTTGTTTTGGGTGGAAATAAGTCGTTCACCACGTTGGGCTGCAGTATAAGATGATGCTAAGGGTACCGGAAAAGGAACCCGTGGAATTTGATGATTATCAAATAGAAAAATTTGAGAATTGAAAGGGGCATAGTTTCGTAAGGTATTCATACCAACAAAGCAATTGAAATCAATTGGTAATAAAGCAAAGTCAAAAGTATAGTGTAATTGAGGTTTTTTCTTAAGAAGATCCGACATTTGATTAACCAAACGAACTAGATGGTAATCTTATAATATGTTGGTCTTCCGATTTCTTTTGGAGATCAAGGATTCTTTGAGTCCTTCCTTCAAGAGGAGTATTTTCTAAGGTAGACATACTAGGTCTAGCTTGTTCAACCAAAATATTGGAATTTCGATATTCAGTGGTGCTAAGACATCTTGGAATACTTGGATTTATAATCGTAGTAGAAATAGTATTGCCGGAAGCAATAAATGTTTCTATAGGGAGATGTGTCTTAGGTTTCAAAGTTTTCAAGAATATTTGCATCTCATTATCATATCGCAAATGTCTTATATTGACCAATTTTGGTTGGATTATTTTTCCATTCCCAACCTCAAAGAGTTTAATAAACTGTGTAGGTGTGATAGATCTAAAAGTAGATGTTTCGTTTAGTGCTAAACAATGTTCCCATTGTATTCCCAATACTTGAGAACCAGGAAGCATTTCTATTCCTTTGAGATTGATAGATAGTGTACAAGCCTTTTCTATATTTGTATCATATAGACTGATGCAAAAATCAGGATGTATATTTACTCCAAATATTCTATTTGCCAGATTTGACTTTGCTCCTCCTAATATACTATTTAGAGGATTATTGATGATTCTTTCATCACAACATATTATCATAATAGGTGTGTCTATTCCGGATCTGAATAGACCAGTTATCTTTATTTGAATTAACCCAATGTGTAAATATTTCTTCTTAGGATATTTTTGCTTCAGATTTTCTATCTGATGGAAGTTTAGCAATTTGATAGAAGTAAAATCTTCATCTCCTTTTAGTTCTATATTTCCTTGCATTCTTTCAAAGATATAGGTAGGTTTATTTGTCCATAAAGATTTAAATTTGGACTGAGGTTTATATACCTCTTCTTTTTTAGCATGTGGTATTGAGAGTTTTAGTCTTTCAATATCTTCATCAGTTACTTCATAATGTTCTCCTTGGCTATTTTCAATACTTGTATTATGAATCTCTTGAGGTTCTATTTCCTTCAATGTATTCATATATACTTTGTATTCAAACATAGATTCTTTTGAAGATTGTCCAGGGGTAAACTTTGGACTAAGAGGTGGAGATGTTGAAAGTAAAATATCTTGATCAACTTTTACCAATGCTAAATCTTCGTATTTATGGATTATAAGTATTCCTATAGGAGTACCTAAAGGAATTTGATATGGATTATCATCTAGACTTGTACTTTTCATTATTATGCTTATGTTTTGATCTGTCATAGATTCTATTATTCCATAAGTAATGAAAATATTTCTAAGAGCATGATGTCTTAGATTTTTAATTTCTCCATAATATCCATAAGGTATTCTTATAATCAGGTCTAGATAAATTTCTATAGATTGATATCTTCTTATGCTATAATGATTGTTAGCATAGAGAATATGTCCTGGAAATTTTAATGATTCCCTTTTGGGTAATATAGTGGTTTTAGACAGGGGTATGACCTGTATAAAATGGTATGTTTTATTCAAGGTTAACATGTTTATATTGTACTCTTCTGTTTCAGAAGAATCTGAATTTAAAGGACTTTCTTCATATATGGTTTCTATCTCGTATATAGAAGAGTTTTCACTAAGGACTTCTTCTATGGTTCCAGTATGGATGTCATACATTTCTAAATCATTTAACCATATTGTTTTGATATTTACTCTACATTCAGTAGCATAATGTCCTTGTTTTCCACATTTAAAACATGTACAATTCTTTTTCATACCTGTCTGATTTGTTTTAATGAACTTTCGATTCTTATATTTCTTTGACTTTTTGTATTTCTCCTTATTTTCAGGTTTCCATTTCTTTCTGGATACCTTATATTTTTTCCTGTTATTCTTTTTGAATCTAGATTTATAGTCTTTGGATTTTTTCCCATATTTTGTTTTCTTGGGAAAGAATGGTTTGTTGAACCCATATACTGGAGGACAACCAAACTGATAATTGATATCTGGATCATACTTAGGACAGCAAGAAGTTTTGATGTCAGACTTATGTATGTATTTGGATAGATGATTATTTGCTTTTTGTAGCTGGCAAGTTTTCTTAACAGTTTCCATACAGGCTTTCTTTAAAGCTCCTGTATTATGTGGAATACCTCCAGCTCTAAGACTGTTATATTTTTTCTCTATCATGGTATCCCATGGCATAGGTAACTTAGAAAAGAAGGCTGTTAGCCAAAAGATTTTCTTATCTAAGGTATTCAGTTTAAAAATATAACTGATGTATAGATTAGCAAATTCTTCTAAGTAACAGATGTTACAAAGTCTTAGTTTTAGAAGGATATTTTCATCTATGCCTTCGGCATTAATATCTTCTCCAGTTATGTCTCCATATAGACTTTTACAAATACTATGTAAAGCTGTTCTTCTAGATTCATGGCTATTTAAAGCTACTATCTCAGTTGGGTATAATTTTTCATATTGTGTTAGCCATCTTAAGGCTATTCCTTGCCAATATCCGCAAGCTAATATTACAAATTCCTGATGAGGGATTCCCTGTGGCATTAGGGTATTTGTTCCAACCATTAGTTGTTCCCAATTGAGTATATAATCCCTTAAAGCATTTGTTGGTATATTATCAACATTAAATATTAATCTTGAAGTAGCAGTTTGATGTCTCTTTCCTTGTTTATAGATATAGGAATCTACATAGTTTTCATCTGTATCTCTATGATACATAGTTTCTTCAGTAGTATTAGGATGTGGTGGATTTTGTCTACCTGTAGAAATCATTTGAGTAGATGATTCCCCACGTTCCATATTTATATTATATAAATACTGCTCCTCGTTAGAGGGTATATTTGATATATGATAGTCCTCGTTAGAGGGTATGTTGTATAATTCCTCTGACCAAGAGGCTTCCTCGTTAGAGGGTAGTGATAGTTGGTCAACATCATCATACTCCTCATTAGAGGGTATTTCGTCAACAATATCATCATATTCAGATAATTCATCATCAAAAAAATCTGATGCAGAAATATAACTTTCATTATCTGAAGAACTTTTGGAAAAATATTTTATAGAAGCAGAGTTTTCTTCATAGAATTTGAAAATCTCTTTTGAAGTAATTTTTCCTTCTATTTCTTCTACTAATAAGGTTTTATACTTCAAATATTTCTGATAATCAATTTCATCTAAGTTTGCTTCTTTCAAACTTTTTGAAGATGTTTTTATCATTCTAACAGATCCAAGTCTTTCATTTGAAGATGAAGAAAACTTTGGAAAGCTAAAGAAATTTTGCAAAGTATTTAGTTTTTGAGAAACTAAATAGATTTGATCACTTAAATAGTTTAGCAAACTATTTTGTTGTTCTATTGTACCACGCCTTTACTCGGAAAAGTATGTTTTCTACTCTTCTCTGACTTCCGAGAGGGACGTCAGACCGTCTGGGCTGGCCATTCCCATTCGATCGCTGCGGGGGAGCAAGTCAAAATAGAAAATCTAACATTGGGTTTAGATATGAGAAGGCTCAAACTGATGACTTCCACCACGTCAACGGTGACACTTTACCGCTGAGTTATATACCGTCACCGGCCCCATCGAGAAATAGAACTGACAGAGCATGACGGCAAAGGGTTGAGAAACTCAATGCCACTATTACTATTCCTGATCCTGAACAACTGAACGTCGGAGCCGGACCTTCTTTTCGGTCATCACATGGTGCTGGTGTAGATTCAAATCCTGCGGAAGCCGGAATGGAATGGCAGATGATTTGGATGATCGTTGTGGGCGAAGTCGTTCCAGTTCTTGACATTTGCTATCGATAAAGAGGCAGACCCAACGTTCCCTATGCGGGACGACAATCTAACATACGGACGATGCATTGGCTGAACTGTTGAAATGAATTTATACATCCATAGACAGCGGGATATTTTCCAAAATGTCGTATCAGAGATAGCTGGCAAAAGAGTCAAAATTGCTCCATTTCTGATTGAAGTATATGGGGGAAACTGTCGGATCATCACCCGAACCGACACTCCTTTGCAGATGCAGCAAATCCTGTTGTTGATGCAGTTGATCCTTGCTTTTTGACGAACTATAAGCAAACCGATGGCTATTCCACATGTGTCTCCCACTTAATTCAAGCTGAACTGCTATGGTTGAACTGCTTGAGACTCTTCACGTCAGTTTGCCTTTCGCTTTATGATACTGATCCATTGGCCTAGTGACGGGGATAGGAGCCTGGCTTCCCTCCTCCTTGCTACTTTCATACTCCCCTTGAGAAAAGTAGGTCTTGCAGAACCTTCTCTTTTCCGGAATAGGAATCCGCATCTGCTGTTGGTACTTGTCAGTCAGTTGGCTACTAGGCAACTGCTCCTCTAGTTACTATTTCCCTATGGTCACTCTCCCCTTGCTCTACTAGTGGTGATTATGCTACGGAAAAGGGTGCAAACTAGGAAAAAGAAAGCAAGCCAATCCAGTAAGCAAGCACAAGTAGCAGTTCCATCAGGAAAGGGAGTCCCAATGTCTCTTCTCTTGAAGATGCTGTGCCCGGGGAGGAAAGGCGGTGACGTGACGGTTGAAGGGCGAAAAACCAAAAAAAAAATCATATTTGTACGGGTTGGATGGGAATAATAGACGCAATTTTTTGTGGGGATAGGAAGTTCAGGATTTCTCCTTGGGCGGGAGTGATAAAGATGTTGCTTGCTATCTTAGCAACTAGATCTTAGACTGCAACAACAACTGATGTACTTTCGACTTTTGTGACTCTTTATGTCCCGCTATATCTGTCCCTATCGCTACAACCGTCGCTCTAGTTATTGGAGTCAGTGCTGCTTCCTTTTCTTTTGCGATATATGAAAGAGGTACCAGAACCTCTCTCTCGATTTCGAAAAGCGTCAGGCTCATTCTTCGGAGGGATCGAAAGGCGATGGGAGATCCGGCTTTGAGGATGTACTTTTTTGTATACCTATAACGGGACACCAATATCCTACCCTATTGGATAAAAGTCTGAACACCAGTGGATATAGATCTGTTGCTGGTGGGACTGGAATAGCCCAAAGATTCGATCATGCTGTCGGTATATATAGATAGGAACTGCCTGTAGATATGCATCCCGTGATGGCAATAGATTGTCTCTCCACTTGATTTTGATCTGAAATTCGTTCTGCTACGAGAGGATCTAAACCTATAACTAGAACACTCCGAGGTGTGTAAGTGCTTAGGCAATGGAAAAGAAATTGGAAGAAGGCATAGCTAGTGAACCCATGAAAAAGACATCTATCACCATCTCTCTGATACTGAGGGCTCGTTGATTCGGCTCAAATGTAATGAATTCGACATATGCGCTATATCCAAATACTATAGTAAATTTGATGCTAAATCCGATTTTTGGCAAATAAAACTACCCAACAAAGAATCTATAGAGTTAACAGCCTTTAGCTATCCCCAGGGACACTATGAATGGAAAGTAATGCCTTTCGGTTTAAAAAACACACCACAAATATTCCAAAAGTGGATGAACTCTATATTTGGACATCTATCTTATGTAGATCAAATCTATTTAGTTGTCCAACTATTTAAGTGATCAAATCTGCTGTTGGTACTTGTCAGTCAGTTGGCTACTAGGCAACTGCTCCTCTAGTTACTATTTCCCTATGGTCACTCTCCCCTTGCTCTACTAGTGGTGATTATGCTACGGAAAAGGGTGCAAACTAGGAAAAAGAAAGCAAGCCAATCCAGTAAGCAAGCACAAGTAGCAGTTCCATCAGGAAAGGGAGTCCCAATGTCTCTTCTCTTGAAGATGCTGTGCCCGGGGAGGAAAGGCGGTGACGTGACGGTTGAAGGGCGAAAAACCAAAAAAAAAATCATATTTGTACGGGTTGGATGGGAATAATAGACGCAATTTTTTGTGGGGATAGGAAGTTCAGGATTTCTCCTTGGGCGGGAGTGATAAAGATGTTGCTTGCTATCTTAGCAACTAGATCTTAGACTGCAACAACAACTGATGTACTTTCGACTTTTGTGACTCTTTATGTCCCGCTATATCTGTCCCTATCGCTACAACCGTCGCTCTAGTTATTGGAGTCAGTGCTGCTTCCTTTTCTTTTGCGATATATGAAAGAGGTACCAGAACCTCTCTCTCGATTTCGAAAAGCGTCAGGCTCATTCTTCGGAGGGATCGAAAAGCGATGGGAGATCCGGCTTTGAGGATGTACTTTTTTGTATACCTATAACGGGACACCAATATCCTACCCTATTGGATAAAAGTCTGAACACCAGTGGATATAGATCTGTTGCTGGTGGGACTGGAATAGCCCAAAGATTCGATCATGCTGTCGGTATATATAGATAGGAACTGCCTGTAGATATGCATCCCGTGATGGCAATAGATTGTCTCTCCACTTGATTTTGATCTGAAATTCGTTCTGCTACGAGAGGATCTAAACCTATAACTAGAACACTCCGAGGTGTGTAAGTGCTTAGGCAATGGAAAAGAAATTGGAAGAAGGCATAGCTAGTGAACCCATGAAAAAGACATCTATCACCATCTCTCTGATACTGAGGGCTCGTTGATTCGGCTCAAATGTAATGAATTCGACATATGCGCTATATCCAAATACTATAGTAAATTTGATGCTAAATCCGATTTTTGGCAAATAAAACTACCCAACAAAGAATCTATAGAGTTAACAGCCTTTAGCTATCCCCAGGGACACTATGAATGGAAAGTAATGCCTTTCGGTTTAAAAAACACACCACAAATATTCCAAAAATGGATGAACTCTATATTTGGACATCTATCTTATGTAGTCGTTTATATTGATGATATTCTAATATTCTCCAAAATATTGGAAGAACATAGACAACATTTATTACAAGTAGCAAAGTTATTACTCAAAAAAGGAATTATTTTAAGTCTAAAAAAGATTTGTCTATTCAAAACAGAAGTTGAATTTTTAGGAAAATATATAAAAGAAGGACAAATAGAGCTACAATAACATATATATACAATTTCCTAAAACCTTTAAAACTTTAAAACAATTGCAGAGTTTTTTAGGATTATTAAATTATGGAAGAAAGTTTATTCCTCATTTATCTGAATTAGTACAAAATTTACAAGAAAAATTAAAGCAAGAACAATCTAAATATAAATGTGAAACTGGTGAGCAACCAAGAAGGTGGAACACCGATAAAATACATATTCAATTAGCTCCTGAAGAAGAAAAGGAAATTGAAAATATTAAAAGGATTGTCACGAAACAAAATATTTTATATTTCCCTCAAGAATCTGAACTAATAACACTACAGACAGATGCTTCAGATCTATTCTTGGCAGGAGTATTAATAGCTAAATAGAAAGAAATAGTAGTTTATACTTCTGGAAAATTTTCCAAACATCAACAAAAATATTCTACTTATGATAAAGAATTACTCGCTATAAAACTCACTATTAAAAGCCTAAAAATATTTTTACTTTATCAAAATTTTATTATTGAAACTGATAATAAAGCAGTAGCTCATTTTTTAAAGAAAAGAACTATAAACAATCCAGAAGAAAATCTTAGAAGAGTAAGAATCGCTTTATATTTGGAAATTTATCAATATGATGTTAAATATATTCCTGATTATATTAATTTTCTTGCAGACCTTTTGACGCGTCCTCATGGATGAGAAACGCATGAAAAGACTTAGAACCATTGCTGAACAAGCCAGATGGACCACCGTCCAAAATAACAAGAAGACCCCTCAATTGGGAGGAAACATCAAGGGAGACAAGCAAAAGACCCCTGAAAAGGGAGAGAGCTCAAGCACCCCAGACATGGGAGGTTCTACAACAACACAGACCCCGCCAACAACGGGAGCAAAAGCTTTTCCACCACCAGGCATGACGGTCCTACCGATCCAGTCACCTACATCAACTCCATCTTACAACAATATAGTTGCAGCCCAGAGAAGACTGCAGACTACCAAGCCAATAGGAGTAGCTGTAGTTCGAGATTGGTACAATCTGGAACTAAAAAATTCTAATCCTCATATTTATGAAACATTGAATAGATGCTACCGCGCCATTCAGTCTAATGATTATTCTTCATCAAAATACTGGCTCTCACAGATAGAACAATTAGTTCTATCAATGTTTTCTCATTATACGCAGGAGAAGACAGAAAAGCGGGCTATAGATTGTCTCTCCACTTGATTTTGAACTGAAATTCGTTCTGCTACGAGAGGATCTAAACCTATAACTAAAACACTCCGAGGTGTGTAAGTGCTTAGGCAATGAAAAAGAAATTGGAAGAAGGCATAGCTAGTGAACCAATGAAAAAGACATCTATCACCATCTCTCTGATACTGAGGGCTCGTTGATCTGGCTCATATGTAATGAATTCGACATATGCGTTGTATTCCGGACCTTTGCCTTTCGAGGGGAGCTCCCATCGAGATGGACGTCTCGACGGGCGTATGTTTTTTTGGGAATTCCACGATGGTTGGGAAGGGTCTCCGGCCCAGTAGCAGTGGTTCTTATTTCTCTAGACAGGCGACATTCTAGCAACTAGCTCCGACGTAACTGACGTGTAAAGCGGGCGAAGTTCTTTACTTTTTTTATAGTGGAGCTTACACCAAGTTCAGTTGTAGTTTTTCCACTAGAAATGACGGGAAGAGATGTTGCGCTAGGTCAACTTGAGCATTGGGTGGCTATGGGAGTATTCCCCAAAGTTCAATCAGATGGGACTCTTTGTTGAGGGGAATAAGACAACTAAAAAACCAGCAGATACAAAGCAAAAGCCAATAAACCATCCCCTCTCTTTTTTCAACTAGCTGACTTACTACTTTACTGAAATAGGAACCATAATATCATCTCTGGTAAAGAGATAGCACTAGATGGTGTCGATCGGCAACTCTTCTATTTGAAAGCACTTTTGGCTTCTGAAAGTCTTCCATATAAAAAAAGTGAGTAACAAAAAAACTACGGAAAGTTTTTTGAATCCCCTTGTAGCAGAAGCTGTCGGGAAAGACTAAGAGAAGAGGCCAGTCGGACACTACTATAAGCCAGTCGGGCTCTACGGAGATAGATTCAGGTGCTCGTGGTCGAGATAGGGGTGCTGAAGACTTCACTCGTCAATGTCATTGATTGATCGTTTGTTTTCATTTTCGAAGAGGGATGGGCTTACCAGAGAGTTTTGTTCCATCCACCGTCAGTCACTGTGGTCAGTGCTCCCATCTCCTGTCTCTGATTAGCACCTCGCGAGTCAATCTCCTCTCTCTCTCCAGTATATGCCCATGTATGTCGTTCTTCCTACATTTTGCCAAGACGAGATAGCCTGCCGACGCTGATAAGGTGAAGTGAAAGAAAGGAAGGAAGCCATTGTTTAGTTTTGTCTACGACGTCCTTCGACAGCCATTTGCCAAATCCGCTGGAGTGGAGAAAAGCCGACCGAAAGCCCAATCTAATTATCATAGTTTAACCTCTTTTTCTGGGTCTTTAAAAAGAGTTTCTTTCGTTTCTTCCTGTCCTCTTCGTTTCGTCAGTGGTTAACCGCATTACATTCCTCTTCCCTTTTAGGGATCAGCCTCATTTCCGGTGCGGTAACAATGGTATTGAGTTAAGCCGACTCCCGTCTTTCTGTTTTTTCTGTCTGTCTAGTTTGCGCCACATTCCTTTCATCGATTGGGATGGGAAGAAGGTAGACTAAGTAACTAGAGGAAGGTAACTATTCTATTCTAATGCCACAAAGAAAGAAAGTCAGTCTTCCTTCGAAGATCAGATTGACTATCTGGTGCTTTGGAACTGGAAAAATGAAGCCTGGAGCCTGGGGTTCGTTCCTACCTGACGCTGTAAAACGACGAAGAGGAATAGCAAAAGCCATAGAAAAACCCAAAATAGAAACTCCAGACTCACACCTGAGACTAAGGGAAAGCGTTTAGCTTACTCGACCGGTAGGAGAGGAAAGCATTTAGCTTACTTGACCGGTAGGATAGAAAAGCGACGTAAAAGACTGCGTCAAGTAAAGGGGTTATAGGTTACGCTCATCCGGCAAAGCGGTGAAAGGGCCTTTCAGAGAGAATAGTGGAACAAGTTACGGCGTATATAGACAAAAGATTCTTCTTTCGTCATGTGCTTCTTCACAATGTCGTAGCGCCTTTCCAGTCTTTCTCTCTTCAATTGGTACGTCGAAGCCAAACCAAATGAAACTCCAATATTACGAGAAAGAACCGGAGATTGATAAGAAGTCCAGACAGACCTAGGTTCCTGACGTGTCAAAAGAAGAGGCCATTGCGTTCAAACCAAAGCACTGGAGGACCACGAAAGACGACTCTCCAAAAACTAGTAAACGAAAGGCGATGACCCTCTGCCTGTGAGATAATTCGACATTGCAGAAGCTTGACCATGATGCCAAGCGACGGGAAAAGGCCAATTCCGACGACTGTCAGTAGCGGGGAAAAGTTGTCCTCGTCAAGTGGTCCCATATTTCGATTCCGACGAAAGGAGAATACCTAGAAAGTGTAATAAATTCCTACTATCCTGTAGGATAGTATTGGACTCAGGCTCATCGACGTCATGAGAAAGTTCGTTTAGAAAAGTGGAGGATACCATGCGGAATGAGAAAGGGGTGGAAAGTTTTCGTTTCCTTCGCGTAACTTACTCTCAAAAAGCGGTACTAGTTTCACATCTGACAATAGATCTCCTTCGAGAAAAAAGAGGTACTCGTTTCGAGATTCGATAGGAGAAGCAAGAGAATATCAATCATCGCTTCGACGAATTCAACTGAAAGTGGTACATCGGTTTGAGGAACCGACGGGAGTTTACTCAACAAACTCCTGGCGGCAAGAAATTGGGGAGCCTCTTCGTTAGGTTAGCACATCCGACGTCGATAGCTTGACTTTTTTTCTCTGAAGAATCAGATATGCAGACGTCGCTTGGCAGCGGAATCAGTCTTCCGCCAGTATGGTACTATGAATACGACGGCTTTGGCAGGAAATCTAGCAGAAAAGGCACAATACGAAAAAAGAAGTCGACGAAGCAACGGGAGAATTTCGCGAATGACATGACCATGGAGGCTTTGACGTGTTGGCTAAAGAACAAGCAAAAAAAGCAACAGCATGCCTGTCACAGATTAGGGAGGGACAAGCGAGTCCCAATGTCTCTTCTCTTGTAAGCAAGCACAAGTAGCAGTTCCATCAGGAAAGGGAGTCCCAATGTCTCTTCTCTTGAAGATGCTGTGCCCGGGGAGGAAAGGCGGTGACGTGACGGTTGAAGGACGAAAAACCAAAAAAAAAAAATCATATTTGTACAAGTTGGATGGGAATAATAGACGCAATTTTTTGGGGGGATAGGAAGTTTAGGATTTCTTCCTGGGCGGGAATGATAAAGATGCTGCTTGCTATCTTAGCAACTGGATCTTAGACTGCAGCAACAACTGATGTACTATCGACTTTTGTGACTCTTTATGCTACTCGCGCTATATCTGTCCCTATCGCTACAACCGTCGCTCTAGTTATTGGAGTCAGTGTTGCTTCCTTTTCTTTTGCGATATATGAAAGAGATACCAGAACCTCTCTCTCGATTTCGAAAAGCGTCAGGCTTTTGTTCTTCGGAGGGATCGAAAGGCGATGGGAGACCCGGCTTTGAGGATGTACTTTTTTGTATACCTATAACGGGACACCAATATCCTACCCTATTGGATAAAAGTCGGAACAACAGTGGATACAGAACTGTTGCTGGTGGGACTAGAATAGCCTAAAGATTCGATCATGCTGTCGGTATATATAGATAGGAACTGCCCGTAGATGTGCATCCCGTGATGGCTATAGATTGTCTCTCCACTTCATTTTGATCTGAAATTCGTTCTACTACGAGAGGATCTAAACCTATAACTAAAACACTCCGAGGTGTGTAAGTGTTTAGGCAATGAAAAAGAAATTGGAAGAAGGCATAGCTAGTGAACCCATGAAAAAGACATCTATCACCATCTCTCTGATACTGAGGGCTCGTTGATTTGGCTCAAATGTAATGAATTCGACATATGCGCTGTATCCAAATACTATAGTAAATTTGATGCTAAATCCCGTTATTGGCAAATAAAACTAGCCAACAAAGAATCTATAGAGTTAATAGCCTTTAGCTGTTCCCAGGGACACTATGAATGGAAAGTAATGCCTTTCGGTTTAAAAAACGCACCACAAATATTCCAAAAATGGATGAACTCTATATTTGGACATCTATCTTATGTAGTCGTTTATATTGATGATATTCTAATATTCTCCAATACATTGGAAGAACACAGACAACATTTATTACAAGTAGCAAAGTTATTACTCGAAAAAGGAATTATTTTAAGTCCAAAAAAGATTTGTCAATTCAAAACAGAAGTTGAATTTTTAGGAAAATATATAAAAGAAGAACAAATAGAGCTACAACAACATATATATACAAAATTAAAGGAATTTCGTAAAACCTTTAAAACTTTAAAACAATTGCAGAGTTTTTTAGGATTATTAAATTATGGAAGAAAGTTTATTCCTCATTTATCTGAATTGGTACAAAATTTACAAGAAAAATTAAAGCAAGAACAATATAAATATAAATGTGAAACTGGTGAGCAACCAAGAAGGTGGAACACCGATAAAATACATATTCAATTAGCTACTGAAGAAGAAAAGGAAATTGAAAATATTAAAAGGATTGTCACGAAACAAAATATTTTATATTTCCCTCAAGAATCTGAACTAATAACACTATAGACAGATGCTTCAGATCAATTCTGGGCAGGAATATTAATAGCTAAACAGAAAGAAATAGCAGTTTATACTTCTGGAAAATTTTCCAAACCTCAATAAAATATTCTACTTATGATAAAGAATTATTCGCAATAAAACTTGCTATTAAAAGCCTAAAAATATTTTTACTTTATCGAAATTTTATTATTGAAACGGATAATAAAACAGTAGCTCAGTTTTTAAAGAAAAGAACTATAAACAATCCAGAAGAAAATCTTAGAAGAGTAAGAATCGCTTTATATTTGGAAATTTATCAATATGATGTTAAATATATTCCTGATTATACTAATTTTCTTGCAGACCTTTTGACGCGTCCTCATGGATGAGGAACGCATGAAAAGACTTAGAACCATTGCTGAACAAGCCAGATGGACCACCGTCGAAAATAACAAGAAGACCCCTCAATTGGGAGGAAACATCAAGGGAGACAAGCAAAAGACCCCTGAAAAGAGAGAGAGCTCAAGCACTCCAGTCATGGGAGGTTCTACTACAACAACACAGACCCTGCCAACAACGGGAGCAAAAGCTTTTCCACCACCAGGCATGACGGTCCTACCGATCCAGTCACCTACATCAACTCCATCTTACAGCAACATAGCTGCAGCCCAGAGTAGACTGCAGACTACCAAGCCAATAGGAGCAGCTGTAGTTCGAGATTGGTACAATCTGGAACTAAAAAATTCTAATCCTCATATTTATGAAAAATTGAATAGATGCTACCGCGCCATTTAGTCTAATGATTATTCTTCATCAAAATACTGGCTCTCACAGATAGAACAATTAGTTCTATCAATATTTTCTCATTATACCCAGGAGAAGACAGAAAAGCGGGCTATTATCAAAGCCACTACAGATCTATGCCAGTATACCCTTACAACACAAAGTACTGATCTTAATCAATGGATCGGGACTTGGTTCCAAGGCAACTCTCAAGACCAGCAATACCTCCAAGATGTAGTCCAGGACATGGAGATAGCTGATCAAGTGAATCTGCCACTACCAGAATTCTACAAACTTCTCGATTTATGCAAGATCGAGAATGAAAAAGCCAGACAACTTGAGGCAGAAATGACTATTCACAAGATGATAGGCCTCAATCAACAAAATATGATTGGAGATCAACAACTGAAGAATTTTTTTCAAACAGTTGGAGGCTACTGATATCCTAGCCATTCTCCAACAACATGATTTGATCTGGAACAAGAATAATTCTCCCCGAATTATTACTTGTTTTCAAGAAATTGCCAACTGCAGGAAGGCCATACAACTAGGCCTTGTTCATGAAATCTTCGTCAATTCTACACATCCAGAAGAATACCAAGAGTGTATTCCTCAGGTATGTGTTAAAAGCATAAAGGCGTATGCTTCTAAATACCAGACTAGCTTCTTTTTCAGAGTCTGGAGCACATGGGAGGAAAGAAAATATCTAAAGCTCTATCCCTCCATTCAACTGTGGGAGCTTCATGGACACAATTACAGCCCCTCATCCGTCTGTGAAAATCTTCCAGTATTAGATTTATTAGCAGTAACTAAAAAGGCTGCTCGAGAATTTTTTGATGAAGCCTACAATAAAGCTTTGATTGGAGCTCACTTATTTAAAATTGAGAATAATATAGTGCTCTATGACTATAAAGGAGCATTTGAAAATTCTGAAGTTCGAGTTCCGAAGATCCTTGAATTCCTTGCTAATTTGCAGTTAGGGAAACAAGGCTCTAAAGCAAAAGATGAATTTTATGCTAAATTAGAAAATCTTGAAGACGAAGATCTCGGTGGAGAAGACGACAACCAGGATAATGATATCAGGGAGGATATGGATGATGATGCCCTCCACAATATTATGCAAAATTAAAGCGTGGTGGGACCATGCTGACCTTGCCAGATTCCTCCTCATCCTGGCAACACCACAAGACACTCTCCACTCAACCGACAACAGCACCTGCTTCACCAACCACAGATTCCTTCTTATCCTTGCCACCTCATTAAGCCGACAGCCACTGTAGCAATAATTGTACCCTCTACTGTAAACCTTACTGTAAAGTGATTCCTTCTTATCTAAAAAGAATCTTACTGTAACAGAGGAACTACTATAAATAAAGCTTCAGTTGAAGAGAAAGGGGCATCGATCAACCTTCTTTTTCATCTCTCTGAGCTTTCTTAAGTTTGAAATTTTTAGAATTTTTAATTTGTGAATATTTGTGAATAATCAAGCGGCACGAGCAACTGGTATCAGAGCCTGGTTACGACCTCTTCTTCTTCTTCCTTTTCCTTTTTTTTTTTTGTAAGTATATCTACTTTCTTTTACAAATGTCTGGCTAAAACGGTTAGACGTGTTATTTTCTGAATTTCATTAGAAAGTTAGATAACAGTATCCTACGCCATGAGGTAGGAAACGAGCCCTGGCTGTGCTCCTTCTCTCTGAAGCAGTAATAGGCTTGTGGTAGACAGAGCGGTCTTGGCTGCCGAACTCTAACATGAAAACCATTCTTAGAGGTTATGTTTAGCCGGAGAGAAGAGGGTCAAAAAGATACTATTATCTGACTGTCTAAGGAAATAAAGAAAATAACATGTCTATTCCTTCCTTAGCTTCAATGTCTAGATCTCTGGTTTTACCAGAAAATTATAATTGCCCTTATACGTTAAATTCTCATGAGCATAATATTCATCTTCCTTCAAATGGTACTTTAGAACAACAAAATGGTATGTTAAATTATTTATGTGATCAGCTTTATCGGGTTTCTCAAAAACTAAATACTCTATAAATTACTTCTACTAATTCTACTTATTCTTTTTCAAAAGAAAGATTTGGATCTGTTCGGATGATAAAAATTTCTTCAAAATTTTTAGATCATGTTAATCCTAAAGATATTGATTATCAAAACTATTTACAATATAAACTTTTACAAAAACAAGAATTAGATGGTAGTATTGATTCTAAAGAACTATATGATTTTTATGAAAAACACTCTTCTTCTATTAAATATTTTTCTACTGAGATAATTTTTTCTGATGAAAGTTTTTCTCATGAAAGTTCTTTTGACAGTTTATCTATACCATCTAATGATGACATATACATATCCTCTAACGAGGAACAAAATACACTACATATACCCTCTAACGATATAAATATGGAATATGGAGAATCCTCCTCTATAATACATCATCTAGTAGACCAAATCCTCCTACTTAACCACAAGAAGGTACAGATGATAATATGTATCATTAAGATACTAATGAAGCTTATGTAGATTCATATATATTTAGACAAAGTAAAAGACATCCTGGTTCAACAATAAATCTAATATTTAATATAGATTATATACCAGCCAATGAATTAAGAGATTATATAGTAAATCGGGAACAATTAATGGTAGGAACATCTACTTTAATACCTGACTCAGTAACACATAAAGATTTCGTAATACTTGCTTGTGGCTATTAGCAAGGAATAGCGTTAAGATGGTTAACACAATATGAAAAATTATGTCCTAATGAAATATTAGCTTTAAATAGTTATACTTCTAGAAAAGATGCTTTACATAGCATTTGTAAATTATTATATACTGATTTAATAGGAGATGATATTACAGCAGAAGATATAGATGAAAATATGTTATTAAAAATGAGACTATGTAATATATGCTATCTTGAAGAATTTGCTAATCAATATATTAGTTATATATTTAAGCTAAATTAATTAGAAAAGAAGCAATTTTGGATAACTGCTTTCTTTTCAAAATTACCAATACCTTGGGATTCCATGATAGAGAAAAAGTATAATAACATCAGAAATAATGCACCACACAATACAGGCATGTTAAAAAAAGCTTGTTTGGAAACTGTAAAAAAGACTTGCCAGTTACAGAAGGTAAATAATCATCTTACAAAATATATTCATAAATCAGATATAAAGACATCCTGCTGTCCTAAGTATGACCCAGATATTAACTATCAATTTGGTTGTCCTCCGGTATATGGGTACAACAAATCTTATTTCCCATATAAGAAAAAACATGCAAAACATTCTAAACAGCATAAGTATAAACATAACTATAAACCTAAATACAAACGAAAAAGATACAAAGTATCTAAGAAAAAATGGAAACCAGAATACAGAGAAGAATATAAAAAAATCTAAGAAATATAAAAAAAGAAAATTCATAAAAAAGAATAAAATAAATAAAAACAAGAAGGATTGTAAATGCTTTAACTGTGGAAAAGAAGGTCATTATGCATATGAGTGCACCCTAAATATAAAAACAGTATGGTTAGAAGATCTGGAAATATATGATATACACCTAGGAACTATAGATGAAATTCCTAGTGAAAATTCCACCATATATGAAGTAGAATCTGTATATGACGAAAATTCATCTGAAGAGGAATCTTCTGAAATAGAAGATTTAGGAATTAATATGCTAACTCTAAATGAGACTTATCATATTGTGCAAGTAATACCATTATCAAAAACAGTAATATTACCTAAAAGGGAATCCTTAAAGTTTTCCGGGCATATACTATATGCTAATAAAAATTATAGTTTACAAAGGTATCAAACTACAAAAATATACCTAGATTTAATCATAAAAATACCTTATGGATATTATGGAGAAATCCAAAATTTAAGATACCATACCATAAGAAATATTTCATAACTTACGGATTAATAGAATCCATGACTGATCAAAATACTTGTATAACAATGAAAAGTACTAGTCTCGAAAATCATCCTTATCACATTCCTATGGGAACTCCAATAGGTATCCTTATAATACATAAATATGAAGATTTACCATTGGTTAAGGTAGAACAAGATCCATTACTTTCTACCTCTCTCCCATTAAGTCCAGATATGACATCTGGACAAACTTCTAAAGAAACCATGTATGAATATAGAGTATACATGAATACATTAACAGAAATAGAACCTCAGGAAACACATAATACTAGTCTAGAAAATAGTCAAGGTGAGCAATATGAAATTACAGATGAAGATATAGAAAGGTTAAAACTTTCTATACCTCATGCTAAACAGAATGAAGTATATAATCCTCAATCAAAATTAAAATCCTTATGGTCAA
This sequence comes from Dracaena cambodiana, assembly GCA_036321105.1. Classification (NCBI taxonomy): domain Eukaryota; kingdom Viridiplantae; phylum Streptophyta; class Magnoliopsida; order Asparagales; family Asparagaceae; genus Dracaena; species Dracaena cambodiana. Next base: position 53,735,437 of record JAYEPQ010000002.1, read on the forward strand.
ATAAAAATACATATATTTTTGAAAGAATGCAAGGTAATATAGAATTAAAGGGAGACGAAAACTTTACTTCTATAAAAATATTAAATCTTCCACAAATAGAAAAATTTAAATAAAAATATCCAAAAAAGAAATATTTACATATAGGTCTAATCCAAATAAAAATAACTGGTCTATTTAGATCAAGAATAGATACTCCCATTATGATAATATGTTGTGGTGAAAGGATAATAAATAATCCTTTAAATAACATCCTAGGAGGTGCAAAATTAAATTTAGCTAACAGAATATTTGGAGTCAATATTTATCCTGATTTTTGTATCAGCCTAAATGACAAAAATATAGAAAAGGCATGTACTTTATCTATAAACCTTAAAAGTATAGAAATGCTTCCTGGATCAAAAGTATTAGGCATTCAGTGGGAACACTGTTTGGCTCTAAACGAAACATAAACATTCAGATCTGTTACACCAAGCCAATTTATTAAATTATATGAGGTGGAAAATGGAAAAATAATTCAACCTATGCGTTTGATTTTGCGTTATAAGAGATTCACCACGTTGGGCGGGCGTAAAAGTAGGTGATAAAGGAATGGGGAAAGGTACCCGAGAGATAGAATGATTGTCAAAGATAAAATAGTCGGTATTGAAGGGTGAATAATGGCGTAAGTTATTCATGCCAAGGAGATAGTCGATATCGAATTCTTTTGGTAGTAAAGCAAATTCAAAAAGATAAGGATGTTCCTGATTATGGATATCAGGTATAGTAATAGAAAGTTTTGTTTTATGGGTGATGTGAACGGGACGACCCATAAAATCTTGTAATTTAGCCTGTTTATTTAAAGGGATCCAATATTGTTGAGGGATAAAAGTATTTTGTATAAGACTAGTTTCGGCTCCGGAATCTAATAAAGCATGAATAGTAAAGTCGGAGCTGATTTCCGAGAAGTGTAATGTTAAAGGAATATAAATATGTAATTGGGATTTTGTTTTAAGATCCAACATGTGATAATCCTAAGGAAAAGATTGGTAGTCTTATTATATGTTGCTCTTGTGACCGTTTCTGTTGATCTAAAAATTTTTGAGTTCTCCCTTCTATAGGTGTATTTTCGATATGTGAACTTTCTACAGTAGAGGTACTTGGTCTACTTGACTCAAGATGTAAAGTAGTATTTTGATGGTCTCTAGTATTTAGACTTCGAGGGATATTTGGATTTATAATTGTAGTGGAAATTGTATTTCCAGAAGCTATAAAAGTTTCGATAGGAAGTTGTGTTTTAGGTTTTAAAGTTTTTAAGGAAACTTGCATTTCATTATCATACTTCAGATGTTTAATGTTAACCAGTAAGTATCCATTATCCCGTCGAGTCTATCTCTTGTGAGCATTTCGTCCTCCATAGTCTCTACATGCAGTCTTTGACGTTGCATGTGGAAAGTTGTCAGACCCGAGTACATACCCCACCAATGTATTCTGCCATTTCTATACATTTTTCTCTATCTCTGAGTTGAGGATCCTAGCAACCATCACTTTCTTTCCTCTTCTCTGGCTGAATAAACTCGGGATGGCACTTTTAATCAAATGAGAGAAACCTGAAAGATATTTACAGTCAAACTGAACTACAATTCTGACAAACACTACATTTAGGCCTACCCTTTTTCAAGGGTACTGTGCTACAATTCATATTGTGTCTGATGGAAACTGGCTTTGTCGATTAGGAAGTCTTCATCTTTCTTCGGGATTTTCGCTCTATTTAGTGATTCCTGTAAAGAAATATATTCTACGTACCCTTTCCGTATTGGTCCTACTCGGTATATCGGTCTCAACTTGATTGGTTCAATTGCTCTGTCGGAACTCTTACTGTCGCTTGCTTCATCTCGCTTCTCTCGTATGGCATTGTTTCTTTAGTAACGACGTTGCAGTAACAAGGCTTGTTCAAATAGTCCAACGTGGAGATAAAGATTTGAATATGGTGCAATGAACAATGAAAAATAATGAAATCAAAGGATCTCATTTCCGTGCCTTACCTGTGAAAAGCATTCTTTTGTCGATCGCCAATACGAGACGGGTGGAAACCGTCTTCAATTCTTTGAATCCCCTTTACGCCCAATCATTCCCGATAACGCTTGCATCGTCTGTCTTACCATGGATGCTGGCATAGAGTTAGCCGATACTTATTTCTTAGATGCCATCATTGATTCTTCTCCGAGAAAAGAATTTCATAACCCGTGGGCCTTCTACCTCCATGCGACATTGCTCCGTTAAGCTTTCGCCTATTGTGAAAAATTCCCCACTGCTACCTCCCATAGGAGTCTGGGTTGTCTCAGTCTCAGTGTGGTTGATCATCCTCACAGACCAGCTACTGATCATTACTGCCGGTAAGCTATTGCCTCACCAACGGTAACCTTAGACGCGAGCCCCTCCTCGGGTGAATTCCTCCTTTTGCTCCCCAACCTGCAAAAGGGGTCTCCGCAACCGTTTCCAGTTGTTGTTTCCCTCCCGACGGGCAGGTTCTTACGCGTTACTCACTCGTCTGCCACTGGAAACACCACTTCCCGCCCGACTTGCATGTTTCCAGCATGCCTCCCGCGTCATCCTGAGCCAAGATCGAACTCTCCATGAGATTCATAGTTGCATTATGTCATAACTTCCGTCATTCATAAACAAAGCAAATTCGGAATTTCTTTCATTCTAACGCATAATGTCGGACCCATGTGCTTCATCTCGCGCCTAGAGTTTGTCCTGCCAATATAGCCATCCCTACTCTCTCACATCAATCCCACGACACCTCAGCGGCAAAGCAGGAAGAAGTTCCTTATTCCAGGGAAGCTTTACTCTCTCTGGAAAATTGCAAGCTCCGAAGATTTGCAGCGCTTACCTAATACTATGTGGGTTTGCTTTTCGCTCAACTGTCCCTTGTCTTGGTAAGTTTGTTCTAGGCACTCTGTCTTTCCAACTGGTTGGTGTATCCTGCTCTCGATCGAATGCGACTACACCGGAACCTGCTTTCTTCGGTGCTGATACTGCCTCTGATTCTCATGAGTAAACTCCTACTTGATTAGTAAGAACTTCTTTGTCTCAACTCGTGGACCGAGATATCCTCTTCTTTTTCAAAGATATGTTTCCCATTTGTTATTGCCGCGGATTGCTCATATTCGTCTACCCCAATAGAGGGTTTTTGCTTTGTTTCAGTCTTTCTTTCATCTTCACTTTCCAGTATGGAGATCTCCTTATGGAGAAGACCCTTCATCTGACCTAGGAGCCAGCCGTGCTCTTGCCCGAGTAGTTACTTCTTTCACGAGTGAAAAGCACTCTTATGACTTCTTCCTTGCTTTCGACAGGTTTCGGCATTTGACGTCAAACGATTCTGATTATTCTCAAGGAACTAGACGAAAGAGGGAAGGAATTTACGCAAAAGCGGTGTAGCATTGACTTGGAAACCTATACATCACCCATACACCTATTGGTATGAAAGGCCCATTCATATGATATGTGCCTATCGAAACACAAAAGTAGACAGGAGCAGGGAAACCGTCACCGCAAAGATCAGACTCACTGACCATTTCTTTTTTACTCTCCAAAACCCCTCCCCCCCGACAGATAAAATAGCCTTACTTGCCAACCATATGGCGGAAACAGGGTTCCGGCTCATATCAGTAGTTTCCGCATGATTTGAGCATCTTGGTATGTACTCGCACGACAGGGTGGCCTTTCCTGCCTCGAATAGGAGAGATAACCCTATGCCAATGCGAGACCTAGCAAACCTTTCCTCACGTCAATCCCGTATTGAGAACCGAACCCTCAGTTTGGGATACAAAGCCACCATGCGGGTCTTGGTCACTACAACTCATCATCTCGGAGTTTTCTCGCTTCCTTAAGATATTTCACTGCCAGTCTGTCCTTTTATTCCGATACTCAAAAAAAGGTGTTCCAGCCTATAATCGAGAACTACCTCCGTACACAGAGAGATAGCCCCCCAGTCTCTTTGAGACATTTCAGCGGTAGTTTGGTGCCTCCTTCACTTCGGGGCTTCCAGTAGTCAGCCGCCTCCTCGATGAAATACCGGAGGCTCAGGACTCTGATCACACCTAGAGAGAATCTTTGGATGATCATCACTACTTTGCTTCGAGATCAGGACGCAGGGACGCGATTCAGAAAACCAACAAAGTGCCTTGTTTTGCTGCTTGCCTTAGAATTGTACGGCCGAAGAGGTGGCATCTGGACGAGAAGCACTACCAGCCTGGATCGGCTCCCGGTTTATATCGCAAATCGTCAAAGAGAAGATATTGCAGCTGATTGTCTAATGGGAGGAAGCGACATTGAGAACTGGAGCAAAAGAAGGACCTCGCAGATGAGACAGCGTGAAGAGATGAGATGATTAAGTCTGCTTCACACTTGGCTACCCGCATCAACGAACATAGTGGAACGGAGGAAATAACAGGAGCTATTCGCCGAGCATTGCTAAAAGCAAGGCCAACAGGCTTACTCAAGTCGTCGAATTTCAGAAACCTTTATGCAAACTGCGGGAATTCAAATGACCGTCGCGTTGGATGATTGTACCTTTTAGGGCTTTGCCAAATCTCTCTCCCTTTTTTGAGAAGTTATCTATGTTTTGAAATAGTCGAAGTGTTGATCTACCTGAACCACTTTCGACCGTGAACCTGCCAAAGAAAGTTGGCCAACATATTGGAGGGACTGTCGAGTCATGGATGAAAGAGCTATCCGGTTCCATCTCTGGTAGCCAATTTTTTTTCTATCTCGGCTTTGATCGTTGAACGTCTAAATATATTCGGCCTCCCCAAAAACCAGTTTCGAGAACCCCGGAATCTCCCATAATCTTTATTTCATAAGTTTTGATCCGGTAATGGAATCAGTAGCTACCGACGAGCTGTTATTTCTCCCTTCTACTACCAAAAAGTGCTATGACGACCTTCATAAGGTTCTCTTTTAAGAGAAGTCTTTGCCATCAGAGTCTTGATATGAGAAAGGAGAGGAAGAATCGACAAAAGGGGAATGATCCCCTCCGGTCTGCCTTGCTCGGTTGATTCAATTGAAAAGCCTTTCATTTGCAAGATGCAGCGCCAGACCTATATATAACTGCTTTTAGGCCCTATGCAAAAGTCATTAATTTCCTGAGACAGAGGAAGAAATCCGCGGAAGAATAAGAAGAATCTCTTGCATTGGACGAAGTGGATAGTAATGGGTGCACTGACATGGGAAGAGATCTCTCTCCCTCTTTCGAGAAGTTATCTATGTTTCGAAGTCGCCGAAGCATCAATCTACCTGATCCACTTTCGACTGTGAACATACCAAAAAAAGCTGGCTAACATATTGGAGGGACTCTCGATTCACGGATGAAAGAGCTATCCGGTTCCATCTCTAGTAGCCAAAGCACTTACGATCTCTTTTTTTGATCTCGGCTTCGATCGTTGAATGTCTATTTCTATTTGGCCTCCCCAAAAACCAATTTCGAGAATCCCTGGAATCTCTCATAATGTTTATTCCATAAGTTTAGTTTTTCCATCCAATACGTCATTCCGCTGACGAGGGATTCTATGACGACCGCCGTTGACATGTCAAAAGTGGGAATCGTGTCACTTTCTAGTGCGACGTGTCGGTTTGACATTCTACAGCGACATCTCGGAGTGCCTTCCTGTTCGAGTTCCTTCTTTACTTCATTGCTTCCCTCGGTAAGTTCCCCGACTTTGACTCGCCTTTCTTTATGATCTGTTTTCAGCTCCGGTAGCAACCACAAGTGGGACCTAAAAAAGAACAGTTCCCTTACCGAGGCCTCTATTCCTTTCGGATACTCCCTACTCTTTGATTTCGATTCCTTTCCCTCACTCAAACCCCTCAACTGCCCTTTCCTGCAAAATGATTCTCCCCTGCTAAATATGAGGATTCCTCCCCTTTCTTTTCATCGAGACTTTCTTTTGGGGGACCCGGACCATCATTGTTTGAAAGAGTCATCTACTCTCTTCTCTGAAAGATCAACATAGCTAAATTATTCCACTGAGGGCGTGGAGGTAGTCTTCTAAAAGAAGATGAGGGTACCACTTTCGATTTCAAAAACATAATTTCTATGTGAATATAGAATGAACCATGTTTGTTGGAAGATCAGACAGAGCGTCGAGCCTGACAATAAGCTTGACTTCAGATAGCTGGAGATGAAATTTCTCTATGATATGCTTTCTAGGAACTGGAAGTCGTAGAATTATTTTTTTACCATGGTGGAAGATAGACGAATCCTTGTACATTCTCCACATCAAACTCATTGTACTGACGAGTCCCAATCCCTCATATGAAGCATATCTGTGTATAACCAACCAGTTCTAGCAATATCATAATAAAAGGAACGTCGATATCATAGATGCGAGTCAACCTCCTTTTATTGCTTCCCCTTCTAGTAGCCACGCAACGTGCCTTGCCTGGAACGATATTCCATAAAGCGACGCATCATTTACAAGCAGCACAATCTACTCGATCATTCGCGGTTAGCACAAAGCTCTATAATATTCACAATTTATTTACACAGAAAGTCTCAAAGAAAGTCTCACAAAGAAAGAGAAGAAGATTAAAAGAAGAAGTTCGGGAAAGCTCTCTGCCTCCTCCCGTTTCATTTCATTTCTTATATAGAGTTACAAAGTGATTCCTTTAGGATAAGAAGGAATCCTGCTACAGGAAAAGGTGTACAGTAAAAGTTTGCATTATTGCTACAGTATAGCCTTTCGTACAATAATTACACACTTTTTCTAAGATGTTGTCGGCTGAAGGATAAGAAAGAATCCTTTTTGAGGTGGCTCTGAGTTGGAAGATAAGGAGGGTTCTGGAAGTGGGTCCACCATGCTTCAATCCTGCATTATGTTTTGTATAGCACCCTCGTCCATTGCGTCCTCGAGATTTGCATCTTGATCTCCGTTGTTGCCGCCGAGGTCTTCGTCCTCTAAATGTTCTAATTCTTCATAGAACTCTTCCTTTGCCTTGGAACCACTCTTCCCGAGCTGAAGAGAAGCTAGGAATGACAGAGCTTTGGGAATTCTCTGTTCAGAGGCCTCATAGGCACCAATATAGTCATAAAAGAGGATGTTTTCCTCAACTTTAATGGAATGAGCTCCAGAAAGAGCCTTGGCATAAGCTTCTTCAAAAAATTCTCGAGCTGCCTTCTTTGTCTCTTCTTCCATGTCTAAGACAGGGAGATTCTCACAAGCAGGGGAAGGAATATAATTGAAATTGTGAAGCTCCCATAATTGTGCTGATGGAAATACTTTAAGATATTTCCGTTCTTCCCATGTACTCCAGATACGAAAGAAGAATGTAGTCTGGTATCTGGTCGTATAAGCCTTGATACTTTTGAGACAAATAGCAGGCAGAAAATCGGAAAATTCCTCTGGATGTGAGGCATTTACGAACAATTCATGTACAAGGCCTAGCTGGATGGCCTTATGACATTTAGGAATTTCCTGAAATCCAGAAATAATTCGGGGAGAATTATTTTTATTCAGGACCAATTCATGTTGTTGAAGAAGAGCCAGGATATCTGTGGCTTCTAGTGTCTTGAAGAAAAGCTTCAGGTCAGCATCATGGATCATATTTTGCTGATTTAACCCGATCATTTTGTATACTATCATCTCAGCTTCAAGATGCCGAGATATCTCACTCTGAATCTTACAAAGTTCCAATAATTTGTAGAATTCAGGAAGTGGATGATATACCTGGTCGGCAATTTCCATATCCATAATTGTGTTTCTTAGAAATTCTTGCTCTGGTGAAGAGCCTTGGAACCATGTTGTCTTTCTTTGTTCCAGTTCTGAACTCTGGGTGGCCAGAGTATAGTTGCTGAGATCGGTAACTATCTTCACAATGGCTTGTCTTTCTGATTTTTCCTGATTATAATGAGAGAGCATGGAAAGTACTAGTTGCTCTATTTGAGAGAGCCAGTACTTAGATGCATGAAAATCATTTGATTGAATGGCGCGGTAGCATCCATTCAATTTTTCATAAATAGAAGGATTAGCATTCTTGAGATCTGTGTTGTACCAGTCATGTACAACTGCTGCTGCTGTAGGTCTTTGGGGGACTTAAACTCTTCTTTGGGCTGCTGCAATATTACTGTAGGTTGGTGTAGTAGACTGAATTGGAAGAACCGTCATTCCTGGTGGTGGGGATGGTCTTGCTTCTGTAGAAACTATTGTGGTAGTTGTGTGACCTCCAGTCGCCTGAACTGATTTTGTTCCTTCTGACGCCTGGGTAGAGCTTTCTCCTTTTTCAGGAGCTTTCTTTTGATTGTTTCCTCCCGAGTGAGGGGTCTTATTGTTGCTGATGGTGGTCCACTTATCTTCATTAGCCATGGACCTAAGCCTTTTAAGCCTTTCTTCGTCCATTTTAAGGACGAGTTAACAAATCTGCAAGAACATTAGTGTAACCAGGAATATATTTAACATCATATTGATATATTTCAAGGTATAAAGCAATTCTTATCCTCCTAATATTTTCTTCAGGATTGTTTATAGTTCTTTTTTTTAAAAATTGTGCTACTGCTTTGTTATCAGTTTCAATCATAAAACTACGGTTTAACAGATAAATTTTTAAACTTTTTATGGCTAGTTTGATTACTAATAATTCTTTATCATAAGCAGAATAGCTATGTTGTGGCTTTGTAAATTTGCCAGAAGTATAAGCTACTATTTCTTTTTGTTTTGCTATTAAGACTCCCGCCCAAAATAGCTCAGAAGCATCTGTTTGAAGAGTTACTAATTCTTCATCTTTTGGAAAATATAATATAAGCTGTTTTGTGATTAGCTGTTTAATTTGATCAATTTCTTTTTCTTCGGAGAGAGATAATTGAATACTTATTTTGTCTGTGTTCCATTTTCTAGGTTGTTCACCATTTTCCACTTTATACTTTGATTGCTCTACTGTTAGTTTATCTTGTAGGTTTTGAACTAACTGAGACAGGTGAGGAATGAATTTTCTTCCATAATTTAGTAATCCTAAAAAACTCTGTAATTGCTTTAGAGTTTTAAAGGTTTTAGGAAATTCTTTTATCTTTGAATATATATACTGTTGTAATTCTATCTGTCCTTCTTTTATATATTTTCCAAGAAACTCTATTTTTGTTTTTAATAGAGATATCTTTTTGGGACTTAAAATGATTCCATTATCAAGTAGTAGTTTTGAGACTTGTAACAAATGTTGTTTATGCTCTTCTAAAGTAAGCGAAAAGATTAATATATCATCTACATATACAACTACAATGGGTAGATGTCCAAATATAGAATTCATCCATTTTTGAAATATTTGTGGAGTGTTTTTTAAGCCAAAAGGCATTACTAACCATTCGTAATGTCCTTGAGGGCAACTAAAAGCTGTTAATTTTATGGATTCTATGTTGGCTAGTTTTATCTGCCAGAAACCAGATTTAGCATCAAATTTACTATAGTATTTTGATCCTTGTATTTGTTTTATTAATTGTTCTGCAGAAGGTATAAAATAGCCATCAAATTTTGTACAACTATTTAATTTTCTATAGTTTATGACCATTCTTGCTTTTCCTCTTTTTTATTTTGCATGATTTCTTACCATAAATGCAGGAGAAGAATGTGGACTGGAGCTTGGTTGTATTAGTTTGAGATCTAATAATTCTTTGATTTGTTCAGAGAAATTCTTTTTTGTCTATAGGAGATACCATTATACTATTTACTCTAATTTTAGTGTTTCTGTATTGATCTAGGACAGTTAGAGTACAATACCTTGGTGCTTTATCAAAGTATAACAAAGGATCATTAGAATATAAGGGTTTTAAAAGACTATGTAGAATAGTTTCGGATTCAGATATTGTTGAAATGGGATACGTGAAAAAAGTATCATTTGGTGCATCTTTATTTGGTGCCATCTCACCATGCTGGGCTGTGTGGGCTAAAGGTATAGGGAAATGTATCCGAGGAATAGGATGATTGTCAAAAGTAAAGTAATGTGTATTAAAAGGAGCATAGTGGCGAAGATTATTCATTCCCATGCTCTCTCATTATAATCAGGAAAAATCAGAAAGACAAGCCATTATGAAGATAGTTACCGATCTCAGCAACTATACTCTGGCCACCCAGAGTTCAGAACTGGAACAAAGAAAGACAACATGGTTCCAAGGCTCTTCACCAGAGCAAGAATTTCTAAGAAACACAATTATGGATATGGAAATTACCGACCAGGTATATCATCCACTTCCTGAATTCTACAAATTATTGGAACTTTGCAAGATTCAGAGTGAGAAATCTCGGCATCTTGAAATTGAGATGACAGTATACAAAATGATCGGGTTAAATCAGCAAAATATGATCCATGATGCTGACCTGAAGCTTTTCTTCAAGACACTAGAAGCCACAGATATCCTGGCTCTTCTTCAACAACATGAATTGGTCCTGAATAAGAATAATTCTCCCCAAATTATTTCTGGATTTCAGGAAATTCCTAAATGTCATAAGGCCATCCAGCTAGGCCTTGTACATGAATTGTTCGTAAATGCCTCACATCCAGAGGAATTTTCCGATTTTCTGCCTGCTATTTGTCTCAAAAGTATCAAGGCTTATACGACCAGATACCAGACTACATTCTTCTTTCGTATCTGGAGTACATGGGAAGAACGGAAATATCTTAAAGTATTTCCATCAGCACAATTATGGGAGCTTCACAATTTCAATTATATTCCTTCCCCTGCTTGTGAGAATCTCCCTGTCTTAGACATGGAAGAAGAGACAAAGAAGGCAGCTCGAGAATTTTTTGAAGAAGCTTATGCCAAGGCCCTTTCTGGAGCTCATTCCATTAAAGTTGAGGAAAACATCCTCTTTTATGACTATATTGGAGCCTATGAGGCCTCTGAACAGAGAATTCCCAAAGCTCTGTCATTCCTAGCTTCTCTTCAGCTTGGGAAGAGTGGTTCCAAGGCAAAGGAAGAGTTATATGAAGAATTAGAACATCTAGAGGACGAAGACCTCGGCGGCAACAACGGAGATCAAGATGCAAATCTCGAGGATGCAATGGACGAGAGTGCTATACAAAACATAATGCAGGATTGAAGCATGGTGGACCCACTTCCAGAACCCTCCTTATCTTCCAACTCAGAGCCACCTCAAAAAGGATTCTTTCTTATCCTTCAGCCGACAACATCTTAGAAAAAGTGTGTAATTATTGTACGAAAGGCTATACTGTAGTAATAATGCAAACTTTTACTGTACACCTTTTCCTGTAGCAGGATTCCTTCTTATCCTAAAGGAATCACTTGGTAACTCTATATAAGAAATGAAGTGAAACGGGAGGAGGCAGAGAGCTTTCCCGAACTTCTTTTTTTAATTTTCTTATCTTTCTTTGTGAGACTTTCTTTGAGACTTTCTGTGTGAATAAATTGTGAATATTTTAGAGTTTTGTGCTAAAGCAGACGCTCTCCTACACGACCTAATCAAATCGATCAGGCACTGGCCATCTATTTTCATTGTTCAGCCGTTTGACAACATGAAAAAACCAAAAGCTCTGCCCTTCCCCATCTATCCGACGGGAGGGAAGGCGGAGGCCTTTGGTGTCCATTCCAGTCAAGAATTGGTGCCTCACAATCGCTAGCCAATATGCTTTTCTCTCATGCCTTTCTTCATTCATAGTTCGATATTTTGGTGTCCTAGGCGTAGAGGAACCACACCATTCCATCCCAAACTTGGTAGTTAAACTCTACTACGGTGACGATACTGTAGGGAGGTCCTGCAGAAAAATAGCTCGACGCCAGAATGATAAAATACTTAACACCTCTTAGTTTACTTTTAAAATATAAAAAAGAGAAATAAAAAATGCAAAGGCCGTCTTATTCAAAACCCCAATTAGAATTATAACATATCTTCTCTCACCCATCACACCTTGGAACGCATTGTTCTTATAGAGAGAGACGCGCTTTCACATCTTATTAATTCGAAACGAAACAAAATAGCTGAGGAGAGGTTCCTTTTTTAGGGTACTCCCCGAAATAGATCCAGTGGAGATGGGGTGGGGCATGTAGCTTAGAGGATTAGAGCACATGGCTACGAACCACGGTGTCGGGGGTTTGAATCCCTCCTTGCCCACAACCGGCCCAAAGGGGAAGGACCGTCAATTACTCTACAAATTGGAGGCGTCGAAGAAGCGAAGTGCGCCGCTCCCGCACGCGTACTCATTTTCTTTAGTTCATGGATATCGTAGCAGAGGCGAAGGAGTGCTATGTTTTAGTAGCGAAGGAGGTCTCGAGGAGGCATTTGAATACTCTAAAAAAGGGGGGTAGACAAAGTTGCTGGATTAATTCCGACGATTGTGATGCCTGCTCCATTCCCAACGTCGATTACAACCAGTGAGGAAGGTTGTACATCAACTTTTTTTTCAGTAGCGTGCGTGTGATGGCCGCCAGATGTATCTGGTGGAGCCCCCTAGATGAAAATGTAGAGATGAGATTCGTAAACAAGTATGACGGTTTACGAGATGACGGGTCATATATGATACCCTTGCTCTGCTCCAGCAGTTTTCACACCAAAGAAGGATGGGAGCGGCTACAATAAGAGTAGAGCGTTGAACTATATTGATATGCTCGATGTTCTTAGTGGGTGTAGGCGCACGTTCTCAGATGGTGAATTTGATTAGTGGATACAACCATAGTATTTTTCAGGTGGGGAGATAAATGGAAGACGTTGTTCAGCACAGACAGAGGGCCTGTATGAGTGGCTCGTGATGCCGTTCGGTCTCACCCATGCACGCACCTAGTACCGTCTATGCGACTGATAAATGAGGTACTAAGAACATACATGGGTAAATTTCGTATACGCAGATGATCTTTCTCTTTCCGAAGTGAGGAAGACCTAAACCATAGCGGGAATTGTTGGATAGACGTTGTCGGAAAAAGGTGAGGCAACAATATTGGGGAACTCGGTACACCGACAGGTTTGGTTGATCCCGGGAAGGATTGAAGATAAACCAGTCCTTCATTCCCTCCGACGATTGTGAAAAAGCCTCTTAGGTTGCTACGTCGAGAGCTTGTTGTTTCTGACCTTTCAAACTGTCTTGACTTACGTGGCAAGCGATGGGGCTGTGCCGCCGAGATTTCAACTCAGATGGGATTTTCCGATGTGCATAACGACGTACCGCAGCTCCCAACAGAAATATATCGATATTGGTTTGGTAGACAGAGTCTAGGTCACCGACGCCCGACACCCCCGAAAGAGAGAGTATGGATCACTATATCTCAAAAATGCATCTTGCGGAGCAAATGAAAGTAGGTGGCTGTTCTTATGCCATTGATCAAACGCTCATCATTTCTCTTATTTTTCAGAGTATATCTTTTCTTAGTCAAGTTAGAAGATCCACACTGTAGACTAATCTCTCGTTTTTTGGAGCTTCCGACTCACTGCCCCTATATGCTTCGACACTTATGGACACTTCGACGCTTGTACCGTCAACATTATCGTCTTTAGATTTGATCGACTTGTATGCTGTAATTTCACTCAAGTTCTGTGACTCGAGTCACAGGAGCTCGAAGAGCGGGCACAAAAGAACGACATCTCTCTATCAGGTTGCCTTATCCCTTTGGTATCCCATTGGCTTACCCCAATTTCAGTCTCGGTCTCTCGTTCTGATAGACTTGCCTGCGTATCTGTTTTGGATTGACACACTTATGGAAAAGTGGTAGGATTATTGTCTTTTATTGGCTTCTTTTCCCTATTCAATATCTCCTCTTTTCTGTCTCTGTCTTTTTCAAATAAAAACCTATTTCTGTCTTCTCGGGTAGTGAATTTGCCAACTCAATGGCTTGTCATATCGCCTTTTCACTTTTTGTTGTGGATTCTATTTCCCCCTGTACATCCACTTCCCCTTGCCTCGAGATCATGCCGTTTGTCACTCGAAAAGTCCTACTTGTCAGACACATTTCATCTAAAAGACTCTTCCGAGATCGTTTCTATATCAAGAGGAGAGATTCACTATCTCTTTGCTGGCGTGCCATCTATGTCTATGGATTCCCCAACTCAATCGCGACGCCCATTTCCCCTATGTGTTGGCTCTCTGTCCTTTGTTCTTGGATCTCGACGCTCCGTCTAAAAACCAATATCTATTTATGTCTTACTTCTCAGGCATAGTCCGTAAGCCAGGCATGGTGGAATAGGCGATGTTCTCAAGCACAATGGATTCGGCAAATAGATATCTATCTTTAATAGCCGAGACAACGATGGGTTCTCTGCCCCTTGCAGGGATGGAGCGATAGAAGTATTGATAATTCAAGATAAGGTCACGGCGAGACGAGCCGTTTATCATTACGATAGGTGTCAAGTGGAAGTGCAGTGATGCATGCAGCTGAGGCATCCTAACAGACCGAGAGATTTGAAACTTGTTCCTACACGACCTAATCAATTCGATCAGGCACTGGCCATCTATTTTCATTGTTCAGCCGTTTGACAACATGAAAAAACCAAAAGCTCTGCCCTTCCCCATCTATCCGACGGGAGGGAAGGCGGAGGCCTTTGGTGTCCCTTCCAGTCAAGAATTGGTGCCTCACAATCGCTAGCCAATATGCTTTTCTCTCATGCCTTTCTTCGTTCATAGTTCGATATTTTGGTGTCCTAGGCGTAGAGGAACCACACCATTCCATCCAAGTTACATCTCTGTACAGACAGCTACCACTTTTCGACAAATAGAGTCTTGTCGTCGTCGTCGAGCTGCTTTGGAACTATTTAAACATGACCTTTTCTGGGGCTCTGAAAAGAGAGTTCCAATGAATCCGAAGAAAAGAGCACATTATGGCCATGACCAGCAAAAGATCACTGTCATCGGGGAGATCGTGAGTGGATGGGTGATCTCTTTCTTTTTCGCTCGAAAGATGGAAAGCAGATTCCATCTATTCAGGTTTTGCATAGCTTCCCGATGTGCCCTTCTGCTTGATGGTTTTTCTGGGGTTCCAAAAGGCAGAGTAGCTTCAATATCAAGTAGAGGATGGGATTTGACAGGGAGCTGTTCGTCGGAGAGTTTTCTTCAGGTATTCAACCTGTGAAAGAAACCAAATGCGATGAAGGGCAGAGTGCAAAAGAGATGTAGTAGCAATAGCATTATCCCGAAAAAGCCCTAAAATGAATTCCGCCTACCAGAAGAGTTTCTTTTCAAAACTGGGTCGTTGATAAGAGAGCGAGTGGGAAGGTCACCCTTTGGCAGATAAGCCTTCTTCTGCGCGTCGAGAAGAAAGAAAATTTTTATTCGCTTTCATTGATTAAAGATGAATAATTCATTCATTCTACGTTAATATTTTATTTCAAAGGAAAGGGTTTCAGTTTGACCCAGAGAATAGGGAAACGAAAGTCTATTCATGGCGTCTGTAGGGAGGTCCTGCAGAAAAATAGCTCGACGCCAGAATGATAAAATACTTAACACCTCTTAGTTTACTTTTAAAATATAAAAAAGAGAAATAAAAAATGCAAAGGCCGTCTTATTCAAAACCCCAATTAGAATTATAACATATCTTCTCTCACCCCTCACACCTTGGAACACACTGTTCTTATAGAGAGAGACGCGCTTTCACATCTTATTAATTCGAAACGAAACAAAATAGCTGAGGAGAGGTTCCTTTTTTAGGGTACTCCCCGAAATAGATCCAGTGGAGACGGGGTGGGGCCTGTAGCTTAGAGGATTAGAGCACATGGCTATGAACCACGGTGTCGGGGGTTTGAATCCCTCCTTGCCCACAACCGGCCCAAAGGGGAAGGACCGTCAATTACTCTACAAAACGGAGGCGTCGAAGAAGCGAAGTGCGCCGCTCCCGCACGCGTACTCATTTTCTTTAGTTCATGGATATCGTAGCAGAGGCGAAGGAGTGCTATGTTTTAGTAGTGAAGGAGGTCTCGAGGAGGCATTTGAATACTCTAAAAAAGGGGGGTAGACAAAGTTGCTGGATTAATTCCGACAATTATGATGCCTGCTCCATTCCCAACGTCGATTACAACCAGTGAGGAAGGTTGTACATCAACTTTTTTTTTCAGGAGCGTGCGTGTGATGGCCGCCAGATGTATCTGGTGGAGCCCCCTAGATGAAAAAGTGGAGATGAGATTCGTAAACAAGTATGACGATTTACGAGATGACGGGTCATATATGATACCCTTGCTCTGCTCCAGCAGTTTTCACACCAAAGAAGGATGGGAGTGGCTACAATAAGAGTAGAGCGTTGAACATATTGATTTGACCCTATGCTCGACGTTCTGAGTGGGTGTAGGCGCACGTTCTCAGATGGTGGATTTGATAAGTGGATACAACCATAGTATTTTTCAGGTGGGGAGACAAATAGAAGACGTTGTTCAGCACAGACAGAGGGCCTGTATGAGTGGCTCGTGATGCCGTTCAGTCTCACCCATGCACGCACCTAGTACCGTCTATGCGACTGATGAATGAGGTACTAAAAACATACAGGGGTAAATTTCGTATACTCAGATGATCTTTCTCTTTCCGAAGTGAGGAAGACCTAAACCATAGCGGGAATTGTTGGATAGACGTTGTTGAAAAAAGGTGAGGCAACAATATTGGGAAACTCGGTACACCGACAGGTTTGGTTGATCCCGGGAAGGATTGAAGATAAACCAGTCCTTCATTCCCTCCGACGATTGTGAAAAAGCCTCTCAGGTTGCTACGTCGAGAGCTTGCTGTTTCTGACCTTTCAAACTGTCTTGACTTACGTTGCAAGCGATGGGGCTGTGCCGCCGAGATTTCAACTCAGATGGGATTTTCCGATGTGCTTAACGACGTACCGCAGCTCCCAACAGAAATATATCGATATTGGTTTGGTAGACAGAGTCTAGGTCACCGACGCCCGACGCCCCCCAAAAGAGAGAGTATGGATCACTATATCTCAAAAATGCGTCTTGCGGAGCAAATGAAAGTAGGGGGGCTGTTCTTATGCCATTGATCAAACGCTCGTCATTTCTCTTATTTTTCAGAGTATATCTTTTCTTAGTCAAGTTAGAAGATCCACACTGCAGACTAATCTCTCGTTTTTTGGAGCTTCCGACTCACTGCCCCTATATGCTTCGACACTTATGGACACTTCGACGCTTGTACCGTCAACATCGTCGTCTTTAGATTTGATCGACTTGTATGCTGTAATTTCACTCAAGTTCTGTGACTCGAGTCACAGGAGCTCGAAGAGCGGGCACAAAAGAACGGCATCTCTCTATCGGGTTGCCTTATCCCTTTGGTATCCCATTGGCTTACCCCAATTTCAGTCTCGGTCTCTCGTTCTGATAGACTTGCCTGCGTATTTGTTTTGGGTTGACACACTTATGGAAAAGTGGTTGGATTAATGTCTTTTATTGGCTTCTCTTTCCCTATTCAATATCTCCTCTTTTCTATCTCCGTCTTTTTCAAATAAAAACCTATTTCTGTCTTCTCGGGTAGTGAATTTGCCAACTCAATGGCTTGTCATATCGCCTTTTCACTTTTTGTTGTGGATTCTATTTCCCCCTGTACATCCACTTCCCCATTGCCTCAAGATCATGCCTTTTGTCACTCGAAAAGTCCTACTTGTCAGACACATTTCATCTAAAAGACTCTTCCGTGATCGCGCGCATGTGACGGCCGCCGGATGTATTCGGTGGAGCCCCCTAGATGAAAAAGTGGAGATGAGATTCGTAAGCAAGTATGACAGTTTACTAGATGACGGGTCATACATGATGCCCTTGCTCTACTCCAGCAGTTTTTGCACCAAAGAAGGATGGGAGAGGCTGCAATAAGAGTAGAGCATTGAACTATAATTATTTGACCCTATGCCTGATGTTCTGAGTGGGTGTAGGCATACGTTCTCAGATGGTGGATTTGATTAGTGGATACAACCATGGTATTTTTTAGGTGGGGAGACGAATGGAAGACGCCATTCAGCACAGACGGAGGGCCTGTATGAGTGGCTCGTTATGCCGTTCGGTCTCACCCATGCACGCACCGAGTACCATCTATGCGACTGATGATCCGCTCTGCCTTTGCCTCCGCTTTGCCCTTCCTCCGCTCACCCCCGCCTCCGCTCCACCCTCGCTCTGCCCCGCTTGCTCTGTCCTTGCTCTGCTTCGTCGCTGCTCTGCTCCCTTACCATTCGAACTTGATACAGTTCGGATCAAGACTTTCTGATCCAAACTGTCCAGTCCAGATCAAGACTTCTGATCCGGACTAACGATTCCGGATCAGTCGTCTTTGATCCAGACTGTCTAGTCCGGATTAAGGAGTCAGAATGCGAGGGCGGCAATGCTTGGCGAGCTGCGGCGAGGTTCTGACAAGCGGCGGCGACGAGGTCCTGGCGGGCAGGATCGAGGGAGAAGGGGAGAAGAGGAGGAGATAGAGGATATTTTGAAAATATTGGTGTGCTCACTGGAAAAAACACTCTCTTTTCAAAAGAGAAGGTGCGTTCACTAAGAATAGTGGGCTCACTTGGAAAAAAAAAATTGTGCCCATCTAGAGCCTCCCTTAACTACTCCCCCCGCCCCTCTCTCTCTCCTCTCTGTCTTTATCTCTAGTCCCAAAGAAGGGAGGAGAAGCAAATAGAGTCTTGTCGTCGTCGTCGTCGTCGAGCTCATTGGCATGAATAACTTACGACATTATGCCCCTTTCAATTCTCAAATTTTTCTATTTGATAATCATCAAATTCCACGGGTTCCTTTCCCGGTACCCTTAGCATCATCTTATACTGCAGCCCAACGTGGTGAACGGCTTATTTCCACACAAAACAACTGCACTTATCCTCTAAGTCTCTTCTCTAATACAGAAGAAATCATACACAGTATGCTTAAACCATTATATTCAAATAATCCTTTATTATATTTTGATAAGGCACCAAGGTATTGTACTCTTACATTACTAGATCAATACAAAAATACTAATGTAAGAACAAACAGTATAATGGTATCTCCTATAGATAAACAAGAATTTTCAGCTCAAATAAACGAGCTTTTATCTCTTAAACTAATACAGCCTAGCAGCAGCCCTCATTCATCACCTGCTTTTCTAGTCAGAAAACATGCAGAACAAAAAAGAGGAAAAGCCAGAATGGTCATTAATTATAGAAAATTAAATAGCTATACAAAGTTTGACGGCTATTTTATACCTGCTGCAGAGCAGTTAATAAAGCAGATACAAGGATCCAAATACTATAGTAAATTTGATGCTAAATCTGGGTTTTGGCAAGTAAAACTAGCCAATAAAGAATCTATAGAATTAACTGCCTTTAGTTGTCCCCAAGGACACTATGAGTGGTTAGTAATGCCATTTGGTTTGAAAAATGCCCCACAAATATTCCAAAAATGGATGAATTCTATGTTCGGACATCTACATTTTGTAGTAGTTTACATAGATGATATACTAGTTTTTTCTCCTACAATGGAAGAACATAAACAACACTTACTTCAAGTAGCAAAAATACTACTTGATAACGGAATTATTTTAAGCCCTACAAAAATTCATCTATTCAAAAAGGAAATAGAATTCCTTGGGAAATATATAAAAGAAGGCCAAATAGAATTACAACAACATATATATTCCAAGATAAAGGAATTCCCTAACACATTCAAAACTCTAAAACAATTACAGAGTTTCTTGGGTCTTTTAAATTATGGGAGGAAATTTATTCCTCACCTATCCCAACTAGTCAAAAATTTACAAGAAAAATTGACTATAGAACAATCTAAATATAAAATGGAAAATGGTGAACAACCAAGAAAATGGAATACAGACAAAATAGGAATCCAGCTCACTCCTGAAGAGGAAAAAGAGATAAAACATATAAAGGAGCTAATTACTCATCAAACAATACTATATTTTCCCAAAGAAAATGACCTAGTAACCCTCCAAACAGATGCATCAGATATGTTTTGGGCAGGAGTTATAATAATTAAACAAAAAGAAATTATAGCATATACCTCGGGAAAATTTAATAAACCCCAACAAAGTATATTCCTGGTTATACTAATATTCTTGCAGATATATTATCCAGGCCAAACAATGGATAAAAGTCGAGAAAAAAGACAAAAGACCTCTATAATGGATCCCTCCAGTTCCAAACCACACCTTTCAGGACAGACTGAAAGCCATCACCTTTCAGGACATACTGAAAGCCTTCCAGGCCTCATCAAACTCAGGCAGCTACAACAGAAGCTTTCTGAACTCCAAAACCTCGGCAAACAGATATGCCAGGTCTCTGTTCTTTCTAAATCTCAAGAATTAAAGCAAATGGAGAAACATTGGTTCTGTGGTTCTTCTCCTGAAGAGCAGGAACTCAAAACTATTACTTCCAGAAGCAACCTTTCAGATGTGGTAATCTGCCCAACTACAGATTTCTACCAGCTCCTATCTCTTTTAGAAGTTAACTCTGAAAGGGCAAGAAAATTCAAGGCAGAAGCCATTGTGAACACAATGGTAAATCTAAATCAGCAAAACTGCCTGCCACATGAACATCTCCTCCTATTTTTCCATCAGTTAGAAGCAACGGAAATTACCCGGCTTCTGCTCGAAGAAGATGCTTTAATCAAGACTAAATATGAAAACCCAAGATTATCTGTCTATTTAGGGGATATACCTAAATCCGCCAGAGCTCTTCAACTTGGGATAGTTCATAGTCTTTACTTAAGCACATTACATCCTGGAGATTACCTCGATCACATTCCAAAGATATGCAGTGACCGAGTTTCAATTTACTCAAAGCAGCACTCTTGGGAAACTGGTTTCTGGTTCCGAATTTGGAGCATTTGGGAAGAAAGGAACTTATACCAACTATTCACCTCTTTTCAAATATGGGAATTACATGACGAAAGTCAACAGTTAGCCCATGGATGGGGTGTTTATCCTAAGCATGAATACAACTATGAAGAACAAGCTTATGCAGCTGCTAAAGAGTTTTTTACAGAAGCAATGACTGACAGTCTATGTGGAGCAAGATCTATTACCATCAGTAATAACATCATGCTCTATGATCATCTTTCTGCCATTGAATCTGTTCCAATAAAACTGGGAAAAGTCATCCCTTTTCTTACCAGTATTAACCTTGGGAGAATTGGACAAAGGGCAAGAATTGATTGCAACCAAGAAGGACTTTTTCAGACAAGATAAAAAGCGTGGTGGGCCCATGCCACGCCAGAAGATTCCTTCTCATCTCCACAAGGACTACAATTATCAAAGATGGGACCCAGTAAAGGACAATCATGTAAACTTTTTCTGTCCAAAGGACAATCATGCAGTCCTTTTTCCTGTACATCTTTTGTAAAGAGACTTTGTAAAAGATTTCTTCCTATCTGAAGGACGTCTTTTGAAACATTATAAATAAAGACATCAGATGAAGGGAGGAGGCAGAGAGCCTTTCCGAACTTCTTTTTTTTCTAAATATATTTCTTCCTCTGATCTGCTTCTTAGTTTAAAATAGTGTGAATAAATAGTAGCGCTGAGTACTGGAGCAGAAGCTCTCCTGCAACTGGTATCAGAGCCTTGTGCAGTTCCGTTCTTCCTTTTTTTTTGTAAGTATCCTTAACTTAGCCATGTCTGGCTAAACTTATTAGGCATGTTATTTTCTTAATTTCTTAAGCTAATTAGATAATAGTATCTTACGCCATGAGGTAGGAAACGAAACATGGCTGTGCTCTGTCTCTCTGAAGCTTGTGATAGTGCTTGTGGTTGACTATATGTCCGGAAGGGACGCTTCAGTTGTTGCGGCCTCACTCTAGGGAGAAAACCACCCCTAGAGGTTACATAGCCGGAGAGACCAGGGTCAAAGCGATACTGTTATCTAATCTAGTGAAAGAAAGGAAGGAAATAACGTGTCTAAGTTTATAAGAACCTCTATACAGAGATGTCTAGAGCTTTAGTTCTTCCCGAATTATACGAATGTCCTTTCAGTTTAAATTCTCATGAACATAGTATTCATCTTCCAAGTAATGGTACAATAGAACAACAAAATAGTTTGCTAAACTATTTAAGTGATCAAATCTATATAGTTTCTCAAAAACTAACTACTTTACAAACTTTCTTAAGTTTTCCAAAGTTTTCGTCATCTTCAAAAGAAAGACTTGGATCTGTTAGAATGATAAAAACATCTTCAAAAAGTTTGAAAGAAACAAATTTAGATGAAATTGATTATCAGAAATATTTGAAGTATAAAACTTTATTAGTTGAAGAAATAGAAGGAAAAATTACTTCTAAAGAGATTTTCAAATTCTATGAAGAAAACTCTGCTTCTATAAAATATTATTCAAAAAGTTCTTCTGATAATGAAAGTTATATATCTGCATCTGATTCTTTTGATGATGAATTATCTGAATATGATGATATTGTTGATGAAATACCCTCTAATGAGGAGTATAATGATGTTGACCAACTATCACTACCCTCTAACGAGGAAGCCTCTTGGTCAGAGGAATCATACAACATACCCTCTAACGAGGACTATCATATATCAAATATACCCTCTAACGAGGAGCAGTATTTATATAATATAAATATGGAGCGTGGGGAATCATCTACCCAAATGATTTCTACAGGTAGACAAAATCCACCACATCCTAATACTACTGAAGAAACTATGTATCATAGAGATACAGATGAAAACTATGTAGATTCCTATATCTATAAACAAGGAAAGAGACATCAAACTGCTACTTCAGGATTAATATTTAATGTTGATAATATACCAACTAATGCTTTAAGAGATTATATACTCAATTGGGAACAACTAATGGTTGGGACAAATACCCTGATGCCACAGGGAATCCCTCACCAAGAATTTGTAATATTAGCTTGCGGATATTGGCAAGGAATAGCCTTAAGATGGCTAACACAATATGAAAAGTTATACCCAACTGAGATAGTAGCTTTAAATAGCCATGAATCTAGAAGAACAGCTTTACATAGTATTTGTAAAAGTCTATATGGAGACATAACTGGAGAAGATATTAATGCCGAAGGTATAGATGAAAATATCCTTCTGAAACTAAGATTGTGTAACATTTGTTACTTAGAAGAATTTGCTAATCTATATATCAGTTATATTTTTAAACTGAATACCTTAGATAAAAAAATCTTTTGGCTAACAGCCTTCTTTTCTAAGTTACCTATACCATGGGATACCATGATAGAGAAAAAATATAACAGTCTTAGAGCTGGAGGAATTCCACACAATACAGGAGCTTTAAAAAAGGCTTGTATGGAAACAGTTAAGAAAACTTGCCAATTACAAAAGGCAAATAATCATCTATCCAAATACATACATAAGTCTGACATTAAAACTTCTTGTTGTCCTAAGTATGACCCAGACATTAATTATCAGTTTGGTTGTCCTCCAGTATATGGGTTCAACAAACCATTCTTTCCCAAGGAAACAAAATATGGGAAAAAATCCAAAGACTATAAATCTAGATTCAAAAAGAATAACAAGAAGAAATACAAGGTATCCAGAAAAAAATGGAAACCTGAAAATAAGGAGAAATACAAAAAGTCAAAGAAATATAAGAATCGAAAGTTTATTAAAACAAATCAAACAGGTATGAAAAAGAATTGTACATGTTTTAAATGTGGAAAACAAGGACATTATGCTACTGAATGTAGAGTAAATATCAAAACAATATGGTTAAATGATTTAGAAATGTATGATATCCATACTGGAACCATAGAAGAAGTCCTTAGTGATAACTCTTCTATATACGAGATAGAAACCATATATGAAGAAAGTCCTTTAACTTCAGATTCTTCTGAAACAGAAGAATTCAATATAAACATGTTAACCTTGAATAAAACATACCATTTTATACAAGTTATACCCTTGTCTAAAACTACTATATTACCAAAAAGGGAATCATTGAAATTTCCAGGACATATTCTATATGCTAACAATAATTATAGCATAAGAAGATATCAATCTATAGAAATTTATTTAGATCTGATTATAAGAATACCTTATGGATATTATGGAGAAATTAAAAATCTAAGACATCATGCTCTTAGAAATATTTTCATTACTTATGGCATAATAGAATCTATGACAGATCAAAACATAAGTATAATAATGAAAAGTACAAGTTTAGATGATAATCCATATCAAATTCCTTTAGGTACTCCTATAGGAATACTTATAATCCATAAATACGAAGATTTAGCATTGGTTAAAGTTGATCAAGATATTCTACTTTCAACATCTCCACCTCTTAGTCCAAAGTTTACCCCTGGACAATCTTCAAAAGAATCTATGTTTGAATACAAAGTATATATGAATACATTGAAGGAAATAGAACCTCAAGAGATTCATAATACAAGTATTGAAAATAGCCAAGGGGAACATTATGAAGTAACTGATGAAGATATTGAAAGACTAAAACTTTCCATACCACATGCTAAACAAGAAGAGGTTTATAAACCTCAGTCTAAATTCAAATCTTTATGGACAAATAAACCTACCTATATATTCGAAAGAATGCAAGGAAATATAGAACTAAAAGGAGATGAAGATTTTACTTCTATAAAATTGCTAAACTTCCATCAAGTGGAAAATCTGAAGCAAAAATATCCTAAAAAGAAATTTACACATTGGCTTAATCCAAATAAAGATAACTGGTCTATTCAGATCCGGAATAGACACACCTATTATGATAATATGTTATGATGAAAGAATCATCAATAATCCTCTAAATAGTATATTAGGAGGAGCAAAGTCCAATCTGGCAAATAGAATATTTGGATTAAATATACATCCTGATTTTTGCATCAGCTTACATGATACAAATATAGAAAAAGCCTGTACTCTTTCTATAAATTTAAAAGGAATTGAAATGCTTCCTGGATCCCAAGTATTGGGAATACAATGGGAACATTGTTTAGCACTAAACGAAACATCTACTTTTAGATCTATCACACCTACACAGTTTATTAAACTTTTTGAGGTTGGGAATGGAAAAATAATCCAACCAAAATTGGTCAATATAAGACATTTGAGATATGATAATGAGATGCAAATATTCTTGAAAACTTTGAAACCAAAGACACATCTCCCTATAGAAACATTTATTGCTTCAGGCAATACTATTTCTACTACGATTATTAATCCAAGTATTCCAAGAAGTCTTAGTACCTCTGAATATCGAAATACCAATATTGTGGTTGAACAAGCTAGACCAAGTATGTCTATCTTAGAAGATACACCTCTTGAAGGAAGGACTCAAAGAATCCTTGATCTCCAAAAGAAATCAGAAGACCAACATATTATAAGATTACCATCCAGTTCATTTGGTTTATCAAATGTCGGATCTTCTTAAGAAAAAACCTGAATTACACATTTACATTCCCATGACATTATTATTTCCTGACAACTCTTGTCTTACCTTACATACTTTACTAGATTCAGGTGCTGAAACTAGTCTTATACATGAAAAATTTATCCCTAAGCAATTGTGGTTAGCCCTAGAAAAGCAAGCACACTTAAATGACTTTATGGGCAGACCTGTCATTATTACTCATAAAGCAAATCTCCCAATTTCTATTCCAGATATTCATAATTTCTTTGGCTTGGTCCTCGAGGTGGGGATCATGTTCTCGTTCAAGCTCGACACAGTTCAGGGAAACCGTATCGGATCACATAATCAAAACCTCCCGGCCCTTGAAACGTTAAATATAGTCTCGGTACTCACTAACGGAATGATGAATGATTATGTGATCCGCCTGCGTCAAATGATAAACGCAAAAGTATACATTATACAACAAGACGCTTACTAGATGCTTGCAGACTGAAAGCTGGGAATGAGTGCTTACCTAAACGAGTGTGGGAGAAAATGAAAATAAGCCTACTTTCTTTCAGAACTGTCGACTTTCTACTTACGCATGGAAGAAGAGACAAAGAAGGCAGCTCGAGAATTTTTTGAAGAAGCTTATGCCAAGGCCCTTTCTGGAGCTCATTCCATTAAAGTTGAGGAAAACATCCTCTTTTATGACTATATTGGAGCCTATGAGGCCTCTGAACAGAGAATTCCCAAAGCTCTGTCATTCCTAGCTTCTCTTCAGCTTGGGAAGAGTGGTTCCAAGGCAAAGGAAGAGTTATATGAAGAATTAGAACATCTAGAGGACGAAGACCTCGGCGGCAACAACGGAGATCAAGATGCAAATCTCGAGGACGCAATGGACGAGAGTGCTATACAAAACATAATGCAGGATTGAAGCATGGTGGACCCACTTCCAGAACCCTCCTTATCTTCCAACTCAGAGCCACCTCAAAAAGGATTCTTTCTTATCCTTCAGCCGACAACATCTTAGAAAAAGTGTGTAATTATTGTACGAAAGGCTATACTGTAGTAATAATGCAAACTTTTACTGTACACCTTTTCCTGTAGCAGGATTCCTTCTTATCCTAAAGGAATCACTTGGTAACTCTATATAAGAAATGAAGTGAAACGGGAGGAGGCAGAGAGTTTTCCCGAACTTCTTTTTTTAATTTTCTTATCTTTCTTTGTGAGACTTTCTTTGAGACTTTCTGTGTGAATAAATTGTGAATATTTTAGAGTTTTGTGCTAAAGCAGACGCTCTCCTACACGACCTAATCAAATCGATCAGGCACTGGCCATCTATTTTCATTGTTCAGCTGTTTGACAACATGAAAAAACCAAAAGCTCTGCCCTTCCCCATCTATCCGACGGGAGGGAAGGCGGAGGCCTTTGGTGTCCATTCCAGTCAAGAATTGGTGCCTCACAATCGCTAGCCAATATGCTTTTCTCTCATGCCTTTCTTCATTCATAGTTCGATATTTTGGTGTCCTAGGCGTAGAGGAACCACACCATTCCATCCCAAACTTGGTAGTTAAACTCTACTACGGTGACGATACTGTAGGGAGGTCCTGCAGAAAAATAGCTCGACGCCAGAATGATAAAATACTTAACACCTCTAAGTTTACTTTTAAAATATAAAAAAGAGAAATAAAAAATGCAAAGGCCGTCTTATTCAAAACCCCAATTAGAATTATAACATATCTTCTCTCACCCATCACACCTTGGAACGCATTGTTCTTATAGAGAGAGACGCGCTTTCACATCTTATTAATTCGAAACGAAACAAAATAGCTGAGGAGAGGTTCCTTTTTTAGGGTACTCCCCGAAATAGATCCAGTGGAGATGGGGTGGGGCATGTAGCTTAGAGGATTAGAGCACATGGCTACGAACCACGGTGTCGGGGGTTTGAATCCCTCCTTGCCCACAACCGGCCCAAAGGGGAAGGACCGTCAATTACTCTACAAATTGGAGGCGTCGAAGAAGCGAAGTGCGCCGCTCCCGCACGCGTACTCATTTTCTTTAGTTCATGGATATCGTAGCAGAGGCGAAGGAGTGCTATGTTTTAGTAGCGAAGGAGGTCTCGAGGAGGCATTTGAATACTCTAAAAAAGGGGGGTAGACAAAGTTGCTGGATTAATTCCGACGATTGTGATGCCTGCTCCATTCCCAACGTCGATTACAACCAGTGAGGAAGGTTGTACATCAACTTTTTTTTCAGTAGCGTGCGTGTGATGGCCGCCAGATGTATCTGGTGGAGCCCCCTAGATGAAAATGTAGAGATGAGATTCGTAAACAAGTATGACGGTTTACGAGATGACGGGTCATATATGATACCCTTGCTCTGCTCCAGCAGTTTTCACACCAAAGAAGGATGGGAGCGGCTACAATAAGAGTAGAGCGTTGAACTATATTGATATGCTCGATGTTCTGAGTGGGTGTAGGCGCACGTTCTCAGATGGTGAATTTGATTAGTGGATACAACCATAGTATTTTTCAGGTGGGGAGACAAATGGAAGACGTTGTTCAGCACAGACAGAGGGCCTGTATGAGTGGCTCGTGATGCCGTTCGGTCTCACCCATGCACGCACCTAGTACCGTCTATGCGACTGATAAATGAGGTACTAAGAACATACATGGGTAAATTTCGTATACTCAGATGATCTTTCTCTTTCCGAAGTGAGGAAGACCTAAACCATAGCGGGAATTGTTGGATAGACGTTGTCGGAAAAAGGTGAGGCAACAATATTGGGGAACTCGGTACACCGACAGGTTTGGTTGATCCCGGGAAGGATTGAAGATAAACCAGTCCTTCATTCCCTCCGACGATTGTGAAAAAGCCTCTTAGGTTGCTACGTCGAGAGCTTGTTGTTTCTGACCTTTCAAACTGTCTTGACTTACGTGGCAAGCGATGGGCCTGTGCCGCCGAGATTTCAACTCAGATGGGATTTTCCGATGTGCATAACGACGTACCGCAGCTCCCAACAGAAATATATCGATATTGGTTTGGTAGACAGAGTCTAGGTCACCGACGCCCGACACCCCCGAAAGAGAGAGTATGGATCACTATATCTCAAAAATTCGTCTTGCGGAGCAAATGAAAGTAGGGGGCTGTTCTTATGCCATTGATCAAACGCTCATCATTTCTCTTATTTTTCAGAGTATATCTTTTCTTAGTCAAGTTAGAAGATCCACACTGTAGACTAATCTCTCGTTTTTTGGAGCTTCCGACTCACTGCCCCTATATGCTTCGACACTTATGGACACTTCGACGCTTGTACCGTCAACATTATCGTCTTTAGATTTGATCGACTTGTATGCTGTAATTTCACTCAAGTTCTGTGACTCGAGTCACAGGAGCTCGAAGAGCGGGCACAAAAGAACGACATCTCTCTATCAGGTTGCCTTATCCCTTTGGTATCCCATTGGCTTACCCCAATTTCAGTCTCGGTCTCTCGTTCTGATAGACTTGCCTGCGTATCTGTTTTGGATTGACACACTTATGGAAAAGTGGTAGGATTATTGTCTTTTATTGGCTTCTTTTCCCTATTCAATATCTCCTCTTTTCTGTCTCTGTCTTTTTCAAATAAAAACCTATTTCTGTCTTCTCGGGTAGTGAATTTGCCAACTCAATGGCTTGTCATATCGCCTTTTCACTTTTTGTTGTGGATTCTATTTCCCCCTGTACATCCACTTCCCCTTGCCTCGAGATCATGCCGTTTGTCACTCGAAAAGTCCTACTTGTCAGACACATTTCATCTAAAAGACTCTTCCGAGATCGTTTCTATATCAAGAGGAGAGATTCACTATCTCTTTGCTGGCGTGCCATCTATGTCTATGGATTCCCCAACTCAATCGCGACGCCCATTTCCCCTATGTGTTGGCTCTCTGTCCTTTGTTCTTGGATCTCGACGCTCCGTCTAAAAACCAATATCTATTTATGTCTTACTTCTCAGGCATAGTCCGTAAGCCAGGCATGGTGGAATAGGCGATGTTCTCAAGCACAATGGATTCGGCAAATAGATATCTATCTTTAATAGCCGAGACAACGATGGGTTCTCTGCCCCTTGCAGGGATGGAGCGATAGAAGTATTGATAATTCAAGATAAGGTCACGGCGAGACGAGCCGTTTATCATTACGATAGGTGTCAAGTGGAAGTGCAGTGATGCATGCAGCTGAGGCATCCTAACAGACCGAGAGATTTGAAACTTGTTCCTACACGACCTAATCAATTCGATCAGGCACTGGCCATCTATTTTCATTGTTCAGCCGTTTGACAACATGAAAAAACCAAAAGCTCTGCCCTTCCCCATCTATCCGACGGGAGGGAAGGCGGAGGCCTTTGGTGTCCCTTCCAGTCAAGAATTGGTGCCTCACAATCGCTAGCCAATATGCTTTTCTCTCATGCCTTTCTTCGTTCACAGTTCGATATTTTGGTGTCCTAGGCGTAGAGGAACCACACCATTCCATCCAAGTTACATCTCTGTACAGACAGCTACCACTTTTCGACAAATAGAGTCTTGTCGTCGTCGTCGAGCTGCTTTGGAACTATTTAAACATGACCTTTTCTGGGGCTCTGAAAAGAGAGTTCCAATGAATCCGAAGAAAAGAGCACATTATGGCCACGACCAGCAAAAGATCACTGTCATCGGGGAGATCGTGAGTGGATGGGTGATCTCTTTCTTTTTCGCTCGAAAGATGGAAAGCAGATTCCATCTATTCAGGTTTTGCATAGCTTCCCGATGTGCCCTTCTGCTTGATGGTTTTTCTGGGGTTCCAAAAAGCAGAGTAGCTTCAATATCAAGTAGAGGATGGGATTTGACAGGGAGCTGTTCGTCGGAGAGTTTTCTTCAGGTATTCAACCTGTGAAAGAAACCAAATGCGATGAAGGGCAGAGTGCAAAAGAGATGTAGTAGCAATAGCATTATCCCGAAAAAGCCCTAAAATGAATTCCGCCTACCAGAAGAGTTTCTTTTCAAAACTGGGTCGTTGATAAGAGAGCGAGTGGGAAGGTCACCCTTTGGCAGATAAGACTTCTTCTGCGCGTCGAGAAGAAAGAAAATTTTTATTCGCTTTCATTGATTAAAGATGAATAATTCATTCATTCTACGTTAATATTTTATTTCAAAGGAAAGGGTTTCAGTTTGACCCAGAGAATAGGGAAACGAAAGTCTATTCATGGCGTCTGTAGGGAGGTCCTGCAGAAAAATAGCTCGACGCCAGAATGATAAAATACTTAACACCTCTTAGTTTACTTTTAAAATATAAAAAAGAGAAATAAAAAATGCAAAGGCCGTCTTATTCAAAACCCCAATTAGAATTATAACATATCTTCTCTCACCCCTCACACCTTGGAACACACTGTTCTTATAGAGAGAGACGCGCTTTCACATCTTATTAATTCGAAACGAAACAAAATAGCTGAGGAGAGGTTCCTTTTTTAGGGTACTCCCCGAAATAGATCCAGTGGAGACGGGGTGGGGCCTGTAGCTTAGAGGATTAGAGCACATGGCTATGAACCACGGTGTCGGGGGTTTGAATCCCTCCTTGCCCACAACCGGCCCAAAGGGGAAGGACCGTCAATTACTCTACAAAACGGAGGCGTCGAAGAAGCGAAGTGCGCCGCTCCCGCACGCGTACTCATTTTCTTTAGTTCATGGATATCGTAGCAGAGGCGAAGGAGTGCTATGTTTTAGTAGTGAAGGAGGTCTCGAGGAGGCATTTGAATACTCTAAAAAAGGGGGGTAGACAAAGTTGCTGGATTAATTCCGACAATTGTGATGCCTGCTCCATTCCCAACGTCGATTACAACCAGTGAGGAAGGTTGTACATCAACTTTTTTTTTCAGGAGCGTGCGTGTGATGGCCGCCAGATGTATCTGGTGGAGCCCCCTAGATGAAAAAGTGGAGATGAGATTCGTAAACAAGTATGACGATTTACGAGATGACGGGTCATATATGATACCCTTGCTCTGCTCCAGCAGTTTTCACACCAAAGAAGGATGGGAGTGGCTACAATAAGAGTAGAGCGTTGAACATATTGATTTGACCCTATGCTCGACGTTCTGAGTGGGTGTAGGCGCACGTTCTCAGATGGTGGATTTGATAAGTGGATACAACCATAGTATTTTTCAGGTGGGGAGACAAATAGAAGACGTTGTTCAGCACAGACAGAGGGCCTGTATGAGTGGCTCGTGATGCCGTTCAGTCTAGTCTATGCGACTGATGAATGAGGTACTAAAAACATACAGGGGTAAATTTCGTATACTCAGATGATCTTTCTCTTTCCGAAGTGAGGAAGACCTAAACCATAGCGGGAATTGTTGGATAGACGTTGTTGAAAAAAGGTGAGGCAACAATATTGGGAAACTCGGTATACCGACAGGTTTGGTTGATCCCGGGAAGGATTGAAGATAAACCAGTCCTTCATTCCCTCCGACGATTGTGAAAAAGCCTCTCAGGTTGCTACGTCGAGAGCTTGCTGTTTCTGACCTTTCAAACTGTCTTGACTTACGTTGCAAGCGATGGGGCTGTGCCGCCGAGATTTCAACTCAGATGGGATTTTTCGATGTGCTTAACGACGTACCGCAGCTCCCAACAGAAATATATCGATATTGGTTTGGTAGACAGAGTCTAGGTCACCGACGCCCGACGCCCCCCAAAAGAGAGAGTATGGATCACTATATCTCAAAAATGCGTCTTGCGGAGCAAATGAAAGTAGGGGGGCTGTTCTTATGCCATTGATCAAACGCTCGTCATTTCTCTTATTTTTCAGAGTATATCTTTTCTTAGTCAAGTTAGAAGATCCACACTGCAGACTAATCTCTCGTATTTTGGAGCTTCCGACTCACTGCCCCTATATGCTTCGACACTTATGGACACTTCGACGCTTGTACCGTCAACATCGTCGTCTTTAGATTTGATCGACTTGTATGCTGTAATTTCACTCAAGTTCTGTGACTCGAGTCACAGGAGCTCGAAGAGCGGGCACAAAAGAACGGCATCTCTCTATCGGGTTGCCTTATCCCTTTGGTATCCCATTGGCTTACCCCAATTTCAGTCTCGGTCTCTCGTTCTGATAGACTTGCCTGCGTATTTGTTTTGGGTTGACACACTTATGGAAAAGTGGTAGGATTAATGTCTTTTATTGGCTTCTCTTTCCCTATTCAATATCTCCTCTTTTCTATCTCCGTCTTTTTCAAATAAAAACCTATTTCTGTCTTCTCGGGTAGTGAATTTGCCAACTCAATGGCTTGTCATATCGCCTTTTCACTTTTTGTTGTGGATTCTATTTCCCCCTGTACATCCACTTCCCCATTGCCTCAAGATCATGCCTTTTGTCACTCGAAAAGTCCTACTTGTCAGACACATTTCATCTAAAAGACTCTTCCGTGATCGTTTCTATATCAAGAGGAGAGATTCACTATCTCTTTGCTGGCGTGCCATCTATGTCTATGGATTCCCCAACTCAATCGCGATGCCCATTTCCCCTATGTGTTGGCTCTCTGTCCTTTGTTCTTGGATCTCGACGCTCCGTCTAAAAACCAATATATATTTATGTCTTACTTCTCAGGCATAGTCCGTAAGCCAGGCACGGTGGAATAGGCAATGTTCTCAAGCACAGTGGATTCGGCAAATAGATATCTATCTTTAATAGCCGATCGACGAACACCGTGTCTCAGAGCTAGGTCTCTTTCTTTGGCTTGGTCCTCGAGGTGGGGATCATGTTCTCGTTCAAGCTCGACACAGTTCAGGGAAACCGTATCGGATCACATAATCAAAACCTCCCGGCCCTTGAAACGTTAAATATAGTCTCGGTACTCACTAACGGAATGATGAATGATTATGTGATCCGCCTGCGTCAAATGATAAACGCAAAAGTATACATTATACAACAAGACGCTTACTAGATGCTTGCAGACTGAAAGCTGGGAATGAGTGCTTACCTAAACGAGTGTGGGAGAAAATGAAAATAAGCCTACTTTCTTTCAGAACTGTCGACTTTCTACTTACGAACTGTACGCTTATTTGCACTTCTTGCGCTTAGATATAAAATGAAAACACAAAACGAGAAGAGAAGGCCACAGGTTAGGGTGAAGGACGTCTCATGGAACGGTCGACTTTGGGACTTCAGTAGTTCAGTAGCGACTAAACAGAATAAGAAAAAAGAGGGCTATAAGTTGGCAATTTAGTTTGCTATTGCTATAAGGACTGCTCACCTTTTGATTTGATGGCGTTGGCTTTGCTATCACTCCTATGGCCGTCAAAAGGTGTCTTCCTACCATACCAGAATGTCAATGCGCGTCAAGCTTCGCCAGAAGCAAGCGACGACGAGGAAGCGAAGTTTCGTAGACAAGGCTCATTCCGTGCTTGACTTACGAGCTCGTATAGTGACGACGCTTTCTAGAAAAACCCTACTTCAATGACGATGCTATTGCTACGCCCTCCACTCGCTCTCTACTAAACGAGCTTCCGAGCGAATTGAGTGAGCAAAGCCTTCTGTTGAGCTTCCCTCTTTCCTCACCCAATTTCCCATTTCATTTCCGCTTCAGCTACCTCGGTTTAGTTGGTTTTAAAGATTAATTGATTGGATACCGGAGAACAATAATGTTTCAAAGGAACAGCTTCTACGACGATAGATAGGGGTCAGATTTGGCATCTATGCCCCTGCCCTCCAAACAGTATGAGATCCTTTTAGCTCGTACTACTCACACTCCTAGATCTTCACAGCGGCACCTCCGCCACCATAGTGTGAGCTGGGAGCAGCTCCGAAAATCCTGGCCTACTCAAAAATGAGCGTCAAAAGACAACGTCAACAACAACAACATGAAAAGGTACACCTTAGTTGCCCATTGATTTGATCATAGTGCCAATCCAATCCCTTCGCCTCGCCATGCCTCTGAATCTATAATGACCAGCGAGTCAGAATATGTACATAACCACGCTTCGCACTGGGCGGGGAATTGCAAGAATGTCAGAAGTCCCTTATGGAAGGACGAGCTAGAATAAGTTAGAATAAGTCTGAAATAGAGTGGCGCCAGGACTAAGAGAGCATCTGTTGTCTTTTTAAAGTAATTGTACAATCGTCGGACTGGCCCCCTTCGCATGACCTAGAATGAAAAGAGGTTCGTGTTACTATAAGGCCTCTCAACTCCTCCCTCAGGACATTGTTGTATTGCCATGGGGACGGGGTAGCCCCGACTTCTAGAGGTCCGTCGGTTCGACCTCCAAATGAGAATTGAGGTCCTTGCACGAGCGTCTCATTCCTGACGACGTCATTTGCTCTGTATAGAGTATCTCGTGGTTTCTCTAGTGCCAGCCGCAGAGAGGAATGCCATCAACTAGGGCGCTATTTGCCAATAACCACTCACTCCCCGGCCGCTCGGGCTCTGTGTTTCAAGTTCATTACCCTAACCGTCTCCTCTGCTCTACCAAGAGCCTGACCCCTTCTTCTATCTTAACTACTGCCTAGCTCCGTCGGCTCCCAACTGCTCCAGCTGCTCGCTGTAATAGCTTGCTTCGTCAGGTGGCTCGCACCCCGACCCGGGGTGGGGTGGTGCAGCTGAGCTAGGGTGGGCTCAATAGTCGGCCTATATATCCGGGCGCACGCATAAAGGCATGATTAGTTCCACGAATCTCACTGCACTGACCTTAGTAAACTCCTCGTTGTACCGAAATGGAGGTATGATTTAAACGACTAGGTACAACATCACATTTGACACCTGAAAAGGTACAGCCTAACTATGAGGTACATCAGCAGGTGTTACAATCATACGTAAATGAGTTTTGACTGGTACAACCACTCTATTGTCCACTTGTAATAAACGTAATTGACCCATTTCTGGATTATTATCTGGAATCGTATAACTGTCAAAAGTGAGTGACTGTTCATTGGAACTATTATAGTCTGAATACTCATAAGGTTGTTGGGTCAACGCCCGCCTCCCCCCAAACTTGACTTGCTTTTTCTCGCAAAAATCTCTCCACGCCTACTCTCTGAATATCAAAATCCCCCTTCTTCGTCTATTTCGGTAGTTCTCCCCCCTCAAAGACCGTTAGACTACGGTGGAAACGAAGGCCCGCGTCACAGAGAGGCAACAGGGGACCCTTTCTCTCCCAGCCCTACCTACTTCATTCTTGCTGGAACCGAAAAAGACCTAGTTCCACACACATGAGACAGGCATAAGGTATGGGATGATTAGTTCACCACGGAAAACGAATTCAATTCTAAGTAACAGTCGTCCTCATTTTTTGAAAAATGCAAAGTGAAAAGGGATTCCTGTCGGCTCAGAAGTTGTAGGCCCCAATAGATCAGATCGAAGAGTGATTCCTCACCTATCCTATCAGGGACCGACGTCGAACGCTCGAATATAGATTCCCTATGCTCATATGAATGGCCAACCGATAGATCACGGCCAGCCCGTAGATCTAAAAGGATCCATCTATAGGCCTGACCAGAAAGTTTGTAAAAAAAGTCGTTCATGAGACCTCAAATTTCCACGTTCCATCATGCATTATGCCAGTGGGTCCCACCCCCAATTGATTGAGTTACCCTTAGAAAGAAAAAGAAATAGAAAATCAATATTTTTTCGATTTTTTTTCTTTATGATAAGACAGATTCAAGATATTATATCTCGATCATAGATCACTCTATGAATAGGTCGCTTCCCCAGAGGGGGCTCCTGACTTTCACGCCTTACCGGATGTCAGAAATTTTGGCAGTCCAGATTTATATCGTCGATACCCATGAGCTGTGAGATTATATGTGAAACTGTGTTGCCAGATCTATATGGTAATCTCACATCTCATTTTGATATGCCCTTTGATTTTGCCGGACCCGCATAGGGTTACTCTATTGGAAATCATACGCCTCTCTCTCTTCAATGAAGAGGAGAAAAATCTTATTTTCATTGCAAGAGATCTTGCAAAACCTCATTACATTAGGTTCTGACTCAGAGTTCTTCCAATGATTTTTACAAGGCTTACAAAATGCATTATGCTTTTTTCCAGAAGCGACTTTTGTAGTGGTGGAGGACCATCTCCGGCGAGCTGAGGTTAACCTTATCTTGTCTCCACCTCAGATACATTTCCGTCAGTCCGAACCACACCGTCACCCGTCGATACCTACAGCACTGTCACCCTCCTGACGAGTTGATCCCTAACCAATTGTATTATTCCTCTGACATTGAAGAGTTGTTGCTTTTTTAACACCCTCCTCCCATATGGCAGTACCCCTTGATAGAAGGAAGGCATATCTGGAGCCCCCTCAATCCCCGTCACCGTAAACAAGGTCGTCACCATCTCTTTTTCTCACCCTCACTTCCCTATCCTCCTTTCTGACTTCTTCTCTTTTTCGATCAACTTCATCTCTTCGAGCTCTTTTCTGTCCAAAAGACGTCGCATCATTGGACGATCTGCATCAGAGTCTTGTCTTTCATCATCTCTCTTCGATCTCTGATTTGAGAATTCTGCTCTGCAGATCTACACAACTATAGGGCTGCTTTCTCAATTCTCTGTTTTTCCTCCTTTTCTCTCTACTTCTATGGCTGCACTCTTTTAGCAAGCCAAGTCACATGGTAAACAAACTGAACCAGCCCTGGGACTCAGCATTAGATCTGGAGTGTCCGTTCAGTATGTAAGAAGAGCTATCCTGCTGGATCACTCACAATCAAACACAAACCTCCCTTTTGTCGTAGCCAGACTATAGTATTGAATGGATCCAAATACTAGTCTGGCTAAGTGGATTGAAAGGAAAGAAGATTGCAGACTTGATGTAGTCTGGCTAATCAAAAACCTCCCTTTTTTTTACTGGCTAACACAAACTCTATAGCCAGACTATATTCCTGAAATACTTGATGTAGTCTGGCTAATCTTTTTAATAAGTTGTACAAGACATGGAGATTGCAGACTTGTACTGGATTTAATACCTTGGTTTAAAAAATGCACCTCTGTTATAAATATTTGGATCTATCAAGTCCAAGGATCCAAATACTATAGACTTGTACTGGATTTAATACCTTTTGTAATAAATGTTGTTTATGCTCATCTAAGTTATGAGAAAATATCAAAATATCATCAATATAAACAACTACAAAAGGTAAGTGTCCGAATATAGAGTTCATCCATTTTTGAAATACTTGAGGTGCATTTTTCAAACCAAAAGGCATTAATAACCATTCGTAATGTTCTTGGGGACAACTAAATGCTGTTAATTTTATTGATTCCGTATTCGCTAGTTTTATTTGCCAGAATCCTGATTTAGCGTCAAATTTGCTATAGTATTTGGATCCTTGGGCTGTTTTATTAATTGTTCAGCTGATGGTATAAAATATCCATCAAATTTTGTATAACTGTTTAGTTTTCTATAATTTATCACCATTCTAGCCTTTCCGCTTTTTTGTTCTGCAAGGTTTCTTACCAAAAAGGCAGGAGAGGAGTGTGGACTTGTACTGGGTCTTATTAATTTTAAATCTAGTAGTTCTTTGATTTGTTCTGAAAATTTTTTTTTATCAAAAGGGAATACCATAATACTATTTACTCTACCTTTCTGGTAAGAAAACATGCATATCAAAAAAGAGGGCGAGAATGGTGATAAATTATAGAAACTAAATAGTTATACAAAATTTGATGGATATTTTATACCATCAGCTGAACAATTAATAAAACAAGTGTAAGGATCCAAATACATAGCAAATTTGAAGCTAAGTCAGGATTCTGGCAAATAAAACTAGAGCTTACTAGCTAAAACAACATATTCTTCTTTTTATCTTAAGATAAACCTTAAGATAATTCCGTTTTCTAATAGTAATTTTGCAACTTGTAATAAATGTTATTTATGCTCATCTAAGTTATGAGAAAAGATCAAAATATCATCAATATAAACAACTACAAAAGGTAAGTGTCCGAATATAGAGTTCATCCATTTTTGAAATAATTGAAGTGCATTTTTTAAACCAAAAGGCATTACTAACCATTCGTAATGTCCTTGGGGACAACTAAATGCTGTTAATTCTATTTATTCCGTATTCGCTAGTTTTATTTGCCAGAATCCTGACTTAGCGTCAAATTTGCTATAGTATTTGGATCCTTGGACTTGTTTTATTAATTGTTCAGCTGATAGTATAAAATATCTATCAAATTTTGTATAACTGTTTAGTTTTCTATAATTTATCACTATTCTAGCCTTTCCTCTTTTTTGTTGTGCATGATTTCTTACCAGAAAGGCAGGAGAGGAGTTTCTATTCATACAAGAAAATAGCATACATAGAATAGTTGTTATGATGAACCGTAATGCCGTTTCAAGCGGCTATGTGTCTTATTGCGTTGGATTACTTCGGAAAGATGTTTCATAAAGCTCCTGTGCCTGTAGGCACAGATACAGCACTGGGATGTTAGCATTTTACTTGAATTTTGTTTGAGTCTTATCTTGTTTTAATGGAAGCTTTATTCAATGGAGGTATCTGTGCAACCAAAGACCACTTTCTCAAATAGACCAAGAGGCTAGCATGAAGTACACGCAACTACGCATGTGAATTCGGATAGCCTTTCAGCTTTCCTTTCATTTGCCCTAGGC
This sequence comes from Dracaena cambodiana, assembly GCA_036321105.1. Lineage (NCBI taxonomy): Eukaryota > Viridiplantae > Streptophyta > Magnoliopsida > Asparagales > Asparagaceae > Dracaena > Dracaena cambodiana. Next base: position 53,774,298 of record JAYEPQ010000002.1, read on the forward strand.
AATTTCTTTCTTATCTTAAGATATTCTATATCGAGTTACCTACGCATCAATAGGAAGCACTAGTTACGAGAGCTTTTTAAGCAAGAGCGTTTGATTAAACAAAAGCCATTCTTGAACAACGGCTATAGCACCAGCTTTCCTCTGATATGACTAATATTTCTCATTTTTCCCGAATTATTAGATGCGGATTACCGATTCATGGGATAATAGCTCGTCACTTACCAGAAAACCAATAGTGGGACATGCCCAGAATCTGTTGTGTTAGTAACTAATTGTTTAATTTTTTAATTTATTACAACAAAATTATTACCCAAATCTTTGTCTGCTAACACTCGTCTCCTACCTTTCTGGTAAGAAACCATGCAGAACAAAAAAGAGGAAAGGCTAGAATGGTGATAAATTATAGAAAACTAAACAGTTATACAAAATTTGATGGATATTTTATACCATCAGTTGAACAATTAATAAAACAAGTCCAAGGATCCAAATACTATAGCAAATTTGACGCTAAGTCAGAATTCTGGCAAATAAAACTAAACAGTGATTCTGGCAAATAAAACTAGAGCTTACTACCAAATTTGACTAGGTTTTGTTTATTAGTCTACCTTTTGTACATATCCCATCTCTATTACATCAGATACAGAACAGGTTATACTAGTATATTAGAACCTCTACATTCTAATAACCCTCTACTACACTTTGATAAAACCCCAAGATATTGTTCTTTAATAATTCTAGAATAAAAGATACCCAAATAAGAGTAAATAGTATTATGGCATCCCCTTTTGATAAAAAAGAATTTTCAGAACAAATCAAAAAACTACTAGATTTAAAATTAATAAGACCCAATACAAGTCCACACTCCTCTCCTGCCTTTCTGGTAAGAAACCATGCAGAACAAAAAATTCTTTTTTTTTTTGGGTAGGAGAGGAGTGGATTTAATACCGTGGTTTAAATCCCCTCCTCTCTGGAATACTAAATCCCTTTTTGTAAAGTGCGATCGCCCAAAAAGTGCGATCGCACTTTCCTCCGGAATACTAAATCCCTTTTAATACCTGGATTTAATACCTTGGTTTCCACTTTTTTCAAGGTAAACCTTTAGCTTGGTTTAATACCTTGTGAATTTTTTTCAAGGAATTAAACCAAGCTAAATACAATACCTTATGAATTCTCTGTAAAGTACGATCGCACTTTACAGAGAGGAGTGGATTTAAACCAAGGTATTAAATACATTACGAGAGGAGTGGATTTAATACCTTCGAATGATGGCATCAATGTATTAAATCCACTCCTCTCGTAATGTTTATATTCTGGTTTCCTTTTTGAGTCCTTTAGCTTTCCTACCAAAAAAATTCTTTTTTTTGGGTAGGAGAGGAGTGGATTTAGTATTTGGATCCATTCCAAATACTTCTTGGACCTCAAGTTGTACGAGACCCGTAAAGGAGAGGAGTGGATTGAATGGTTAGAGTTTTTTAACCTGGAAACTTTAGCAAATGACAGTCTATAGTATTTGGATCCTTAGAATTATCTTAAGGTTTTATCTTAAAATTAATAAGACCCAGTACAAGTCCACACTCCTCTCCTCTACGGGTCTCGTTATTCTTGATGGGGTTCGCATAATTTGGTATCAGAGTAAAGAATTTCTCATCTCAGATTTGCCTATCCCATTTAATTTTAGTTTCCTTCTCTTATCTAGCCGAATTTCTTTCTTTTACCCCATTCAAAATCTTGTTCTGTTATTAACAAAAGAAAGAATCTGAACAAAAGGGGTCAAGGTAATATAGAATTAAAAGGAGATGAAGACTTTACTTCTATAAAAATATTAAATCTTGCACAAATTAAAAAATTTAAATAAAAATATCCAAAAAAGAAATATCTTCATATTGGATTAATTCAAATAAAAATAACCAGTCTATTTAGATCCGGAATTGATATCCCAATTATGATAATATGCTGTGATGAAAGAATAATCAATAATCTTTTAAACAGTATATTAGGAGGAGCAAAATCAAACTTGGCTAATAGAATATTTGGAGTTAATATACATCCAGATTTTTGTATTAGTCTAAATGAAAAAAATATAGAAAAGGCTTGTACTTTATCTATAAACCTTAAAGGTATATAAATGCTTCCTGGATCAAAAGTATTAGGCATTCAGTGGGAACACTGTTTGGCTCTAAATGAAACATCAACATTCAGATCTGCAACACCAACTCAATTTATTAAACTATATGAGGTTGGGAATAGCAAAATAATTCAACCAAAATTAGTAAATATTAAACATCTGAAGTATGATAATGAAATGCAAGTTTTCTTAAAAACTTTAAAACCAAAAATACAACTTCCTATCGAAACATTTATAGCCTCTTGAAATACAATTTCCACAACAATTATAAATCCAAATATCCCTCGAAGTCTGAGCAATACAGCCTATCGAAATACTAATTTACATTTAGAACCAAATAGAACAAGTACTTCTATACTTGCAGAAACTTCCGATATAGAAAATACACCTTTAGAAATTCAACTTCTGTTTTAAATAAACAAATCTTTTTCGGGTTTAAGATAATTCCGTTTTCTAATAGTAATTTTGCAACTTGTAATAAATGTTGTTTATGCTCTAGTTTTATACTAGAGCATAAAATTTAAGAAACCATGCCTTTCCTCTTTTTTAATATTTACTAGAGTACGAAGATGAATAACATTTAATAAATGTTATTCATCTTCATCGAAAAATTCAACTTCATCAGGCTTAAGATAAAATTCAACTTCTGTTTATTTTCTGTTTATTTTATACTAGAGCGAATTCAATGAAGATGAATAACATTATTACGCTCTAGTTTTATACTAGAGCATAAAATTTATAGCTAATAATTCATCTTCATATTTTTCGATGCAGAATGAAACCAAAACCTGCTTATTTACCTTCACCTCACTACTATCATTCAGCTATTGTAACTTGTTCGGCCTATGATGTTTCAGTGTGGGCAGTCCTAAGTTCTCCACCAAGGTTGTGCTTGCAACATTAGTACAACTTCCTCCATCAACAATCATACTACATACCTTGTCTTTGACGTAGCACCTAGTATGAAAGATATTCTCCCTCTGCACTTCTTCAATTTCTTTTGCTTGCAACCTTATAAGTCTTCTTGACACCTACAATTCATCTTGAACTGCATATTCTTCTTCATCTACGTCTTCCAATGGTGGCATAAAGTCGATATCGAACTCGTTGTCGGTTTCGATCTCTCCATTACCCCTTATTACCATGACTCTTTTGTTCGGGCATTGACTTGCTATGTGACCCCTTGCCTTAACATTTAAAACACTTAATGTCACGATTTCGAGAAGTGAAAGGGTCAGATTTACCTTGAGTGTCATGATTGGTTGTCTCTTGTTTGGCTCGAATTTAGGTTTTGCAGCTGGTTTCTCCTCTTTCTTCACATGACTCGGTTTCCATTGGGAAAAACCTGAATTATAAGATGCACGTGTACCACCTCTCCTCTTGAGTTGTTGCTCCACCTTGATGGCCATGTGCACCATATTCTCTAATTCCACATAATGCTGCATCTCCATCCTGTCATAAATTTCTTGATTCAAGCCATTCAAGATACTATAGCAAATTTGACGTTCAAGAACAATTAATAAAACAAGTCCAAGGATCCAAATACTATAGCAAATTTGACGCTAAGTCAGGATTCTGGCAAATAAAACTAGAGCTTACTAGCTAAAACAACATATTCCTCTTTTTATCTTAAGACAAACCTTAAGATAATTCCGTTTTCTAATAGTAATTTTGCAACTTGTAATAAATGTTGTTTATACTTATCTAAGTTATGAGAAAAGATCAAACTATCATCAATATAAACAACTACAAAAGGTAAGTGTCCGAATATAGAGTTCATCTATTTTTGAAATACTTGAAGTGCATTTTTTAAACCAAAAGGCATTACTAACCATTCATAATGTCCTTGGGGACAACTAAATGATGTTAATTCTATTGATTCCGTATTCGCTAGTTTTATTTGCCAGAATCCTGACTTAGCGTCAAATTTGCTATAGTATTTGGATCCTTGGACTTGTTTTATTAATTGTTCAGCTGATGGTATAAAATATCCATCAAATTTTGTATAACTGTTTAGTTTTCTATAATTTATCACCATTCTAACCTTTCTTTTTTTTTGTTCTGCATGGTTTCTTACCAGAAAGGCAGGAGAGGAGTTTCTATTCATACAAGAAAATAGCATACATAGAATAGTTGTTATGATGAACCGTAATGCCATTTCAAGCGGCTATGTGTCTTATTGCGTTGGATTACTTCGGAAAGATGCTTCATAAAGCTCCTGTGCCTGTAGGCACAGATACAGCACTGGGATGTTAGCATTTTACTTGAATTCTGTTTGAATCTTATCTTGTTTTAATGGAAGCCTTATTCAATGGAGGTATCTGCACTTTCTCAAATAGACCAAGAGGCTAGCATGAAGTACACACAACTACGCATGTGAATTCGGATAGCCTTTCAGCATTCCTTTTATTTGCCCTAGGCAATTTCTTTCTTATCTTAAGATATTCTATATCGAGTTACCTACGCATCAATAGGAAGCACTAGTTACGAGAGCTTTTTAAGCAAGAGCGTTTATTAAACAAAAGCCATTCTTGAACAATGGCTATAGCACCAGCTTCCCCCTGATATGACTAATCTTTCTCATTTTCCCCGGATTATTAGATGCGGATTACCGATCCATGAGATAATAGCTCGTCACTTACCAGAAAGCTAATGTGGGACATGCCCAGAATCTGTTGTGTTAGTAACTAATTGTTTAATTTTTTTAATTTACTACAACCAAATTCTTACCCAAATCTTTGTCTGCTAACACTTCTCTTACCTTTCTGGTAAGAAACCATGCAGAAAGAAAAAGAGGAAAGGCTAGAATGGTAATAAATTATAGAAAACTAAACAGTTATACAAAATTTGATGGATATTTTATATCATCAGCTGAACAATTAATAAAATAAGTCCAAGGATCCAAATACTATAGCATATTGGACGCTAAGTCAGAATTCTGGCAAATAAAACTAAACAATGATTCTGGCAAATAAAACTAGAGCTTACTAGCAAATTTGATCAGGTTCTGTTTATTTGTCTACCTTTTGTACATATCCCATCTCTATTACATCAGATACAAAACAGGTTATACATAGTATATTAGAACCTCTATATTCTAATAACCCTCTACTACACTTTGATAAAACCCCAAGATATTGTTTTTTAACACTTCTAGAACAAAAGATACCAAAATAAGAGTAAATGGTATTATGGTTTTTCCTTTTGATAAAAAAGAATTTTCAGAACAAATCAAAGAACTACTAGATTTAAAATTAATAAGACCCAATACAAGTCCACACTCCTCTCCTGCCTTTCTGGTAAGAAACCATGCAGAACAAAAAATTCTTTTTTTTGGGTAGGAGAGGAGTGGATTTAATACCTTGGTTTAAATCCACTCCTCCGAAATACTAAATCCCTTTTTGTAAAGTGCGATCGCCCCGAAAGTGCGATCGCACTTTCCTCCGGAATACTAAATCCCTTTTAATACCTGGATTTAATACCTTGGTTCTCACTTTTTTCAAGGTAAACCTTTAGCTTGGTTTAATACCTTACGAATTTTTTTCAAGGAATTAAACCAAGCTAAATACAATACCTTATGAATTCTCTGTAAAGTGCGATCGCACTTTACAGAGAGGAGTGGATTTAAACCAAGGTATTAAATACATTACGAGAGGAGTGGATTTAATACCTTCGAATGATGGCATCAATGTGTTAAATCCACTCCTCTCGTAATGTTTATATTCTGGTTTCCTTTTTGAGTCCTTTAGCTTTCCTACCAAAAAATTCTTTTTTTTAGAAGGAGAGGAGTGAATTTAGTATTTGGATCCATTCCAAATACTTCTTGGACCTCAAGCTGTACGAGACCAGTAGAGGAGAGGAGTGGATTGAATGGTTAGAGTTTTTTAACCTGGAAACTTTAGCAAATGACAGTCTATAGTATTTAGATCCTTGGAATTATCTTAAGGTTTTATCTTAAAATTAATAAGACCCAGTACAAGTCCACACTCCTCTCCTCTACGGGTCTCGTTATTCTTGATGGGGTTCGCATAATTTGGTATCAGAGTAAAGAATTTCTCGTCTCAGATTTTCCTATCCCATTTAAATTTAGTTTCCTTCTCTTATCTAGCCGAATTTCTTTCTTTTACCCCATTCAAAATCTTGTTCTGTTATTAACAAAAGAAAGAATCTGAAAAAAAGGGGTCAAGGTAATATAGAATTAAAAGAAGATGAATACTTTACTTCTATAAAAATATTAAATCACAAATTGAAAAATTTAAACAAAAATATCCAAAAAAGAAATATCTTCATATTGGATTAATTCAAATAAAAATAACCAGTCTATTTAGATCCGGAATTGATATCCCAATTATGATAATATGCTGTGATGAAAGAATAATCAATAATCTTTTAAACAGTATATTAGGAGGAGTAAAATCAAACTTGGCTAATAGAATATTTGGAGTTAATATATATCCAGATTTTTGTATTAGTCTAAATAAAAAAAATATAGAAAAGGCTTGTACTTTATCTATAAACCTTAAAAGTATATAAATGCTTCCTGGATCAAAAGTATTAGGCATTCAGTGGGAACACTGTTTGGCTCTAAATGAAATATCAACATTCAGATCTGCAACACAAACTCAATTTATTAAACTATATGAGGTTGGGAATAGCAAAATAATTCAACCAAAATTAGTAAATATTAAACATCTAAAGTATGATAATGAAATGCAAGTTTTCATAAAAACTTTAAAACCAAAAATACAACTTCCTATCGAAACATTTATAGCCTCTTGAAATACAATTTCCACAACAATTATAAATCCAAATATCCCTCGAAGTCTGAGCAATACAGCCTATCGAAATACTAATTTACATTTAGAACCAAATAGAACAAGTACTTCTATACTTGCAGAAACTTCCGATATAGAAAATACACCTTTAGAAATTCAACTTCTGTTTTAAATAAACAAATCTTTTTCGGGCGGTGTTCATAATGAATTACGTACATAGAAATTTTGTTTTAAATTTATTTGTTTACTTTTTCTTTTCCTTCTTTAATAGTTTTCCAATTCATGATAACACGCTTGCATTTTCATGACTATACATGACATGACATGTAGTATCATAACACATGATCTGTAATATTGAAACACATGACTTGTAATATCAAAACACATGATGAGAATCCTGCCCACCTTGTTCGTGTCACAAGGCTAACTTGGCTAGGCATAAATTTCAATTTGGATGAGTCATGAATTAGATAGAAATGGGAAACCCTTGATAGAGAAAACTAACTACAACCAGATATCACTATGTCTAACTTTTAATCACAATTCACAAGTTGAACTCTACTAGTAGACTTCTAACTACATTTTTTTAAATTTGAATGTGCGCACTAACTTACTACTCTCTTTAGCTGTTACTAATTAGCTTATTTATAATTTGGATCTATATTTTAAGAATGCTAATTGATATGATTGTCATCCATAATTTGAGAGGGGGTGACTCCAGCATTTTCCTTTTGCCTATTTCAATGTCTCAAGCTTCACTATTCAAGGTAACTTCTATTTTTGCACCCTCCTCCTCAAATATTAACTTGATTTCTTCTCTGGAAGTCCTTGAACAGGAATTAACATTGTTCATAAGTAGAAACCAATGATGAAATGATAAACACAAAATGGACAAGGATACAAGCAGACCTTCTAGCTTTTCCAGGGCCAATGGACATTATTCACAAGCAAGAACTGGTAATGTGGCGATGAACAGCAAATGAGCAAGAACACAGGGAAAAAAAACTAGTAGCCATTTCATATATGGGGTTCAGGTATCTAGTACAACCTACATCCTACAAATTCATTCATCAGTTTGGAGCTACAAAAGACAGTCCAAAGTACCACACTACTGCCTAAGACAGTAACATACTCCTTCCAAGAGATGAGCAAATGACACCTTGGAGCCAACAAAATTAATAGAGTAGTCAGAACTACGTCCAGGTCTACACTATATACCTAGTAAAACATAGCCATTATAAAAAAGAAAATAGATATTAGCCAGGACAATTAGTACCCAATGCTATCTAACTCATCTTTCAGGTAACCAGAAGTCATTCAGAAGTTATAACTTGCACAACTATCTTACAATCTATTATATGCTTCTTAATGGGTGATTAAAAAAACACTTGTTCCAATTGTATCGCTGGTTCTCTTTTTCTTTTTTTATAGGGTGATAAATAATACTGGTTCGTAGTACAACAGACTAAAATCTTGTAATCCAAAAAATTCGAGCCATTGGTGGAGGGTGTCATAATTAGATAATCTACTCACTCTATATCAAACTTGAACCATGTTATAACTTTAGAAACAAAGAGCATAGCATGTAGTATAGAACAACATGCTTAAGAAACTACATTTGACAGATAATATCCTAAATAATATTTCCCCTTCAACATATAGCAAGGACAATTGAACAAAACTTTAAAAATTGAGTACTGTTAAAGTAAAGCAACTAAACAAATCTCATGGGATTTTCCCATGAAAAAAAATCATTCTTCAGCTAGATTTCATAAAAAAAAAAATCACAACTTGACATATGAAAAAAAGGGTAAAAGCAAAAGGAAAGATTCAGGCATTAGCTAGGTTCCTAAATTGATGCCAAGATCTCAACATTTTTTTTTCCTCAAATTAACAAACACAGCCAAATCCTCAAAATCCATCAAGAGAGAGACAGAGACTGTGTTTACTTGCCTCAAGAAGGGTTACTGTTGATGTCCAAACCGAACTCGTCCTTCTCCCTCTTCTTCTCTTTTTATTTTTATTTTAGTTTTTCTTTAGTATTTTTTTTTACTCTCTCTTTTTTCCCTTTATTGTTGGGTTTGGCCGAAAGATAGAAGAAGAAGAGAAGAAGAAGAAAGTGCTGGGTTTGGCCGAAAGATAGAAGAAGAAGAAAGTGATAAGAGAAGGAAAATAATTAAAGGGTAATTTTGTAATTTAACCCCAAACTTCATCTCCGTTCGCCACCTAACCCCCGCTGCCACTCCTCTTTTGTTTGTCTCGACAGCACAACACAGTGAATCCACTAATTCACTGTTTTATTTATTTTAATTTATTTATTTATTTATTTATTTATTTAATAATTTAATAATTTTGGTTTCATGTAACATTCTCCAAATACTACCAAATTTATATAGGACGTAGTGCTCGACGAGGGGAATACTACAAAATTATTCGTTTGTTGTTTTGATGTCCGGAATAAATGAACCAAAATTCCGAAGTAATTAGAAGGATAATTTTAATATTATTAAATTAGCAATTTTTGGAGTATTTTTCGGCCTCGTAAGAAAAATATCCAAAAATCCTAAATATTACAAAACTAATAATTGCGAAGACCGAATATCATTTGAGTTTGTGGATTTAAAATTACGTTAATCGAAAGTTATTTCGGTGTCCAAAATTGACTTCGGTTGATTTATTCGGCACTACTAGCAATACAGGTAGCTCAAAATTTGGGGTATTAGAGATATGAATCGTCGTGGCGCATGGGGACTAGGGGGTGCAATATGCCGTAGTGAATGTTGGGTTCTGAAACGAGACCTCCACTTGATCCCTCACTTCGCTCGCCGACTTTTTTTGTCGAGATACGAAAGGAGCAGTTAGAAATGGCTGTCCCTTTCTTCCTATTTCTATGGAGTAATCAAAAGGGCTCAGAATCTGACCAAGTCAGTGGTGCCCTCGTTCTTCTGTGCTCAATAGGTTGACTCCCCTATGAATCCCGACTAATGGTTCACAAATGTGCATTTCCCTTATGCATTACGGAGGTGAATACAAAAGGGTGGGTTGGTTACATACTCGTCATACGCCTTCCTTCTGTCGAACCTTTTGGTATGTATTGCCCCCGGAATATAGTTCAGATCCCACCGGACGAAAAACTCAATTCTGCACTGCTGCTGTGTCATTGACTTTCCACCTAAGGGATTCATGGAATTTTAGTTTTTGAATTGCGTTGGGGAAATCTACCAAATCCCAGTAGATAGATAGACTCCTTTCCTACTGCTAAGGGAGAGCAAGAAACTCAATCAAATGATTATTTTTTCACCAGTAACTCTTTTTTTGCATGTACTGACGAGTCCGCTCACTACCAACTAGCAAACATCATCATCTGGCTGGGTCTTCTCGGTATCAACAACGAGAAAAAACAACCAAATGGAAACAACAACTAACTATGGCTTGTCGGCCTAGACAACGTCCTAGGCGTAGGGGAGATCAGAGCACAAGGGAATGCCTAGACGACGATGCCCATCCTGGGTTGCAGTAAGTAGATCGAGAGGTCGCTTCGCCCCTTGTCCCTGAAGATGGGTTTCTTCTAGAGGGCCAGGATAGCGAGCAATCCCAGTCCGCAACAGAGAACAAGATAGCAAGCGAGCATACCCGTCGTTCGCTTCGTCTCCACCAAGCACAAAAGTTTAAGGATAACTGTAGGTCGGTGGCTAGCTAAGGAAACTCTGATTCGATCTAACCCACGACGGGTATCCTTAAACGTTTGTGCTCGGTGTCCAAAATTGACTTCGGTTGATTTATTTGGCATTACTAGCAATACAGGTAGCTCAAAATTTACAGATATGGATCGTCGTGGCGCATGGGGACTAGGGGGTGCAATATGCCGTAGTGAATGTTGGGTTCGGAAACGAGACCTCCACTTGATCCCTCACTTCGCTCGCCGACTTTTTTTGTCGAGATACGAAAGGAGCAGCTAGAAATGGCTGTCCCTTTCTTCCTATTTTCTATGGAGTAATCAAAAGGGTTCAGAATCTGACCAAGTCAGTGGTACCCACGTTCTTCTATGCTCAATAGGTTAACTCCCTTATGCATCCCGACTTACGGTATCACAAATGTGCATTTCCCTCATGCATCACGGAGGTGAATACAGAAGGGTGGGTTGGTTACATACTCGTCATACGCCTTCCTTCTGTCGAACCTTTTTGTATTATTGCCCCCGGAATATAGTTCAGATCCCACCGGACGAAAAACTCAATTCTGCACTGCTGCTGTGTCATTGGCTTTCCACCTAAGGGATTCATGGAGTTTTAGTTTTTGAATTGCGTTGGGAAAATCTACCAAATCCCGGTAGATAGATAGACTCCTTTCCTACTGCTAAGGGAGAGCAAGAAACTCAATCAAATGATTATTTTTTCACCAGTGCCTCTTTTTTTGCATGTACTGACGAGTCCGCTCACTACCAACCAGCAAACATCATCATCTGGCTGGGTCTTCTCGGTATCAACGACGAGAAAAAAAACCAAATGGAAACAACAACTAACTATGGCTTGTCGGCCTAGACAACGTCCTAGGCGTAGGGGAGATCAGAGCACAAGGGAATGCCTAGACGACGATGCCCATCCTGGGTTGCAGTAAGTAGATCGAGAGGTCGTTTCGCCCCTTGTCCCTGAAGATGGGTTTCTTCTAGAGGGCCAGGATAGCGAGCAATCCCAGTCCGCAACAGAGAACAAGATAGCAAGCGAGCATACCCATCGTTCGCTTCTTCTCCACCAAGCACAAAAGTTTAAGGATAGCTGTAGGTCGGTGGCTAGCTAAGGAAACTCTGATTCGATCTACCCCACGGCTGGGAGGCATCTACCTCATCCTGATCACAAGGAGAGGTTATGATGGAGGGTGACGGTACAAACATTCTTTCCGGAATGAAAAGAATGAAATGCATAGAGGACCATCCTTTTTTTTTTGCGGCATGCTCAAAAGATCTACGGATTCGCAGGGGGCTATTCACCCTATGTTAGTTGACTGACAATGACAAAGGCTTGCGAAATGACGGCAATGGAATCACTGTAGCTATGCAGCCTGACGCCCGATGGAATCGCCGGGACCTAAGACGCCCACACTTGTGTAGAGTAGATCGTTCAACACATGTGGCACAAACCCATTTTTAACCAATTGGTCCATCTATCATAGACAACTGAATGGCCGCCCCCGACATTACTAGACCGACCTGTTGGTCCATCTATCATAGACATCTATCAAGGACCCTTTTGATGTTGCACAAAAGCCATTGCTTTATGTTCAGCTAGCATTAAAAACGCTATACTCCTAGTAGAAGTGGTAGAATTAAATCATTTATTTCTGCTGGAACAGCAATGTACGTTTTCGATTTTTTATTCACTCATGATCGGGCCTGACCTGGTCGACCCGATCATGATATTTGACTTATGATCTGGCTTGATCTCGACCCAATCATGATATTGAAGGATGGGACCTTTTCTCAAAAAACTCCAGATCCCAAGAAGTTTTGAAGATGGTGCATGGAAGAATCCTGTTTATGTTACTTCGAATGGAATGTCCGCCAACCTCACGTCGACTAAGCATAAGCGAAGTCAAGGGATTTCCTTATACCCCGTGGCTGAGATTAAGCAATCCATCCCCCTTCATTCAACATATTTGTGGTTGAGTCATTAACTCTGGATCGGGAATCAATCGTCATTTCTCTTTTGCATTTCTAATGAATCACCTGCATTCTTCTTCGTGTCCGTCCGTATTGCAAAGTTGGTCAACACTAGCTGTAATGGTGGAAAATAGGGGGCAGAACGATGACCCCATAATCATTGTTTGAGAAAGCAAACAAATGATTCGTTCCGACAACTGTCAAACCATCTCAACCCCTATTCATTTGCCAATCAACCAACGATCGATCGGGCGGGCTGGTTAGGAAGGGGTACTCTGCAGATAAAGGAATTGCTGAGAGATAGATTCTACTGTTTGGTCAAGACGAATGAGTGGCTGTGAAGTATGCTCTGGAGGAGGTAAAGACCTTCCCTGAGTCAGTCCAGTCAGAAAGGGGAGAGCCTGCAGTCTAGACTGCATCTCGGGAGTTTGAAGACCATCCCTTTTCAACAAAAAATACAAGCAAGGTTTTTCTGGAAAGCGCCGAGGGCGTAGGCCTATTTGTTGTTTATCCGATATGAGACTTGTCGAAGGCACTGACAACCCCAGCTCGGTATTCTAAATCCTCTCGTCACATAATTACGCCTCGCAACAGCAGGCGTCAATTTGATCCTGCTTCTGCTGATTCTCCAGCTTCTCTTTCTTATGCTGCATCACCTTTTGACGGTAATGTAAGCCCTCGAATTGATTGAACTTGATTTATTAACTGAACCGGGGAACTCAAACTGACGATTACATTTTGAATATGAATCTTCTGCGGGATGGCCTCTTCAACGGTCGGTGGGGCTGGGATGGCACTAACTTTCATTTCATTATCTTTTTTTTACCCGTCACAACATCGTTATTTAGAGGAAATACGGGAAAAGAACATCGCCAGGAGGAAACGTGAGACAAGTCACAAACTACTGTTTTCGTCGGGGAAAGTTAGCCTAAAGACAGACATAAAACACTGCTTATGCTGTTTCAATTGTTTGCTTTACTCCATCGCGCTTGCTTGCCTGCTTCCTCTCAGCCAAGTCCATCTACTATGATCCTGATGCTGCTGCTGCTGTCGATTGCTTCATCTATGTCATCATCGTGACGTGGTGCCTATAGCAGAAGATGTTTAGATGCAGATCAGGCAGTAGCTATAGATCTTTCTGACTTCCGATATTACATATGTTTACTGACCATCGGGCTTACTATTACCTCATCCGATATAATCCCCAAAAACCACCTGAACTAACGGCGGTGAAAGCCCTAACGAATCTTTCTCTAAACACTTAACATTCTCCTGAATACAGAGACAGAAAGCCCAGTCGAGGTTGCAGTAAGCGATTGATCACATACCCCATAGTCATCATGCATTCAGCACAATACGGGGGCGTACATTCTTTGCGTGCAGCATACTTCGACACGTCTCAGCCATGTGCCGATTCTTTTGCTCTGTTACACCATTTTGCTGTGGAAGATTTGCTTTTTTGAATTCTGTTCTTCGTCGAGGTACTTGTCAAACTCCTTCGACGTATACTCTCTATCATTGTAGGATCGTAAATAGCAGATCGTCACGACTAACTTCCACTTCCACTATAGCACGAAACTCCGTCAAACTTATCGAGAACGCCCATCTATTTTGGAACGGCTTCTCGTCGAAAGAAGTGAAAATCGATAGTAATCAATCGACAGTGAGTTTATTATGCCACTAACCGAAGGATGCTGGAATTTACTGAGCACATCTGTGTGAACCAATTCTGACAGCTTTCGTCGCCCTGAACTCAAATCCCACGCACAACGTATCTGTAAATAACTCCAACATCGGGAAGTACCTGGAAAAGCCAAAATTTAGACATCTTTTCCAGCTTGTGGTTCATACATACGTCAGCCTCCCATGCCATAGATTAGGAGTTACATTCTGTCGCGTCCTCTCGACATATACCGTTTCTGCAGACATAATGTACATGGACTACATCTCTTCCTCTCCATCACAGGAGAACATCTGTCAGACACTTTGTCCCAATACGGGAACATCGGGTCCAAAGAAGTCGTCCTCTTTCAGTTATCTGTGAAAGAGACCACCAATCTTCGTCATGCCTAGGACATGGTACACCCACGAAGTATGCGGTCCCTTACTGACATCTCGCAGCAATCCGGGTATTACCCATGTGCTTCACAGGTCGAGGTGTTCGCTGTCACAACAACCTGATTTCTATCATAGGGACACATGTTCAGAAACAAAACTTCTTCTCATCGCCCATCATGTGGTTCGAGCAAGCGAAGTCGACAATCCAGTCATTTAAATAGTCGATCCTTTCACTCATGCAAGCTTTTTCATAAATAGCTGACTCCGACTAAAAAAAGTACCAGCTGATCCTCTGGGACGTCGCTTCTCGGCGACATTCAGACAAATCTTTCATTTCAGCAGTCAATGCAAATGATTTGCCACCCATCAATTTTCACAGTGAACGCTACCTGAGCATCCCAATCATGGATGAGCCTCCTCTATGGATGCAAAGAACTCCAGCAACGTCATTTCATGGAGGGGCAATCGACAAAGGCCTCGAAAGTGATTTGCTTATGAATCTCCTATTGATATTGAAGAGTTATACTATGATCGTTCTGTAGTCCCTATGGAGAAGCCTCTTGGAAAGATTGAGATTGAGGCAATGATACGATACGATACAAGCCGCAGTAGAGCAGACCAATACAGGAGGAAAGAGGTGTCAAATTAGACGGATTTTTGCCGATATCCAGATGGGGATATGCCAGAAGGCTTCGACAATACCTGATGTCTCGTAAATACAATGTGGTCGGCGACCCATATCATCACTTGCTGTCCTTCTGTGGAGATTGCCGAAGCCGTCGATTCCCAGCTTGGCTTATTGGTCCACCTTTTTCAGAAGTCATTTTAAGGGGAACTCATCTCTCCCCCGTCGATACTTCACGTTGTTTTCACGATGAGATTAACATATTCACCAACCAGTATGACGTACCGAGCTTCGTGGAACATCACCCCAATCTCTATGATGCCGGTAGAGGAAAAAATGAAGCCTGGTTTTGACTCCCTCCGGTCGCCTTTGTGGAACGAATTTTTCATCCCGACTCAAGAAAATGGAACTTCGACAAAGATAAATGCAGTACAGATGGTTATCGATAACCTGCATGGGCCAATTGACTGAAGCAATGGTGCTAGGAGATTGCCGAACATTCACTCAACTCTTTGAACGAGCTGCTCGCATTCAGAGAGAGTATAAAAGATGGGTCTCCTCAGGAGCAGTTCGGAGGGGGGAGAAGGCAAGCCAAAGAATACCCTGATGGACCCTAGCAGCCAACTTGACGAGGTTAGGTTACCATCACTCCCCGAAAAAATTAATGCGGTTCCAAGCACAGTAGAATGCACAGAAACAACAGAGCGCCCAGAATCAACAAGCCTAGAATATGTCAACACAGATGAACCCAATTCCGACAACACAATGACTTCTCAACAGAAGAAGAACAGATAGAAAAGAGAGAGGGGCAAATCTGCAATAAGACCTACACTAGACTTCCCGTTTGCGATGGGATTTACCCAGAACTTCACCGCATCGAGACGTCAAGCCAAAGGAAAGAGCCAGAGGGAACCGCCGTCAAACTTCTGAAAAGGGATAAGCAAAAGAGGAAACCGACGCAATTGACGTTTCGCTTACCCTAGGCAACTACATGAACTCAATCGCAGGGGGATAGGAACCGGAAGGGGGGAGTCACATGAGACAGACAAAAAATAATAGTCATTCACATACCGAATACTCACTGGAATGGAGACTTCAAAAACAAACACCCCGAAAGCAGAATAGAGCAGAAGAACCGAAACGACGGAGATTTTCTTACTAGAGGGAGCTCGCATAAGGGATCCCAGATACCATCATGGGGTGGTATTAGGGACGGGGGACGAGGACTTCTTGGAGCAAAGAACTAGAATCAATGACCTACTTCTCTAGAGAAGAAGGAAATGAGAGGAAGGAAACGGACTTCAACTTAAAACACAAATAAACGAAAGATATTCGTTGACTTAAATGCACATGGGAGGAGACACTCAGGACCAGTTCGGATACAAACACGAAGGACGATAGCAACCAGACATGGAATCTACACTAGCAACCTAAAGGAATAGTCACATGAGGGCCTCGGGAGAAATACAGACATTCCCGAGAGAGAATACAAAACAAACACAGCGAAAAACACCCATTTCCAAGCAAAAAAGAAATTTCCAGCAACTGTTGTTCCCATGCGTATTATGACGAAGGAAGAATTGATAAAAATATCATCGGAGTAATGACGGAAAAAAATGAAACCCATTTTTTACATAGACGGAAGACGAAAACCCTTCAACACAGAAGAATAGAGGTATAAAACACAGACAGTTTCGAAAAAAGAAGAGGAACAGGAAGAACAAAGAAACAGAATGGCACGCTGACACACCACAGAGAGAAACAGGCAGAAAGGCTCAGGGAATAGGAGAATGGGAAGAAAGCATAAAACCCTTCAACACGGAAGAAAGCATGCAGACAACACAACTTCATCAAACCAGAAAAGAAAGGGGAGGGAAATAGGTGGGATTGGGAGGAGATCCCCCCTCAACCAATTGACCTAACCCTCATCAAGACAAGGGGAATTGACTATGACACGTCCGCTCAGAGCATTAAAGCATCAGCAGAGTCGTGGGACCAGAAGGGAAGAGGGATATAGTGTCGATTTGCCTTTTCTCTTGACGACGAACATATCCCTAGTCTCAATACTACACGGCCAGACTCCGTCGAATAGTCGGCATCACTTTAGCTCATTCTCTTACCAATACACTTTGACACGGAGGGCGACTCCCTCTAGGGAATGCTTACTCCCATGCATACTGACGAGGTAAAACGCTGTCAACGGATTCAAAAGGATTTCGTGCTTCCCACCGGGGAATCACTTCGACAGTTAGCTACGATGAAGGAGTTCTTTAGATGAATTGATTTAAATTATGCTCGCTTATGAGCGATGAGATACTTCCCCAGCTTCTTTGCTACTAAAATGGAGAACAGCCCTATTGGAGGAAATGAGTGAAATTCTATCTACGTCTAGTAGTAGTGAATTCTGCATTCATTTCCAGAAGTCGATTTTGTTGCTTTTTTTTTACTCAACCACATCCTCATTTTATTTGCCTTACGACAAAAGGGAGGTTTGTGTTTGATTGTGAGTGATCCAGTAGGATAGGTCAGTCTTACATACTAAACGGACATTTCAGATCTGATGCTGAGTCCTAGGGCTAGTTCAGTTCAACCGCCATGTGACTTGGCTTGCTAAGAGAGTGCTGATGAATATCATATATTGTATTTTTCCTCTCATACTTTATCTATTTTTGTGTATAAATAAATGCTACTCGGGTATTTTCAGTGTCTTTTGCAGGTAATCCGAATTATACAAGGAGGAGACATGAAACAAGAGTTGGACTAGGAAATCAAACGCCGAAAAGTTTCTAAATCGGGCAAGACTACAACATCAAAGTACTTCAGGAATTATAAGTTAAATACAGTTAATAAATTGAAGATTAAAAGAGAAGATACTTCTGCAGAAGAAATTTCAGTACAATTGCTCAATATTTAGCCGCTAAATAGCGGTTTTTACCGCTAAATAGCGGTAATACTGTAGTTTTCGCAGAGGAATTTTCGTCGTGGGCTTAAATGTAATTTTTTAGTTGTTTTCAACTGGTTAGAAATAGGGTTTGGTTTCCGAGACCTATTAAAGGGCTAACCCTTGTATTCTGGATTCTGGATTCTGGATTTTATTTTTGTACGTGATTTTCTCTGTTGAATGAATTGGGGGGGGTTTTGCTGAAGGTCGACGGCACAACACCGTGTCCAGAGGTAACCCATTATTTTTGCAATTTTTATTTTATTTCTGCATAAATTCAATTGCTTTTTATTTTAGGATTTACCGCTTTCTAGATTAGGGTTTATCATTGTATGAATTTAAAATCTAATCTTCCTTAGCAAAAATCATGAGTAGCTGATTAGATCAGCCCTAGGATGTAGATGAAACTAAGATCCACCATGTAATTATTTTCTAATATTTTTCTTCTTAAATAAAATTAATAAAAGCCATGATTTTTCAAATGAAACATTAAAATACGAGGACCCGAAGTTTAGAACTTTGATAGATTATACTTGAATTAGGATTCTTGATAATCTATGCTTAGTTAGGGATTGGGGTTGCTGGTTTTACTATTTTATTTGAATTATCTACAATATTTAGTTTATTTTTATAAGAAGTAGCATCCTTTGATGAGCTATACTTGCACAACACTTGATAGCTCATGCTTAGGGCACTTTAAGTAAAAATTAAACTAAAAAGATCGAATTTTTATGATAGAAGAAAATATTAGAAGTAAAAACATAGTAGGAAATTAGTGGATTCTAAATCCTAGGCTACTTAGATAAATTCGACCTCAACCTAGAACCTTTGGTTAGTCCGTTGAACTATAGAGAAAGTAAGAACGCAGAAACACCCTAGATCCCTGTGAGACGACCTGTACGCTTGCAGTAAATATAACACATCAAGTTTTTGGCGCCATAGCAGTAGAGAGAAAAGAAGGAACAGAAACAGAGAATTGAGAAAGCAACCCTATAGTTGTGTAGATCTATAGAGCAGAATTCTCAAATCAGAGACCAAATAGAGATGATTGAAGACAAGACTCCGATGCAGATCGTCTAATGACCCGATGTCCTTTGGATAGAAAAGAGCTCAAAGAGATGAAGTTGATCGAAGAAGAGGAGAAGTCAGAAAGGAGGATAGGGAAGTGAGGGTGAGAAGAAGTGATGGTGACGGCCCTGTTTACGGTGATGAGTGATTGAGGGGGCTCCAGATATGCCTTCCTTCTGTCCGAGGTACTGCCATATGGGAGGAGGGTGTTAAAAATGCAACAACTCTTCAATGTTAAAGGAATAGAACAATTGGTTAGGTAGGGCGACAGTGCTGCAAGTATCGACGGGAATTGCGACGGTTTGGTTTGGATTGACAAAAATGTGCCTGAGGTAGAGTCAAGACAAGATTAACCTCAGCTCACCGGAGATGGTCCTCCACTGCCACAAAAGTCGCTTATAGAAAAAAGCATAATGCATTTTGTAAGTCTTGTAGAAACCATTGGAAGAACTCTGAGTCAGAACCTAATGTAATGTGTCCTGCAAGATCTCTTGTGACGATGATAGGATTTTGCTCCTTTTCATCGAAGAGAGAGAGGTGTACGATTTCCAATGGAGTGACCCTATGTGGGTCCAGCAAAATCAAAGAACGCATCCAAACGAGATGTGAGATTACCATACAGATTTGGCCACGCAGTTCCTCATATAATCTCACAGTTCATGGGTATCGACAATGTAAATCTGGACTATCAAAATTTCTGATATTCGATGACGGCGTGGAAGTCAGGAGCCCCATTTGGGGAAGCGACCATGGGAAATTCCTCCGGAGGAATTTCCACTATATCCGGCAATTTTGGTGCCAGAGAAGCGACCCTCGAAAGTTTTCACCGGCGGGGGGGGGGGGGGGGGGGGGCTCAGGCTCAGGGATGGGCTCAGGGGCAACTGTCTCCGATGACGATGTTGTTTCATCATCCAATTTAGCTCGCTTAGAATCGGGCTCGTCTGAAGGGTCCTCCTCCTTTTCCCATTTCCTGAGTGAGGAGCTCTGGCAATTAGAGGATACTGCTAAACAAAAATGAGTAAATCCAATGAGGGCCACGGTAAAAGTATCGTCATATTCCGAGAGGTGTTCCATGTATTTTCGAATCGTATCAGCATCAAGATTTCAGCAACTGAATGGGAGTTGTTTAGGACAGGATGAACTATAGAATCGGATGCGCTCGCCCAGCGAGAAAGGCCCTGCCACGTCAAAAAAAGAAAGAAGAGAACGGAAAGAGAACAAGACTTCGTATTTGGTAACTCTATTACTCTAAGGTAGTCATGTTTAACCAGATCCGACGATTTGAGGGGCTGCTGTATACCTAGTCAACAGAGGAGGGAAGAGGGTCCTATCATTAGAAAGCTTGATAGAACTATAAGGGGGAATCGTCGATGGGGGAAAACCTATTCCCTGGGTCTATGGCTCACTTTCTGCCTGCTGAAATCTCTGATCATTCCCCAATGGAAGGAGTTCTTTAGATGAATTGATTTAAATTATGCTCGCTTATGAGCGATGAGATACTTCCCCAGCTTCTTCGCTACTAAAATGGCGAACAGCCCTATTGGAGGAAATGAATGAAATTCTATCTACGTCTAGTAGTAGTGAATTCTGCATTCATTTCCAGAAGTCGATTTTGTTGCTTTTTTTTTTACTCAACCACATCTTCCTCATTTTATTTGCCTTACGACAAAAGGGAGGTTTGTGTTTGATTATGAGTGATCCAGTAGGATAGGTCAGTCTTACATACTAAACGGACATTCCAGATCTGATGCTGAGTCCTAGGGCTGGTTCAGTTCGACCGCCATGTGACTTGGCTTGCTAAGAGAGTGCTGCCATAGCAGTAGAGAGAAAAGAAGGAACAGAAATAGAGAATTGAGAAAGCAGCCCTATAGTTGTGTAGATCTATAGAGCAGAATTCTCAAATCAGAGACCAAATAGAGATGATTGAAGACAAAACTCCGATGCAGATCGTCTAATGACCCGATGTCCTTTGGATAGAAAAGAGCTCAAAGAGATGAAGTTGATCGAAGAAGAGAAGAAGTCAGAAAGGAGGATAGGGAAGTGAGGGTGAGAAGAAGTGATGGTGAAGGCCCTGTTTACGGTGATGAGTGATTGAGGGGGCTCCAGATATGCCTTCCTTCTGTCCGAGGTACTGCCATATGGGAGGAGGGTGTTAAAAATGCAACAACTCTTCAATGTCAAAGGAATAGAACAATTGGTTAGGTAGGGCGACAGTGCTGCAGGTATCGACGGGAATTGTGACGGTGTGGTTCGGATTGACAAAAATGTGCCTGAGGTAGAGACAAGACAAGATTAACCTCAGCTCACCGGAGATGGTCCTCCCCTGCCACAAAAGTCGCTTCTAGAAAAAAGCATAATGCATTTTGTAAGTCTTGTAGAAACCATTGGAAGAACTCTGAGTCAGAACCTAATGTAATGAGGTCCTGCAAGATCTCTTGTGACGATGATAGGATTCATCGAAGAGAGAGAGGCGTATGATTTCCGATGGAGTGACCCTATGTGGGTCCAGCAAAATCAAAGAACACATCCAAACGAGATGTGAGATTACCATACAGATTTGGCCACGCAGTTCCTCATATAATCTCACAGTTCATGGGTATCGACAATGTAAATCTGGACTGTCAAAATTTCTAATATCCGATGATGGCGTGAAAGTCAGGTGCCCCATTTGGGGAAGCGACCATGGGAAATTCCTCTGGAGGAATTTCCACTATATCCGGCAATTCTGGTGCCAGAGAAGCGACCCTCGAAAGTTTTCGCCGGCGGGGGGGGCCTCAGGCTCAGGGATGGGCTCAGGGGCAACTGTCTCCGATGACGATGTTGTTTCTCCTTTAACTCGCTTAGAATCGGGCTCGTTTGAAGGGTCCTCCTCCTTTTCCCATTTCCTGAGTGAGGAGCTCTGGCAATTAGAGGATACTGCTAAACAAAAATGAGTAAATCCAATGAGGGCCACGGTAAAAGTATCGTCATATTCTGAGAGGTGTTCCATGTATTTTCGAATCTTATCAGCATCAAGATTTCAGCAACTGACTGGGAGTTGTTTAGGACAGAATGAACTATAGAATCGGATGCGCTCGCCCAGCGAGAAAGGCCCTGCCACGTCAAAAAAAGAAAGAAGAGAACGGAAAGATAACAAGACTTCGTATTTGGTAACTCTACTACTCTATAGTAGTCATGTTTAACCAGATCCGACGATTTGAGGGGCTGCTGTATACCTAGTCAGCAGAGGAGGGAAGAGGGTCCTATCTTTAGAAAGCTTGATAGAACTATAAGGGGGAATCGTCGATGGGGGAAAACCTATTCCCTGGGTCTGTGGCTCACTTTCTGCCTGCTGAAATCTCTGATCATTCCCCAATGGTAGTGAAGCTTGCTGAGCTTCAGTGGAAATAATCCAGGTGGAAGTACTATTTCGTGATTTTGACAGAAATCATGGAAACCCAGCCCTTTTTGTTTAGGGTTGTTGTGAACGCTTCTGTGCTATATACTTCTCGCATAGATTCTTAACCTGCTGTTCAATATCCGTTGCTGGCTGTTGTTGAGATATAGTCACCTTCTCTTGAACCACTCCAGTAGCTGGTCTTCTGATAAAGGTTTCTCCCACGTAAAGTCTTGCTGTCCTCAGGAGGTTCGGGGGGATCAAATGCTTTTTCCATAATAGATACTCCCTGTCTCCGAGCTTTTCCTCTGAAAGAGCTAACGCTATGATACGAAATTCTAGACTTCGCATCTCGTAAAGTATTTTTGCAGTCTATCTCTACTCTAGTACCCTTTCCGTCACTGCATCAATGGTAGGCAATTGATTCCCTTCCGTCAAAGAGAATCTCCTTCCCTTAATCAACCAGCGAGATAGGAGAACTCAGGAACTGTCTTAGACGTTTGTCCCTTCGACAGCTGATGCCTTATCTTTATCTCTGAACTCAACGCCTTCCCTTTATGAACTATGAACATGGATTGGCCTTCTCCTATTCCCCTGAACCGCCTAATGAATCTCCTCTCTCTGGTCATTGGTTCGACGGTTAGCTTTGTCTATGGAACTGAGCTCCTCTCCTCGGAGCACTAATCTCTCTCGTCTCCTTATCAGTATTATAGCATTGTATTAGGAATCGAAAGCACGCCCGTAAGCAAGAAAGCGATCAATAGTCACTCTCCATCAGGATTCACTCAAAAGTATGATGACTAGGAAAGCCTGCTTGCGGCAGCCCAGTTCTAAAAGCAATGGGTGGGTTTCGTGTTTGATTTTCTCCGTAGAAGCCAAGATTGGGGCTATAGTACTGACTATGCATAGGACTCTACTGACGGTGAAAAGACAGAAGGTATTCCGATGAAATGCTCGTCGATTTTGGGAGGACTATAATGAGGAGGACGACAGACCAATCACGATCCATTAGACAAGAAAGTGGCGTCGGGTGGTTCGAATCCACGTCTTGAGAATGCCAGGGAGGAAAAGGCAAAGGTGGGCCTGCCTTTGGCTTGCAGCATAGAGCTGCGTAGGGGAGCTTGCTAAATGCTAAAAGCTCCCCGAGTCTTTAGTCCATCCCAGGTGGCTTTGGAAAGTATCATATTTATTTAGGTTGAATGATTCTATGTAAAAGCTCCCTGAGTCTGGACGTTGCTCTTTCCTCCACTCTCGCTAGATAGAAGCCATCAATGCAAACATAATCTCAGATGAAATGATTTTAGCTAGACGGGCTCAACCTAAACCGTCCCCCGACGGCAGAAAGAAAAGACGACGGTCTTTATGATGAAGAGATTATGTCATAAAACAAGCCATTTCACTCCTGCTCGCTGACTTAACAAGCTTCTGTAAAGGGAAGCCCAACATTTCACTCGCCATCAAAGCGCCATACGGAGTAAGCGACGATTACCTCTGTACAGTCAGTTGACGAAGGAAAGGAGAAGATATTCGGAACACTAAAGTCGTAAAGCCAGCTGAAAGCTGACAAAAGCAAAGCCTTCCGTCACCGGAGTCTGACATTCCCTGAGTAGGGAATCGCTTAAGAATAGAATGCATACCTAAATTCCGCTTGTATGTGCATGGCTTCCTCTTTTCTTTTGATGACTTCCTTTAGGAGTCCCGAAAGTGTTCTTAGGGCAGCTAACCCTATTCTCATGTCCCCACTCCTTCGATTAGCCGATACAAGAGATGGAGTTAAGCTACATCAGTTATAGAGTCGAATAATGGACCGAAAAGCAATCGATAATCGAAAAGAAGAGCTGGTAACTTTCAGACTAGTTGCTCAAGCAAACTAGCTACTCCTCTCTGGGAACCTGAGGTTATATACCATTTATTTAGTGTGGTTCTATAAGGATCTCCATCTCCATCCGTAGAAATCCATCCCTGGGAGTTCCACCAGAGGCTTGAAGGCCTTCCCCTGGCTCCCGCTTGTGCTGCTAAAACTCAAATTGCCAACTACAGCTCCAGCTTAGTTTCCCTTCCCTAATAGTCAGTGAAAGAAGTCTCCGAAGGTTGAGCAGACGCCTGGGCGTTTACGTCACGTCGCTTGTAAAAACAGAGAGCGATGCGCAAAAAGCAGCTAAGCAACAACTGGGAGAAGACTCACACGATACCCAATACTCAATGGATGGAAGTAGCGAAATCAGCAATAGAAGAGAAAGCCGCAACCATAGTAGATCTACGATCAGAGCAGAAAACGACGTCCGTCGAGTACTTGCCCTGAGACCCGCAAAGATGTAGCCACAAGGGAATCGCGAACCGGAAGTGAGCTTGTGTTAATATCTCATTTTCCAATCTTTCCAATTTTGAGAAGGTGGCTATAAAGGACATCAGAAGGCCTCCCGACCAGAGCTCGTCGACGGCCAACACGATGCACTTATTGATAGTATTACTTTTTGTACATATCCCATTTCTATTTCCTCAGATACTGAAAGAATTATTCATAGTATCTTGGAACTTTTATATTCTAACAACCCTTTATTACACTTTGATAAAGCCCCTCGATATTGTTCTCTAACCCTTTTAGAACAATACAAAGATACCAAAATTCGAGTAAATAGTATTATGGTATCTCCTTTTGATAAAAAAGAATTCTCAGAACAAATCAAAGAATTACTAGATCTAAAATTAATAAGATCTAGTACAACTCCACACTCCTCTCCTGCCTTTATGGTGAGAAACTATGCAGAACAAAAGAAAGGAAAAGCTAGAATGGTTATAAATTATAGAAAATTAAATAGTTATACAAAATTTGATGGTTATTTCATACCGTCAGCTGAACAATTAATAAAACAAGTCCAAGGATCTAAATACTATAGCAAATTTGATACCAAGTCAGGATTCTGGCAAATAAAACTAGCCAATACAGAGTCAATAGAATTAACAACATTTAGCTGTCCTCAAGGTCATTACGAATGGTTAGTAATGCCTTTTGGTTTAAAAAATGCACCCCAAATATTTCAAAAATGGATAAACTCTATATTTGGACACTTACCTTTTGTAGTCGTTTATATTGATGATATTTTAATCTTCTCACATACTTTAAAAGAACATAAACAACATGTATTGCAAGTTGCAAAACTACTACTAGAAAACGGAATTATCCTAAATCCAAAAAAGATTTGTTTATTTAAAACAGAAGTTGAATTTCTTAGAAAATACATAGAAGAAGAACAAATAGAATTACAACAACATATATACACAAAATTAAAAGAATTTCCTAAAACCTTTAAGACTTTAAAACAGTTGCAAAGTTTTCTAGGATTACTAAATTATGGAAGAAAGTTTATTCCTCATTTATCCGAATTAGTACAAAGTCTACAAGAAAAATTAATGGTAGAACAGTCTAAATACAAAGTAGAAAATGGTGAACAACCTAGAAGATTGAAAACAGATAGAATAAGTATTCAGCTATCTCCTAGTGAAGAAAAAGAAATAGAAAAAATTAAACAATTGGTTACTAAACAACCTATCCTTTATTTTTCCAAAGATGAAGAATTAGTAACACTTCAAACTGATACTTCAGATTTATTTTGGGCAGGAATTTTAATTGCAAAACAAAAGGAGATAGTAGCTTATACTTCAGGAAAATTTGCTAAGCCACAACAGAAATATTCCACGTATGACAAAGAATTATTAGCTATAAAATTAGCGATAAAAAGTTTAAAAATCTATTTACTAAATCGCCAATTTATAATAGAAACTGATAATAAAGCAGCAACATAGTTTCTAAAAAAACAAACTATTAATAATCCAGAAGAAAATATTATACGAATAAGAATTGCGTTATATTTGGAAATTATCAATATGATGTTAAATATATTCCTGGTCACACTAATTTTCTTGCAGATCTCTTGACTCGCCTATATGGATGAGGAAAGGATAAAGAGACTCAAGGCCTTAACAGAGAAGGCCAAGCAACCTGCCGAATCACTTTGGCAAACTATAAACAATAAAAAGAATGGAGGAGAAAAGACCCCTATTAAGGGAGGAAACACATCTACCCAGGAAACTGGAGCAAAAGCCAAGATCCCTACTATGGGAGCACAGACCCTGGAAACAGGAGGATCTACAACAAACAAAGAGACTACAAAGGTCTTTCCACCTCCAGGAATGACACTCCTTCCTGGACCTTCTTACAGCAACATCACTGCCGCTCAAAGGCGAGTTCAACAATAGGGGAAACCCTTCGCCTCCACCATCGTCCGAGATTGGTATAATTTAGAGTTGAAAAACTCTAATGAAGTGATTTACAATAAACTTAATAGCTGTTATAGAGCCATCCAATCTAATGACTTCTCTTCTAGAAAATACTGGCTGACCCAGATAGAACAATTAGTTCTATCTATGTTCTCTCACTATTCTCAGGAAAAATCAGAGAAACAAGAAATCATCAAGTCCGTTGGAAAACTCTGTGACTACTCTTTCACATCACAAAGTCCAGACCTTTCTCTAAGGATTGGAACATGGTTTCAGGATTCTTCTCAAGATCAGCAACACTTGAGACGAACTGTAGAAGATATGGAACTCTCAGATTTGGTGAACTTACCAATGAGGGATCAATCTCAAAGGCCTACTATTCATGATAGAAAGCTAGACGGGCTCAACCTAAACCGTCCCCCAAAGGCAGGAAGAAAAGACGACGGTCTTTATGATGAAGAAATTATGTCATAAAACAAGCCGTTTCACTCCTTGTCGCTGACTTAACAAGCTTCTGCAAAGGGAAGCCCAACATTTCACTCGCCATCAAAGCGCCAGACGGAGTAAGCAACGATTACCTCTGTACAGTCAGTTGACGAAGGAAAGGAAAAGATATTCCGAACACTAAAGTCGTAAAGCCAGCTGAAAGCTGACGAAAGCAAAGCCTTTCGTCACTGGAGTCTGACATTCCCTGAGTAGGGAATCGCTTAAGAATAGAATGCATACCTAAATTCCGCTTATATGTGCATAGCTTCCTCTTTTCTTTTGATGACTTCCTTTAGGAGTCCCGAAAGTGTTCTTAGGGCAGCTAACCCTACTTCTCATGTCCCCACTCTTTCGATTAGCCGATATAAGAGATGAAGTTAAGCTACATCAGTTATAGAGTCGAACACTGGACCGAAAAGCAATCGAAATAAAAAAAAAAGAGCTGGCAACTTTCAGACTAGCTGCTCAAGCAAACTAGCTACTCCTCTCTGGGAACCTGAGGTTATATACCATTTATTTAGTCTGGTTCTATAAGAATCTCCTTCTCCTTCCGTAGAAAGCCATCCCTGGGAGTTCCACCAGCGGCTTGAAGGCCTTCCCCTGGCTCCCGCTTGTGCTGCTAAGAACTCAAATTGCCAACTACAGCTCCAGCTTAGTTTCCCTTCCCTAATAGTCAGTGAAAGAAGTCTCCGAAGGTTGAGCCGACGCTAGGGGTTTATGTCACGTAGCTTGTAAAAACAGAGAGCGATGCCCAAAAAGCAGCTAAGTAACAACTGGGAGAAGACTCACACGGTACCCAATACTCAATGGATGGAAGTAGCGAAATCAGCAATAGAAGAGAAAGCCGCAGCCATAGTAGATCTACGATCAGAGCAGAAAACGACGTCCGTCGAATACTTGCCCTGAGACCCGAAGTGATGTAGCCACAAGGGAATCGCGAACCGGAAGTGAGCTTGTGTTAATATCTCATTTTCCAATCTTTCCAATCTGAGAAGGTGGCTATAAAGGACATCGGAAGGCCTCCCGACCAGAGCTCGTCGACGACCAACCCTTACACAACAGCCAATACGATGGGTTAAGCTAAAACATAGGACAACTCGAGCTAATCGAT
Organism: Dracaena cambodiana; assembly: GCA_036321105.1. Taxonomy (NCBI): domain Eukaryota; kingdom Viridiplantae; phylum Streptophyta; class Magnoliopsida; order Asparagales; family Asparagaceae; genus Dracaena; species Dracaena cambodiana. The sequence continues at coordinate 53,802,797 of JAYEPQ010000002.1, forward strand.
GGCTCCGGGACTATAGTGAGACTTCCGGAGTTGCCATTTCACTACTTTTCCAGTCGACGCCCTGTTCTACGCTACAATCTACACATACCATACACGGAAACTAGAGTCTCATTTTGCTGAAACCCCCGTCTCATTACCAGATTTGGTCTCATTGCTCTCGTTGCTGACACCAAGACATCTCCATCAAAGAAAACTACCCTCGTCATCGACACATATCACATGCCCGTTCTGTTCACTTACACTCACTGCTTCGCTCATCCATTCAATCCTTTCTTTTCGACATTACATTCCCTTATTCCCGCGAGTAAACTACCCCGCTCCGTCGCATCGGATAAGTGCAACAACCATTTCGTTCGATTGCCCACGCTTACTTACGCTTAGCTAGTGTGACTTGGGAATCGATGACAGGCAGCTGACAGGACTATGTCGACCATAGTTCCAAACTATGAGCTAAAACTCGATGGAGATATTCTATTTAAACCAAAAAGTAATTACTTTTGCACTTGCATTCGATGCAGCCTTCAGGCCTCCTTCCCCTAGGGAGTTACAGAGAAGACTCATTTGGAGACTGGAGTTCGACACTCCTACTTTGAAGTAAGCCAACGAACTACAAAGAAAATGAAAGAGCAACATACTACATCCTGGTTACATATGGAGAAAGACCCCATGATTCTACCAGCCATCTCTCCGAAGGAGACGACGTTAAACCCTGACAATTAGTTGATTATAGTCCGGAACCAAAAGAGAATATCAGAATACACATGGAAAATATTTCTAGGCTGATACCATCGTCAGAAAAATGGGCAGAGTCTGAGGCAATTTAGATTGGGAGGGGGAGATTCTCGGGTTCCGAAGCTTTCTTCCTTCCCTCCCATATTTCCGATCATTCTTCTATAATTGTCAAGTTGTCAGAGTTGCCTAGATTGAATAAACCTTTCGACATTATTTGACAAATGGGCTCTTCATCCGTCCCATCTTCCTTTGGTAGAGGAGTGGTCGAGGGAAGTGGAGGGCACTCTATGTTTTGGTTATGTACTGACGCTTCAAAAACATCAGACAGTAGGCTCGATGCATTATTTTTGAAATGACGTCCCAGTTTTCTTACCTCAATAGTAGAGTTGTACAATCTCGAGAGCAGATGGAACATGTTCAGCATCAACGTCAAACTTAACCCTTCTGATCCTAAGTTGGGAAAGGAAGAGGTAAGGGCTGTGAAGGAGTATGGGGACCCTAGGGAGTTACAGAGAAGACTCATTTGGGAGTTCGACACTCCTACTTCGAAGTAAGCCAACAAACTACAAAGAAAAAGAAAGAGCAACATACTACAACCTGGTTACATATGGAGAAAGACCCCATGATTCTACCAGCCATCTCTCCGAAGGAGACGACGTTAAACCCCGACAATTAGTTGATTATAGTCCGGACCCAAAAGAGAATATCAGAATACACATGGAAAACATTTCGAGGCTGATACCATCGTCAGCAAAATGGGCAGAGTCTGGGGCAATTCAGATTGGGAGGGGGAGATTCTCGGGTTCCGAAACTTTCTTCCTTCCCTCCCATATTTCCGATCATTCTTCTATGGTTGTCAAGTTGTCAGAGTTGCCTAGATTGAAGAAACCTTTCGACATTATTTGATAAATGGGCTCTTCATCCGTCCCATCTTCCTTTGGTAGAGTGGTCGAGGGAAGTGGAGGGCACTCTATGTTTTGGTTATGTACTGACGCTTCAAAAGCATCAGACAGTAGGCTCGATGCATTATTTTCGAAATGACGTCCCAGTTTTCTTACCTCAACAGAAGAGTTGTACAATCCCGAGAGCAGATGGAGCATGTTCAGCATCAATGTCAAACTTAACCCTTCTGATCCTGAGTTGGGAAAGGAAGAGGTAAGGGCTGTGAAGGAGTATGGGGAGCTCTGTAGGGCAGAGGTTATTAAATACTCGACCAACCCGTCGATCCTAACCCTCGGGAATGAATTTTCAGCCAATTCGATGATCTTTTGAGAGTTGCAGATTGATATGAATATAAGCGACAAAGAAATTTTTATACGCGTGAATGACCGGGACTCGTCCTTTCGGCGATCGAGCAGAGCTCTACAGGTGAAAACAGTGGTGGAAGGGGGTACACCACCCTATCTTCTAGAAAAGAACGAATGTGGGAGCGGAAATAGAGAGGGAAAAGCCTTTTTTAAGAGAATAGAGCTGAGTCGTATAGCTTCACATATCCCTAGCAAAAAATGTTCCAATCAAAAAATGGTTTTGCATGGTATGGTTATTATTCCATTCTCACATCCCTCTAAACAAAGCAGGAAACCATAGTGCGCGCATTTGGTGCACTATTGAATAACATTCCTATAATGTGGTCAAACCATCTCCAGGAGGTCCTCCAATGTCGGTTGGCTAGTCGATCTTCCTCTCTCTGAATTGACATTTTGATCACCCTCGTTGTACGTCACTATGGTTTTGCTTAGTCACAGGTAAATCATCACATTTGGAAAATCAAAATTGAGAGCCGGTTACTCATCTTTTTCCGGGTGGTTATGGTTCCCTAATTCCCTCCGCCTAGGGTTTTCCCTCAGAGACGTCGCGTGGGATGGGATAGACGGGGGCTTTTAAGCCACATCACGCTTTTCAGGGATAGATCGATGATGCCATTTTTCTTCTAGAGATGTCTTTTCTCTGGTTCCTCCCGAAATCATCGGATCCCGGGCTGGAGTCGGGGTAAGGTTGCCATTGATAAGCCGCTGACTTTTGTCAATTGACTTCCAACGAAGAGGGGACTCCCTAAATCGACGTTAGCTTGCCTGATTCGGACAGGTTTACTTCTGGATGTAGGATCGCTGACCCCATTCCTCGAGCTTTTGAGTTCTCCACTTCAACTTCCTGAGCTGACCCCTTTCGGAAGGGAAGGTGTGGATCCTCGATCCGAGTTGTCGAAAGAAAGTTTCGATGTCAGTGAGTAGAAGAAAGCGGAAAGAAGAGTAGACTGTCAGAACTATGTTAAAGGTTGGGTGTTAAAATCACACATCTTTCCTATTTTATTTTACAGATGGACAAAAAAAATGTTATGTTCGAGACTAAGAAGTTGTAACTGAGCCATCCTCTCTAGCAGAACCTACTAGTCCCTCGGAATTTTCCGAGTGGCGGCTGGTGTCTTTCTTGCCCGAGACCATGGGTAGCTTCATCGATTGGAAAAGTGTATTCCCTGCTGATGGCGTCTTTCCTCTCATTCATCTCGAAGAGAATGAAGAAGTGAAGTGGGCCTCCCAAAATCGGTACCTAGCATTTTGCTCTATCTTGGGCTATCACACCACAGAGTGGGATAGTTAAACCAGACCACTGAAGGTCTCCATGCCGACATGTGAACCCGTCATGTGAATCTACTCCCGAAGATTCTCCTGATCTTGTATCGGTTTCAGATACCAGTATAGAAGATTCCCATCCAAACCCTGTCATCGGACCTGTCTTCAGTCCTTCCCTACAGAGTGTATCTGGCTACCCGACGCTTCCTTCTTTTTGACAAGACATCTCCTTTTGTCTTCGATCATCGTAGTTGATCTCTTCGAACCTACATTTGGTTTAGGTGCATTGACGAATCCCCTTCCTCAAGACCAGCTTCCATACCTGCTTTGCTTTTCGGTTTATCAAAAAAGATGACTTGCTTTTCCCACCGTTCGTCGGATTCCAATCACCTAATTGCGTAAGTAGTATATACTGATAGAGTTCCCCTTCCCAATGCTGGGTCAACTCTGAAAGAGGAAAGAAGATCGATGGACTGGTGTTTAGTTTAGACAGTGGGATATGCTTGCTTTCCCTTGCAGTCCTCTCTTCGTTGCATGACAGTTGACCGACTCAACCAATTTATCATTTCTACCGGCAACTTTGCCTACATCCACTACTATCTGAAGCAGATGTAGCTGAGCGAGGCTCGGATTCTGAGGCTCGAAAGAACGAGGCACTTGCATCTTTGCAATTTTGTATGATGAGACCCGTCAATCTAGGCTTTCAGACTCTTCCAGTAGGTGCACCGTTAACTTCGTCATTTTTTTTGATTTTCTTCGAGATTGGGTGGCTGTTTAGTCTACCGCTCATGTGAAAGCCATCGACATTGCATTCTCTATTCTTCCATTTTGTCGTTGGAAAAACCAATGCCGACGTCTTGGTAAGTTTCTATTGATTGATCTTTTTGGGAGCAGAGCAGTCACAGAATGGAAAGCAAAATGATGGCAGAGTTATTCAGGATATTTTTTCTGGAAATACTAAATGAGAAAATAGACTATCTACAAGATCTTCAGGAAAAAGCAAGAATGAGTGCTGAAGGGAGTATTGAGGATGGCAACAGCGACAGCCCACTTGAGGAGTGTTCCATTCACCCATTAATTCTAATGAAGATGGACAACTTTTATTTCTCATTCACAAATCCATCCGTGTCTATGTTGCTAACTCTCCGTTTGGTCCTACTTCTTCTTTTTTTTGTTACGAAAATGGGAGGGGGGAAGTTAGTGCCAAATGCTTGGCAGACCTTGAAAGAGCTTATTCATGATTTTGTGCCGAACCTAGTAAACGAACAAATAGGTGGTCTTTCTAGAAATGTTAAACAAAAGTTTTCCCCTCGCATTTCGGTCACTTTTACTTTTTCATTATTTCGTAATCCCCAGGGTATGATACCCTTTAGCTTCACAGTGACAAGTCATTTTCTCATTACTTTGGCTCCCTCATTTTCGATTTTTATAGACATTACGATCGTTGGATTCCAAAGACATGGGTTTCAATTTTTTTTTAGCTTCTCATTACCCGCAGAAGTCCCATTGCCATTAGCACCTTTTTTAGTACTCCTTGAGCTAATCCCTCATTGTTTTCGTGTATAAGCTCAGGGATACGTTTATTTGCTAATATGATGGTCTGTCATAGTTCAATAAAAATTTTAAGTGGGTCTGCTTGGACTATGCTATTTATGAATAATTTTCTTTATTTTATAGGAGATCTCGGTCCTATATTTATCGTTCTCGCATTAACCGATCTGGAATTAGGTGTAGCTATATCACAAGCTCATGTTTCTACAATCTCAATCTGCATTTACTTGAATGATGCTACAGATCTCCATCAAAATGAATCCTTTCATAATTGAATAAAAACGAGGAGCTGATCGTTGACTGGAAGTTGTTTTCGGTTCGATTCTCTTCCTACGTGATGTGGTAAAAAAGACTGAATCAACGAGATATAACATGCCTGCATTAAGATTTAAAACATGTCGTCTACTTCTAGGAAACGTTTGGAACAGAGAACTCTCTCCGATACAATGCTGCATCTCCGAAAATTGAGAAACAAGAGAAGATCCATTAAAAGAAATCTTTCTCTAAGAGAAAATCTAAAAAGTAACATCAAATCACAAACTACATGAAAGTTGCCCCTTTATTATGGGGATTTACCTAGAAGAGAGATGCATAGAGGAAGAGAACGAACTTCATATATCTCTTTTCTACTCAATCAAGAGAACGAACGTCAGACGCTTCTTGACGCAAAAATCCCATCCATGAAATTTATCGAGAAAGCAACGCCATTGTTCTGTGTTGGATGTCCTATCCAGCAAGTGTCGTGACACTCCAACAGCATCCCTACTTATGTTATCCCACCGTCAGGATGAAAAGCGTCATTCCCATCGGTGTAGAGCTGACCATCCTTTTCCCAAAAGCGAGGAGTCCTTCCCTCTGTCGACAGCGTCATAGTAGGTTCCGGGATACTGCTTCCTATTGTAGACCCTCCATTGATCCTATGATGAAAGGGTGCTCCTAAAATGGCTCACAGTAGTTATCTCCTTTAGCTTCGATGCTCATGATGCTCTGCTTTCCGAAAAGCTGGAAGCATCAGCCAGACGATTTGTGCATCCCGGCTTATACTCTATACACATATCGAACTCAACCTATGAAGTCTTGCCATCGTCGCGTCGCTTCGGCCTGAGCTTCTTCTGTGTTTGGAAAGGGATGGTGGCTATCTTATCCATTCGGACAACGAATTTTGACCTGAGCATACCGTGTCTCCGACATGCGTAGACAGTGCACTATGGCAGTCATTCCCTTTTCATCGTACTGTGTATTTCTGCTCAGTGTCATTGAGCTTACGACTCTCATAGGCGATTGGGTGCACTTCGTCGCATGACCAACTCCACCGATAGCATAGTCCGAAGCATCGGTATGTACCTCGAACGGCTGTGATTTGGCAAGGCCAGCACCGGATCAGCCATGATGGCTCCCTTCGACGTTCTCGATGGGCCTCATCGATATTCTCTTAGATAGAGGCCATGGTTGGTTCTTCATCGACAGATCTCCGTCAAAGGTGCAGCCCGACCCGAAAAGCCATCGGATGAACATACTACCGTAGTTTACCAGGCCGATAAAAAGATCTGGAATCATATACCGTCTGATGAGGGATTCCATTCCTCTATGGCCTTCACTTTCTCATTGTCCATGCAAATGGTCCCTCCCCTCTGTCCGATGTACAAGGAACGACGCTGATTGTTGAGCAAAAGATCACTTCTCTTTCATCGACATAAAGCGGGTTGTCGCATAATATCTGGAAGACATCTCGTGACATGCTCCACGTGCTCTTTGATGCGTCCCACTATAGACCACAATGTCATCGACGATATACCACCACAAAACGGTCTAGGTCGGGGTGGAACAACCGGTTCATCGGGGTGCAAAATGTTGCTGGGGCATTGGTAAGGCCAAAAGGCATCACCAGAAACTCGAAGGCACCAGGTAGGGTGACACGATGGGGGATTTGCCTCATTGCCCTCAGCAATTCAGACCTAATAGTAGCTTGACCGAAGATCTCACTTCGAAAAGTACTGACGCGAACCCCGTTAAGAATAACGAGACCTGTATAACAAAAGGAGAATCCAAGAACGTTCTCGATGAGGTTTGGATGAGAGACCTCGACCCATTGCTTCAACAAAAAAACAAGAATCTCGGTATAATTGACCTCAAACCATTGTTTAAAGCGAAGTAAGAACCTTGGTATAAGGAAGACGCCACAAACGGTAGTGGAAAGCCGTTTGATAAGTCGATGATGAAAGCCACGGAAGAATTTCGATAAGTTCGAATAGTCCTTCAGAACCAAAGAGAATAAACTCACCAATTATCTGTAAACTGTATGTCTTCTATTCCATTAGACGCCTTATTTATAGGCTAAAGAAATATAAGGAAAGTTCCTACAAGGAAAGTTTAAGAAATAGAAACAAAACAAATGGAAACAATCAGCCCCTTAATTTGGCTGATCAATACAAGAAAAATTCTAGAAATAAAATAAAAGGAAACAATCAGGTTTGACCTGATTCTTCTAGTAGTTTAAACATGTTGATGCATCTTTGTTGAACACGTGAACCATCCTCAATGGCCTCTACGAATTTGCTTGAGCCCAAAGCTCTTGAATCAGCCCATTAAGTGCATCTTTGAACTTCTTTTCTCGTGCTCTAGTAACCGGCCAGTTGGAATTTGAACTAGATCCTTTGTAGTCATGCCATTATTTGCATTATTTCCTTCCTCTTGAAAAGGATTTGCCCTCAAATCATCACCTACATCAAAAGGACTCAAATCAGTAACATTGAAAGTAGCACTGACATTGTACTCACCGGGCAAATCTAGCTTGTAAGCGTTGTCATTGATGCGCTCTAGAACTTGGAAAGGACCATCGCCTCTTGGAAGTAGTTTGGAACGTCTTCGCGCTGGAAATCTCTCTTTTCTCATATGCAACCAAACCCAATCTCCGGATTCAGAAATAAGCTTGTGACGCCCCTTGTTGGCTTGTTTTACATACTGCTCCATTCTTCTCTAAATGTTGAGCCTTGCCTTCTCAAGTATCTGTTTAACAAAATTAGCGTTTTTCTTTCTATCCAAATTAACACGCTCAGAAATAGGTAATGGAGATAAATCTAATGGAGTCAAAGGATTAAACTCATAAACAATTTTAAACGGTGAGAATTTAGTAGCAGAATGAATAGACCTATTATAAGCAAACTCAACGTGTGGTAAACACTCTTCCCATATTTTGATGTTATTTTTAATTATCGCCCTCAATAAAGTAGACAAAGTCCTATTTACTAATTCGGTTTGATCATCAGTTTGTGAGTGACAAGTAGTAGAAAACAAAAATTTGGTACCTAACTTACACCACAAATTCTTCCAAAAGTAGTTTAAGAACTTAGCATCTCTATCCGAAACAATGGTTCTAGGCATGCTATGCAATCTCACAATCTTCCTGAAGAACAAATCAGTAACATGCGAAGCATCATCTGTTTTGTGACATGGGATAAAGTGTGCCATTTTAGAAAATCTATCCACAACCACAAAAATCGAATCTCTTCCACGTTTAGTCCTAGGTAATCCTAACACAAAATCCATTGAAATATTAATTCGAGGCTCACTAGGAATGGGCAGAGGAGTATACAAACCGTTGGGCTGCACTCTGGATTTAGCTTGCCTACATGTGACACATCCACCATAAATTCGCTCAACATCTAGTTTCATGTATGGCCAATAGAAGTATTCCTGCAAAATAGCTAAGGTCTTAGCAACCCCAAAATGTCCCATTAATCCCCCTCCATGGGATTCCTACACTAACAAATCCCTCAAAGAACAGTTAGGCACACATAACTTATTTTCTCGAAATAAGAACCCATCATGTCTAAAGAACTTACCATAAGCGTTTTTCCCACAAGTCTGGTACTCTTCACAAAATTCATGGTCATCAATATATAAACTTTTAATGTGTTCAAAACCAAGCAATTTTGCATCAAGTGTAGAGAGTAATAATGCATACCTGCGAGAAAGTGCATCGGCGACCACATTCTCCTTACCTTATTTATACCGGATGACATATGGAAATGTCTCAATGAACTCTATCCAACGAGTATGCCTTTTATTTAGCTTGTCTTGGCCCTTCAAGTGTTTCAAGGACTCATGATAAGTGTGAATCATGAACTGCTTAAGCCATAGGTAATGTTGCCATGTCTCCAAAGCTCGAACCAATGCATCCAACTCCTTATCATAAGTCAGATAGTTTAAGCCTGCCCCGCTTAATTTTTTTCTGAAGTAAGCAATTGGTCGTTCCTCCTGCATAAGAACTGCGCCTATGCCAATACCTGAAGCATCACATTCAATCTCAAATGTTTTAGAAAAGTTAGGTAAAGACAGTAAGGGGGCGTTAGTTAGCTTCTCTTTGATTAGCTGAAATGCCTTCTCTTGTTCTTCTCCCCATCTAAATCCGAGTTCTTCTTGATCACTTCGGTAAGTGGTGCAGCTATGCTACTAAAGTCCTTCACAAACCATCGGTAACAAATAGCAAGTTCATAAAAACTACGAATATTGCTTACACTTGTGGGACTCGGCCACTCTTGGATTGCATGTACTTTCTCTTCATCAACCTGTATACCCTGTGCACTAACAACAAATCCTAAAAATACAAGCTTATCGGTGCAAAAAGTACACTTTTTCAGGTTAGCAAATAACTTTTCTTTCCTAAGCACATCTAAAACTGATTTCAAATGTACGGTATGATCATCTAAGTTTTTACTATAAATGAGTATATCATCAAAATAGACAACAACAGACCTCCCTATAAATGCACGCAAAATATGATTCATAAATCTCATAAAAGTGCTTGGTGCATTAGTTAACCTAAAAGGCATAACTAACCATTCATACAAATCATATTTTGTTTTAAAAGCAGTTTTCCATTCATCTCCTTCTTTCATTCTAATCTGATAATAACTACTCTTTAAATCAATCTTAGAGAACACACAAGAACCATGCAACTCATCTAATATATCATCTAAGCGAGGAATAGGATGACGTTATTTTACCGTTATGTTGTTGATGGCTCGGCAATCAACGCACATTCTCCACGTCCCATTCTTCTTAGGTACAAGTAAAACTAGAACGGCGCACGGACTCATGCTCTCCCTCACGTACCCCTTCTCCAACAACTCACTTACCTGCCGTTGAAGCTCTTTTGTCTCCTTGAGATTGCGCCTATAGGCCGGTCGGTTTGGAATTGTCGCACCAGGAACAAGCCATCAAAAGGAAAGAGAAGCGTGACCTCTTCGACTGCTACGTCATCATTGCTGGCTGCAGCACCGGACTACCGACCATTCAAACCCGAAATGCCCTTCATTTGTTTAATCAGGAGTTTAGAGTAGCATTGGCAAGCGTCCAAAAAGAGATGATCTTCCCCCTTTTTCTCTCCTTTTCAGGATCAAACATCAATTCGATGCGGAAGGAATAAAATGATTCAATAAACTTCTTTTATCTCCGGTCAATCAATCGGCTTCTCTTTAGATGGAGGGTTCTTCCTCCTGTAGTTGATCTTCTTCTCCTTGCTAGGCTCGGGTGAGAGGATAAGCAACCAAAGGATTCATTATCGGATCCCACGGGGAGGAGATTACCGAATCTGGATGGAGGAGAAAGGAAGGAAGAATCCCCTTTTGCTCCGACAGATTTACCTATAGAGATGGAACGTTCTGATTAAAGATGGATCCGGCCCGGAAGTTCAATTATTCTGAAACCCTCCATCGATCAAAGCAGCAAAACCCTGAACCTCCATCCCATTCCTCTATCCAAAACCTTCGTCTGCCTAGTTGTTCTTCATCACTGGATCCCCTTCTCTAGTCGGATTTGAGAAAAAAGATGGACACATTTGGGATGGTTCACCAAACCGCAAAGGAAGGAAAGGAGTGAATGTCCAATTCCCACCTCTTCTACCTTTGAGACGGAAATAAGGAGAGACGGGAAATGACAGTTCCAAATGTCCTTTTCCACTCCGGATCAACTCTCGGTAAATCGAGGGGCCTACCGTCAGATAGAAAAGCCTACACCTCCCATCTTCTTTGGAGAAGGTCTTCTCCGGGCCCGACCTCTTTTCCGGCTGACGAGAAGGAAAGAGAGCTTCTTCTTGAGGTGACGAACAACTGTCAATGGAGATTCTCCGAACAATCTCCTCTTTAAAATCTCCTCTTTTCGGGCGGTGGATGGCATTCCTTCGATAGGGAAACAAACAACTTTGAGAGAGACAGCCTCTTCTTTTTTAATCGATCACTAGTGTCGGTTTGGGAGTACTTCCAGAAGGAAAAGAGAGGGTGGGTGGGAATGACGAAGTGCGATAAGCAGTGGGTACGTTAACTCCCTCGTTTGATCAAACAATTTCTCCGAATGGAGGAGCAAACAACGTTGGCTTCTCTTGGTGGGAACGACGAGGGCTATCCACGTGGCCCTTTTAAACAAATTCCATCGAACCCTAGAATTTCAGAATTCTACGCTCGTTCTGAACCTCATTTCTCTTGGGTTGGTTCCCCTATCCTCGAGTCCTCCATCTCCCTTGCTGCTGGTAAATTTCCGTATAAAATGGAACGACACTACTTTCATTGGCTCGCCTCCTGATGGAGAGATGCATTGACAATCTTCTGTCTTGTTTTGTCACTACCGATGAAATTCTCATTCCCACCTGACAGTCAGGAGGGGAAGAATTTCAATCACCACTCGTCTACATGTTTACAACTTCTCGATTCTACGGGATGGAGAAGTAACCTTTTGATTCATTTCTTCTTCTGGTCCATCCATCGACAGTGGTTTGTTTGCCAGAAAAGATCAGATTGATTTACCATACTGCTTCCCTTTCTCTCCCAGAAGTGAGTGGGTGATGAATGGATATGAACTCCTAGACTACGAAAGAACTGTAAAAAAGCCTGGGTTGTACGACTTACCCACCCACATGAATACCAAAGTGATTTTTGAGTTCCTGTCGCCGGGTGTTGTCGTCGAGTAAAAGAGGGTGAAGTTCCGGAATAAGAGACTGTTGATTTATGCTGGCTTCGGAGCATCGATGCACCTGAATCCTCCCCAGCGGGTAACACCATATTCCACCTCCGGATTTAACACACACCATATTTCTATCGATGAACAGCGGATAGACGGATCTCTCTCGTTTTCATCTCGTGCTAGATGCAACAATAGCTCTGTACTTTTTCCTTCTCGCGAACCACAGGAGCGCCTAGTGCCTAGAAGAGCAAAGTTCATTTTCCTTCCAGGGTAAAGCAGCGCATCAAAAAGGACTGGCCTGTCAAATGTCCGGTTCCTTCGCGAACAAAGTTCAGAATCAACAAGGGTTCGTAGAACGAAGGGAGTGTACAACTAGGGCGCAACCCCGCTTTTTTGTTGGAGAGATAGAACGGAGTTCTTCGCGAAGTTCGAGACAAAGGAAAAAAGAAATGTTTCTCTATTGCCTGTTCGTTTTGAGACATTATGGCTTTGAGGTCGACCCCGGTAACAAAAAAGGAATCCATAAAAACTTGGAATCCAACACCATGATAAAATCTACCCTCATGTCTCGACCATGTCCCTAAGATTTGATAAAAGAAGGGTGCCTCTGCAGTTAATATGTTGTAATTTGATAGGTTATTAGGAATATTACGGAACGAAAGACAAAGGAAAGGATGAAGAATGCACAAAAATGCAGGTGCTGCACCAAATGCTGGTGGTTGTTTCTTGTTGTAAGTGAATGCAACGAAAAGACCCAGAAAGAAAGAATAATGAGAGAATTCATTTATTGACATTTCGTGCTCATTTCAAAATTTCTGCTTTGTTATTCCCATCATCTGGTAACCACGGATGATCCCAATCTCCTGTAAGTAAGGGCATCTTTTTGATATGTCTCAGTCTCCGTGGTAAAGAAGAGAAAATGCATCAAGTCATTTATCAACGAAAGTGGACGATCATGATGGTCCCTATATCTCTGAGGGGTGTACCACGTCGGGGAGTCTTCAAGTCAGCTTAAGAGAGAGCTCGGCTCAAAAGAAAAAGTCACTTTTCTTATTCTTATCCTGTGGAATTGAAGCTTCAGGTGAGCGAAGGTAGAGTTGAGGCGAGCAAGTCCGTAGCGAACTGGACAGCTGCCTCTTGGGGGACTACTAGGGTCCCTTGGGCCAACTTTTTCTTCTTCTTGGCTGGCCCTTCTTTTGGGGGTCCATGGCGTTTGACAGTCGGACTCCGGGAATGAGTGATTACAGGTTGGGAAGCATCTCCAACATCAGCGTCATCATCATCACCATCATTGTCATCTCCATCAGAGTCGCTAACATCTGATGGATCGGCCGCCGCGCCAAAGAATTCATCCATTCCTTTTACCCTTACTCTCTTTGCCCCCTTGCGGCTAGAGTAAAAGGCCTCTATTTCCTTACAACAACTCTGGTTGATGGAGAAGTTGGGCACGTCAGCGTTGGCGACGCTGTACCACGTGCAAAAGCTCAGTATCATGCTCAGTTCTGGCAACTTCTAAGGCAAGACGAATTCAGCCCCGGTTCCACTAGCTACAAAGTGGAACCAGCCGCGGGCACCCTCATACAAATTCCCTTCATAGGCCAGCTTCTTGTTTGGGTTACCCATATAGAGTTGAGAGTACCCAAACTAACGAGCGAAACGGCTGGGGGTGTATGGTTCAATGTAATACATGGTGTCTTGTTGATACACCAAGTGTTCGGATCGGATATTAAAGAGCAACCAGAACGCTCCTAAGGATAAGACGGTGAAATTGTCTGTTCCCAAGATATCCTTGAATTTGGGCCTGTATTCTCCACCAGGGAAGTCAGGGAAGCACAGGAAAATTTCATAATTCTTGTGTTGGCGAAGTGTCTTCCGGATTTGAGACATGTAATGACTCTTCAATGAGGAGCATTCGTATAATTCCACAAGGAAGGGCTTGTCACCTGAGAGATGTTCAGCCGCACTCATTAAAAAGAGACAGTGCATGACAAGCCACGCCATTAAATAAGTATAGGGCATCTCCACCCTAGGGTTTGGAGTTTTCGACTTGGCAGTCTCCTTCGACTTGCCTTTTCCTTTCCCTTTCCCCTTGTCGGTGGGAATGAAACCATTACAGAGCGCTCGTAGTCCACTCTGCAGATTGCTTACCATGGCAGAAACTCACAATGAAAGTATAATGAAAGTATAGAGAATAGTCAAGGAGAGCAATACGAAATTACTGATGAAGATATTGAAAAGCTAAAGCTGTCAATACCTCATGCAAAACCAAACGAAGTATACAGTTCTCAATCTAAATTTAAATCATTATGGTCAAATAAAAATACTTATATATTTGAAAGAATGCAATGAAACATAGAATTAAAAGGAGATGAAGATTTCACTTCTATAAAGATACTAAATATAGCACAAATAGAAAAAATTAAACAAAAATATCCTAAGAAAAAATATCTACATATAGGATTAATATAAATAAAGATAACTGGTCTATTCAGATCCCGGATAGACACTCCTATAATGATAATATGCTGTGATGAAAGGATAATAAATAATCCCCTACACAGTATATTAGGTGGAGCAAAATCCAACCTTGCAAATAAAATATTTGGTGTAAACATACATCCAGATTTTTGTATTAGTCTAAATAATAAAAATATAGAAAAAGCTTTTACATTATCTATAAATCTAAAAGAAATAGAAATGTTACCTGGATCCAAAATATTAGGGATACAATGGGAACATTGTTTAGCCCTAAATGAAACATCTACATTTAGATCAGTATTATCTACACAATTTATTAAATTATACGAAGTAGGAAATGGTAAGATTATACAACCTAAATTAGTAGATATTAAACATCTGAAATATGATAATGAAATGCAATTTTTCTTAAAAACATGAAAGCCAAAAATGCAACTACCTGTCGAAATATTTATAGCTTCGGGAAATACAATTTCTACAACAATACTTAATCCAACTCTTCCCAGGAGTTTAAGCACTACTTATTATAGAAATACCCAACTACATTTAGATCCTAGTAGAGCTAGTACCTCTACTATAGAAACTAATTTAGAAAATACAACTATCGAAGGAAGAACACAGAAGCTCTTAGATCAACAAAAAAGACTACAAGAACAGCATGTTATCAGATTATCATCTTCTTCAAATTATGTTGGACCTTAAAGCAACCGCAGAATCCGTCGATCATACCGCGACGCAATCTCTAGGTAGTGAGGCTGGTGTGCTTCTAAAGACGGTCATGGCTCCTCCTTCAAGTCCCACCACCAGACTTGTATCCCCTGGTATGTTTCTTTCAGATTTTATATACTATCTTCTGTTCATTTTTCTTTATTATATGTAACACTCCTTTTTTTGTTTTCTGAGATGCAGGTAGTTAGCTCCATTCTCTCATGCATTCAACTACCAGAGTGGAGTCCGAGGAGTTGGTCGACTACTCTGGCACCACCAGCTCAGTGGGTGGTCTTGGTAGTTCGGCGGAGGAGTTTGGCATGGATTATTTCACGCTAGCTCCTCTCTCTATTCCTACTTCAGCTCCTTTAATCGACGAACTCGGGAGTGATGATAGGACAGAGGTCATCGTCACGGCCGCAGCAAGAGATGCTCCCCTATCTCCAAGTCTGCCATCTCCAACACCAATGGTCTGCTCCGAGGAAACTTTTCCAGTGGTTGTTGGTGTGCCCTCTGCTCCTCAGCCAGCAGTATTAACGCCCTTTACCATTATGGCTGTCGAGACATCGGTGACTCCTCCCACTCCAAGTCATTTGCCAATAGGGGATGAAGAGAATTTGAAGTTCTCGTTCGAACCACTTCTGCCACGGGAGTAGTTTCGGGTGAAAACACTCCATCGTCTACCCCTGCTGGTGGTGTTGCTCGAATGACTTGTACCAGCGATAATTCTCCTCGGGTTCCTAGTTCCGCCAAGTCTTTATTGGGTCTGCTGGCCCCTCATGTCATGAACCTGGTACAGGGACGGGCTTCCTCTTTCTCGACTCCAACAGAAGCCACTCCTCTCCCAGCGACATCTTCCCTAGCACTGCCTGCTTTGAATTGAGACACTGTTGATCCTCTTGAGGAGTTCTTCAATCACAGTATCAACGATTTTATGCGGCTACTAAAGAAATGTATTGGAATGATCCTGACAGAAGAGATTTTCTTAATCTTGGACGTCCAATGTTGTCCAGTTATCTGAATAATATTGAAAGGATTGGGGGACGTGACCGAGCAGCTCCTTATCGGACCTGCCTAGAAGCTTTGGAAGAACAGGTGCAGATGCTAAACACAGCTCGCCAAGTGGATGTGGAAGCGATCACCGAGATCGAGTTAGCGCGGCTACGGGCAATGTTGACGGCTCGTCAAGAGGAGTTGAAGCGACAGGAAGAAGGATGGTCGCAGGAGTTGGCGGAGCTACAGACTAGCCAGGAGTCAATTCTCAGGGGGCTGGAGGTGGTGGACTTTGAAATCGAGGGAAGCAAGGCAGCCATCCTGAGAGCCAAAGAGACTATCGCTAAGGCTCAGGTTATTTTATAAGCCAGCGAGTCTTGGCTAGGGGAGTCCGTCAGGAGACGGGAAAAGCTGGTCCTTCAATAAAGACAGCTCGAGCAGGAGGGCATAATAAGAAACCGTGCTATTGAAGAGTCTCGTCAGCGGTTGACCTAGCAACTCACAATAAATGACGATGATTTGCGCCGGCAAGCTCAACACTCCGTGGAGGAGACTCGTCGTCGAGTTATTGATGAGTCGACGAATAAGTTGATGCTTCTGGGAGAGCCATAACTCCCTCTATGTATTTATTCTTTATTCTTTGTAATAAAAAGAATTCAACAATTATTTGAATTCTTTTATTTATTTCATTATTTTTTGTAACTTTATTCTTTTGATTCATGAAGAAAGATCATTTTTTTTATTCTTTTTATCTATTGGCTACAAATTTTCCTTGCACAACAATTAACTTGTCATAAAATAGCTCATTGTTTTGGTAAGAACAATCCAAGGCTCATCTGCGTAACTTAGACTGTTAATGCCGACCGGGATACAATTATTAACCTCGATAAAGCCCTTTGAACAGAGCTAAATGATAGTTTAGTGAAAGAGTTTAACTACTTACACCAGGATGATCGGGTCAGGATCATTAACTTAGACAGAGACGCCTAATTGTACACGCCTTAGTTTGATAAAGAAGTTCAAGTGCTCATATGCGTAACTTGAACAAGTGGATGGTTATACTTTTAGGGATATGAATCAGATGTGATAGTAAATAATATCATTTTTTTATGCATAGTATTTCTTCAAAAATTTGTCGTTGATCGGCATCATCATTCTATCACCATTCTGGTTCATTAAGCGATAGGCTCCACTAGAGTATACCGTCTCCACGATGAACGGTCCTTCCCACTTGGGTTCAAATTTACCTTTAATCTTATGGGTTAGAATCATTGGCCTTTTAATAACCAGAACCAAGTCTCCCTGCTTAAAGGTCCTTGGTTTAACGCCCTTGCTGAACGCTTGCAAGACTCGGGCTTGATACAACTCAATTTGTTGTTGAGCCCGGAGAGGTTTTTCATCCAACGCTTCTAGTTCTCGCAATCTTTATTGATGGCGTTCTTCTGTCGTCATCTTAGTGGTTAGGGCCACTTTTAATGATGATATCTGGACTTCAAGAGGTAGGACAACCTCACTTCCATAAAACCAAGGAGAACGAGGTAGCTTTTGTTGGGGTGCGAACAGTGGTACGATAAGCCCACAAACACGCTCTCAGCTTTTCATCCCAGTCTCGTTTGTTGGAGGAGACGAACTTCTGAAGAAGTTTAATAATTGTCTTGTTGAAAGCTTCGGCTAATCCATTTGCCACAAGGTTATATGGTGTTGAAGTAACATCTTTGATTCTGAACTTGTCACAGAATCTTGAGAACCCCTGGCTAATAAAATGTGGTCCATTATAGTGAATGATTCTTCAGGGGACGCTAAAATGGTAAATGACATGATGCTTAATGAACTTAATCACATCCGTCGTTTTTACCTCTCTCATGGGCACGACTTTGGCCCACCTTGAAAAATAATCAGTTATTGCGAGAATAAACCGATGTCCTCTGGATGATGGGAGAGTTATTCGCCCCACAATATCCATTCCCCATGCTTCAAATGGCCAACTAGCAATGGTACTGTGCAAGTATTCTGGGGGTTGATGAATAAAATTAGCGTGTACTTGACATTCATGGCACCGTTTAGTGTACGCCATTGCCTCTGTAATCATCTTCGGCCAGTAGTATCCTAACCTTCTTATGCGGTCCCCGAGTTTTGGACCGAGCTGGTGAGCTCCACACACTCCATTATGCATTTCTCTCAGCACTTCATCTGCTTCTGCCTTTGATATGCAGCGTAGCAGGAGACCATCACTTGACTTTCTGTATAAAGTTTGAAGCGTATGATCATAGTAAAATCTGGGGGCCTTCCTTTTTATCGAGGCGGCTTCCTTTAGATCCTCTGGCAACATCTCATATAAGGCATAATCCACAAAAGGAAATCGCCAATCACGGGGTTCCAGAGTTAAGCCTTTCTGGCACACTTCCTTGGTTTAGAAGACAGTATCCGGATGGAAAAGTTCTCTACTTCCAATAGTTATACTTTTAGCTGCACCCGCTGGGATTGCCAATGTTGCAGCTAGTGCGGCAAGGGCATCCGTATAGACGTTCTCGTTCCGAGATATGTGATAGATATAAAACTGTTCTAAATATCCTGCCAGCTTGATGGCTAGCTGATGATAGGGGTTGAGGGCTTCATGTTTGACTTCATACTCACCCGTCATCTGGTTGACGATGAGCTTAGAGTCTCCAAATGCCTCTAGATAGTTCACTCCCAGTTGCAGAGCCATTTTTAAACCAATAATGAGCGTATTATATTCCGCCACATTGTTTGTACACGGCTCTGTTAATGAGTAACCGTTAGGCAGTATGTGTTTATGTAGGGATATCAGCACAACCCCCACTCTGGCAGCAGACCGTCTGGCAGCACCATCAAAGAACATTTGCCATGGTTGTTCTTTGCTAGTTGTGTTAACCTCTGACGTTTGTTTAGAGTTGGACCAAATTGGATGGTCTGCTAGGAAATCGGCGATCGCTTGTCCCTTCATTGCTTTTTGAGGAACGAAGTGTATATCATATGGCGATAGCAATAACGCCCATTTCACCAATCGGCCGTTTAAAGTCCATGGTTTGGTCATTAAGATTTTCAAGAGATTAACCCGTGATATGATATGAATTGTTTGCCCTGAAAGATAGTGTCGCATCTTCTGAACAGCGAACGCTAGGGCTAAACATTTCTTTTCAATTGGAGTATACTGATGCTCGGCCCCGATCATTGTCCGGCTTAAGTAATAAAGGGCGTGTTCATGGCCGTGCTCATTATACTGAGCAAATAATGCTCCTAACGCATTATCCATGGCCCTTACATATATGAGGAATAGTTGCCCAGGGACAGATGCCATGAGGACGGGAGGTTTGGTAAGGTATTCTTTGAGATCGTCAAACGCCTGTTGACATGCCTCATCCCATACAAAGGAAACCCTCTTTTTCATGAGTCTGGAAAACAGCTGGTATCGTCCTGATAAATTAGAGATAAAGTGTCGGATATAGGCTAGTTTTCCTTATAACCCCCTTAATTCTTTAAGATTACGGGGAGGTGACATCTCGTTGATCGCTTTTACTTTTTCAGGATCAAGAAAAATTCCTTCTGAGGTAACTATGAACCAAAGGAATTTCCCACTGGACACTCCCATGAAAGACTTGGCGGGGTTCATCTTCAAGTGATGTTTTCACATAAGATTGAAGACTGTTTTTAGATCCTGAAGATGGTCTTCTTTGTTTTTGCTTTTGACCGTCAAGTCATCCACATAACACTCTATCATTTTGCACAGATGTTCTTTAAATATAATACCAGTGTTCTTTAGCCCGAAGGACATTACTGTATAACAGTATACCTCCAGCAATGTTCTGAAAGCCGCGTGCTTTTCATCGTTCGTGTGCATTTTGATCTGATTGTAGCTTGAGAAGACATAAAGGGCATCCTCTCGTATCCGCAGGTGCTATCAATCATTACATCGGTAATCGGGAGTGGGAACTCATCCTTAGGGCATGCAGCATTAGATCTCGAAAATCGATGCATATCTGGATCTTGCCGCTCTTCTTACGAATCGGCACTATATTAGCAACCCAATTGGGATGTTGCTCTTCACGGATAAATCCCAATTTTATGAGCTTATTAATCTCGGCAACTATTGCCTCCATCAACTCCGGTCGAAAACGCCTCTGTTGTTATTTAACTGGCTTGGCGTCTTTTTTAATATTTAGCCAGTGTGTGGAAATCTGAGGGTCAAGACACATGCGAACACATCTATGTATTCCTTGATAAGAGATATAAGTTCCTCTTTTTCCAAGAGAGTTAGTATGTCACTTATAAAAATAGGCTTCGGATACTCTTCCGTCACCATATTAACTTGTACTAGTTTATCCTCTGTAGGCGGATCACGCTGTTCAAAGCGGATATCCCAGAGAGTGTCCATGTGTTTTGCCCAGGAATCATCTTGCACATCAATTGATTCCTCATCGCTTTCTGGTGCGGCTGAAACCATGTTTGCTATTAGAGATTGAAACCAGGCGCCAGTACTTAGATCCGAATCATGGTCGAGCGGATATAATCCCTCGTTGGCCGAAGAGCTTTCTTCATATTTGTATGGTGATGAGGGAGGAGTAGATACATAGCCCAACCCCCTTCGAGTTTTCTAATAATAATCAGGATTCTTCCCTCTTGGTCTAAACGAGAGTATGAGATTTCGTCGCCCTTTTCCAAAGTTCAATCCCGGTTTTTGGGTAAAATTATAACCCATCTTTTCCATTATTTGTCGGGATTTCAATTTATATAAGTGAAATTGAGGTGATGTTTGTTCATCACTTTCACTACTTTGCCTTTGGTTAGGCGACGCGATCACTTTGCCGAAGACAATTGGTTTATGCGATACATGTCGCGGAGGTATTTCAAAGAAGTGATCTCGTCCTTTTGTTATTTTAGACTGAGAGATGAGAGATGACCTTATTGGCAAATGATATTCTGCCAAAACTTTAAGTTCGGATAGGTCATCTGCCTCGGTGGAAGTACAAGAAGGCTCAGACTCTGTAGCTACAGCAGGCTCGTTGACTAATTTTATATTTTCATTAATGATTCACTCATCTTCTGCTACATCAGTCACACTATAATCAAATATTCATTTTAAGATTTATGCGAGGGTTAATTTCGTAATCACCCCCGTTATCCTCTTCCAGGGATTCGTACTCAGTATCCGCCTCATTGCCGCTATCGTCAAGTTTTTGACGCTGCTGGTGGTTGTTTTTAGGGACTTCATGGGCCTGCTTATAGAACATAGCATCGGTGAAGTAATTTTCTAGCCCTTTGAAAGGTTGCCTATTCGCAACTAACGTCTGGACTTCTCCTTATTCATCGCAGTATTTTATACATTGATGGAGAATCGATGGGACTATCATGTAATTATGGATCCATGGGCATCACAGTAGAATGTTATAAGATGTGTCTGCATCATTCCACGTAACTTCGGGCCTCAAATCTCCAATTTGATATCGAAGTCGGATTTTCCCTAGGGGACAACTATTATTAGCGTTAAACCCGTATATTGTAGTATTTGTCGGTGTCAAACGATGGAGAGAGATTCCCAATAGCTGCATCAGTCTTCTGGAAATAACGCTTAATGCAGACCCCGGATCGATTTGAATACGGTCCACCTTTGTGGATTGACATATCCGGTGAAATATAAAGGCCTATTATACTTTATATTTCTTACCTGCATATCCTCTGGAGAGAAAGTAATTTGCGGGACCTGTCTCCTCACTTGATGACAGCGGGGCAGGAGTCCCGTTCTTCTTCGGCTGGTTCGATAATTTGAGCTAAGAAAGATTTAAAGTCTGCCAAGGCCTCTCTTAATACTTTGCGAATTGATTTTGACAATCGCAGCAATTCATAAAGCGTGACTCGAGCTGGAATATTTGCCAGCTGAGCTATTATATCAAATTTAAATGCAGCCTCCTTGGCTTCTTCATCTCTTACAAGATTTTTTTGAAAATGAAACCCTTTTTATTTTACAGGCCTCGCGAGTTCTCCGTATATATTCTTAGGATCTACTCTAGTGTAGTTTTTGAGGTATGGTTTACCAGATCGAGTTTTTGAGGTATGGTTTACCAGATCGAGTGCCGGAAGGGCCCGCCCCATCTTGATGAGTGGCCATAGCTTCGGGCATTTCTTCAGAATCTATGAAGGCTCCCGAGATTATGTATTCTTCCTTTATTTTTGCAAAAATAGTATTACTAGTCTGCTTTTTCCTCTGGTTATTTGAGGTGATCCACTGTTCATCCTGTAATAGATCAGGGTAGACCCACATGACTTCCCCTCTTTGTGTAGCTATAGGGACAAGTCCTTTCTGTGCCTTCTTATATGGGTCATGATTTTTCATGACCAGCTTCCCCTCTAGTATTGGGGTCACTCCCGTGGGAAACTCATGGGTTCCTACCACTAGAGTTGCCATATTGGCAGTGACCTTCTTTTACTCCTCTTTTAGTGTCAAGACTCCAGCTTCTATCCATACTTGGATCTTATTTTTCAGAGGATAACAGTCCCTAGTAGGGTGTCCAACATTTCTGTTGTAGAGACAATAGTTGGGGTTGTTGGTTTTGCCAGCGTCCCCCGGTTTTCTATTTTCTGGAAGTTTCAACATTTCCTTCATAAGGAGCAGATGAAAGAGTGTAGGTGTCTGTTCCGCTTTAAAAGTATAGGTCCTCTCTTGCATGGGCCCATTCTGTCTCATGCCTTTTTGATTTTGAGGTTTTGGGCTCGGAGGATTTGCCTTCTGTGGAGCGACCGCTGATGTCGTTGCCGCTTTCCCTTTATTCTTATTATTGTTTTGTGTGTGCGGTCTATTGTTCCGCAGATTCCTTGCTCCACGAGATTCTTCAACTCTGCGGATCTAGTCTTCGATTTGCTCTCCTTATTTGAGCAAATCCTTCCAAGTTTTAGACTCTACGGCCCCCATTTTTAAGAACACGTTAGTTTTGAGATTATGCCGACACGTCTCCACCAGAGTTTTCTGGACCAGTCCGTGTTTGCAATGCACGGACTTCTCCTTAAACCTTTCTATAAATCCTTTATCGTTTCTTGTTCTCCTTGCTTTGTTGCAAGGAGGGAATGAACCGATTTTCGATATCATCCTCAAAAAAACATGCGAGAAACTGTTTCTCAATGTCAAACTAGGTATTGATAGTACCTGGGGGCCGCTGCATAAACCATGTGAAGGTAGACCCTCGCAAGGTACTTGCAAATATCTTAGTCATCACTGGGTCATTGCTCATTAAATGTCCTACTTGAGACAAGAAGTAGTAAATATGCTGACTGGGACATCTTTTCCCGTCATATGACTCCAATTTGAGCGGTTTGTATTTTTCAGGGTATGGTGCCAAATCCCATTCAGGCGGGTATGGTTTTGAGATCCCTGATTCCTTCAACTCCTTTTTGTGCATTAACTCCTCGAGTTGGCTTTGTAACTTCTTAATTTTCTCTTCATGAGGGTCATGAAAAGAATATTTATCCTCGTTTTCATGTGTCGAGTAAGCCTTTTCTTCTTTATCTTCCTTGTTCATTTTGTTGAACGGAATTTCTTTTCCCTTCTTGGCGTTATCCTCGATAATTTTTTAAGTATTTTCGACCACTTTTGAGAGCATCATTTTAAGATCCTTGATCGTCTTTTGTTGATCTCGAATCATTTGTTCTTGGGCCTCAAATCTTTGGTTGATTTCGTCAGATCTATCTATCATATGTGATGCTGATTTCTGCAATTTAGACCATGCCGAAGAATGAGGAGAGGCTATGGCCAAATTGTCACTATCGTTGTCATAAGAATCTTTCACGTTTCGGGCCGGGATAGCGCCTGACTTAAGTCGGGTAAAATGATAAGATTTTTCATCGCTTGATTCTGAATCACCATTCCTTTCTACGATTTTCTTTCCCTTTCTGACCGGATTAGAAGTTACAACTTTCCATTCTTTTTCTCGGGGAGCATTTTTTGTCTTTTTAGCAAAGTTTTAGTCCGACTCAGTTAATCGGTCGAATACCGATACCCTGTTCTTGTTGTAGCAACAACTGTCCACTATAACAGATACTGCTGTCATAAACTGCTGGCAATGACAAGTAGGTTCATACTGAACTTGATTTCTATTCCTTTTCTTGGTTAGATATTCTCTGAGATCAGTGGCCTTAGATATGGAGTCGTGGGGCTAACTCATTCATTGAGAGGGTCCAGGGGCCCACTGGAGATTCTTGGAACCATTGGTATTAATTTCTGGTTTAACAGTGCAGTGATCAACCCTGATTTTGTATTCATGTTGATTTACGCGGAGCTGAGCAGTAGCTTCGCATTTTGATACGCAGAGATGAGAAGTAGCTTCGTGTTTTGATACGCGAAGCTGAGAAATAGCCTCGCGTTTGGATACGCTAGCCTCGCGTTTTACGCTGGCTTGACGTTTTTGCATAAGTTTATCTTCTGGAATATTAGCCCCGCGTGGAAGAAAATTCTTGCACTCTGGCTTATTCTTGTGATTAACACAAGTCATAACTTTGCGTTTAGCGTGATTTTTGCGATTAACGCAAATTTGCCAATCATCTTCGCGATTTACGTGAAGGTAAGGAGTCTTGCGATTAACGCAAGTCTTACTGGCTTCGCATTTATCGCTAAGCTCAGTATTAGCCTCGCGTGGAGAATCATACGTTGGCTCTAAAGAAGTTTTATCCTCGCGATTAACTTGAGTATCAGAAATCTTGAATTATCTCAAGTCTTACTGGCTTCGTATTTATCGCTAAGCTCAGTAGTAACCTCGCGTGGAGAATCACATGCTGGCTCTAAGGAAATTTTATCCTTGTGATTAATGAGAGTGACAGAAATCTTGCGATTAACGCAAGTCTTAACTTCGCGTTTATCTCGATATTGGCTGGTCTTGCGATTAAGGCGAGCGAATTTACAAGGGACTGTAGCCTCGCGTTTTGCTGTGAAGTTAGCCTCGCGTTCATCGCGGGCACTGAGGGCCTCCGATTTCTATTTATCCAGTTCCTGAGCTTTCTTCGGCCGTAAAGAGACCATCCTCTGCTAAGATTTCCTACCCAAACGATAGCTCTATGGCCGCGGTCTCCACAGGTTCTCGATTAACAGTGATTCCCGATTACCCGATCCTTGAGTATTGGAGCGCACGCAACGATAGCGTCGCATTTCGGTCATGTTACCTGACTCAGAGGAGAGATACTCCTCGTACTTCTGCTGGTCGATCTCTACGACTAGCATGTTTACGTTAGATCCGATCCTCTCGAAGTCGGATTGTGCCACGATCTCTTCTTTGGTGAAAGAGATGTCTCCCACTGTGGTCGCCAGTTTGTTCACAGCAATGCTTTCTTTCCATTGAAATAACTTAATTATAATGAAAGTGAACAAGAAAAAGAACAAACGCGAGGATTTATATTTATCGCTCTCTTTTACAATAAAAACGTGGGATCTCGTAGCGATGGGATCTAACTAGTAGCTCATTTTGACAATCCGACGATGATGATCTTCTCTCTTGAAGATGACGGCCGACTTGGATCTTCTCTGCTGATCTTCACAAATTCAAGGCTCTCATGCGTAACTCGATTCGCTAAGATGCTCGAAAAAAGATCCCTAGGGCTTCTTCAAAGGGATTTTTGTAGCCTTAGGTCAATATGAGAGTTTTTATTTAAATAGAATTTGTATTCATTAAGGATTCTAATCAAATATCTTAGTTTTGATTTAAATCTCTTGATTTAGAATTCTGATTGGACTCAATTTGGATATTTGGATAAGCCCAAATTTTAATCTCAATCAATTTATGATTCTGGTTATTTATTCTCGCGGAGCTAATCGCATCAAAACGTAGAGCTAAGAAACCAAAACGCGTTTTGCTCAAATGCGTGGCTAAAATAACTAAATGCGGAGCTACTGAGTTAGCTTCGCGTTCTGTTGTGGAAAATCCCTTTTTACTTAGAATATTTCATTTCCAACACGAGCAAAAGTACAAAGACTCTTCATGCAAAAGGTGGCTTAGTCGCCTATCCACCACCCATCGAATGGCAGATGCGGGCCTCTACTCCTCAATTGGTGGGATACCATCAATGTCATTTCCTGAAAAGTCGTTTGATAGATGGAACCTCTCCTCATTCGAAAGAACACCTGTCCAAATAATAAAATCATGAATGGTCAGATGCATGTAGTAATCAATAGAATGATGTTTATCTTTAAATATTCTATTGTTCTTCTCTCTCCAAAGAGTCCAGTAAAACGCAGCAATAACTATCCTAATTTCTTGGTTAGTGTTACCCCCATCTAGTATTCTTCAAAGATTTGCATTAAGAGTTATATTTATATGTAACGTCCCACTTCCAGTAGTGTGGAAAGCTGGAACGTTCGGCGTCGAATGATAACTCGACGAGCCTCAAACAAAATATTACAGTCACCATTTGAAATTTAATATGAATAACATGTAGAAACTAAATGAAATTTTTCTTTATCAAAACAAAGCGATAATAAATTCCCTCAAAATAAAATTAACAATGTCACCACAGTTAAATCATTTCAAAATAAAAGAAAAGGACTGTCTCGCATAAACTTAAATAAAGTGTCATCAGCACCTATTACAATTTTTTTTTTAAAGAAAGCAGTTAACCAAAGGAAGTAATCACTCCTGCAGATCCGCTTGTTCTTTAAAATATGCCATATCATGTCCTGTATCTGGAGGATCTGCTTCTTCATAAAGGTCTGCATCTGGTCATGCATAACCAGGATCGTCAGTAAAGCGATCTCATATAAAACATGAAAGGATAGCAATGATAACTCAAAGTCATAAACAGTTATGCAAATAGAAAAAAATGGAAGGCTCTACGTGGTAATCATTATTGTGTTTATTTTTATTATTTCAGTTAATGTCTTTTAATTATGGTATTTGAAAATTCAGGAAATATGAATATAGCTGGTCTGAACGCATCCCCGTCTACCCCCGGGAAAACGGAACAGTAAGTTGATCGGAGCCTATCCCGATCCTCCCAAAAATGGGAAACAGTTGCGCAGTAAATTGATCGGAGCCTATCCCGATCCTCCCATAAATAGGAAACAGTGGCACAGTACAGTTACGTTCAGCCATATAATTCATACAAACCTAAATTTTCCCCCAAATCCCCAGTGTATATCAAGTTCGGTGTTAATTATCAATTTCAATATAAATTTATGATTTAAATAAATTTCAGTTCAGTATGTAGATTGGTGATAATAATTAGAGTTCAGTGAACAGTAACAATATCAGTGACAATATAACGTTGCGGTAATTTAATTATCTATCACCAATCTTATACAGTAACAATTTGCATTTATACGGTGTCTTATCATACCTTGTATTAGTATTATTTTTCCTTTCTTTTCAATATATAACAAACAACTGGAATTAAAACTTATAAAATCGCACGTTGTATTTTATGCATATTTATGAAATATAGAAACATGTCGCTTTTATTTAATCACCCCCTTTTTTTTCTATATGTCCGCGAATTCGGATAGTAATAGCAGTTACATGCATAAGATTTGGATATCTCTAAACGCGCATCATATGTCGTACAGGAAGTGATTTACAACATAGGGGGGGGGGAATGGTGCTCATTGGAAAATGTGTGCGCATAAAGAAAATTCCTCAATTCCAGCCAATGCAGTATCATGACTTGGGGGTGGTTCTAAGCGTACACCCTATTATTAATAATAAAGTGATTTACAACATAAGGGAAGAAGGTGCTCACAGATAGTGATGTGTGCATTTAGAGGTCCTAAAACCAGCCAACACAAGCCCCTTGGATTGAGGGTATTGCTAACTGCGCACCACATGATGGGTAGTAGTGGTTACAACATGGGGAAAAAGGGTGCTCGCGTGCGCATTTAGAATTTTCAGAAAAACCAGGGCCCTAGCCAATGGAATTGGGGAAACTCTAAGTGGGCACTGCCAAAAAAATATGGTGGCTTACAACAAGGGAGGAAAAATGGGCTCACAAACAAGTAGGTGTGCGTGTAGAAATTTCCAAACCATACATCAAAGCCTGGTTTGTTTGCCTAGCTTTCGCAACCCAAACACAGGAATGTAAATCAGATGGTAGAGCGCTCTCTTAGCACGTGAGATGTATAGAGATCAATACCCACATCTTTCTTAGCAATAAATAAATAAATAAATACCCTGCATCTTCACCTTTAACTTTTTACTAACAATGCCGCTAATGAAGAGTATTATAAGGCTCGCATTATGAAGGCTTTGTTCTGAAGCAACAGATGAGACATTTTTTTTTTTTTTGTAAATGTATGAAAACCAAAATTGCTTAGAATTTGGATTTGGATTAGAAATTCGAATATCATGTTAACCAAACATATATTGAAATAGTGCAACATGATTATTCAAATGGAACCTAACTAAGGCCCCATAGTGGGTGACATAAATAGACACGTTGGGATCCAAACCATGCCCCTAGGCTTTGAATCAAAGAACAAAACATGTGCATGAAAACCCCATCCTGAGTGTGGCTGCAGTAGCTAAAGCAGGAGAAGAAGAAGAAGGAGAAGAAGAAGAGGCAGCAGCTGGTGCAGAAGCAGAAAGGGAAGAAGAAGGAGAAGGAAAAGAAGCAGCAGCAGATGCAGAAGCAGAAAGAGAAAAGAAGAAGAAGGAGAAGAAGAAGAGGCAGCAGCAGGTGCAGAAGCAGAAAGGGAAGAAGAAGGGGAAGGAAAAGAAGCAGCAGCAGATGCAGAAGCAGAAAGAGAAAAGAAGAAGAAGGAGAAGAAGAAGAGGCAGCAGCAGGTGCAGAAGCAGAAAGGGAAGAAGAAGAAGGAAAAGAAGCACATGCGCAAGCGGAAGTGGAAGTGGAAGTGGAAAACGGAAGTGGAAGAGGAAGCACAAGAAGATGCGGGAGCGGAAGCGGAAGAAGCACAGGAAGATGCGGAAGCGGAAGCGGAAGAAGCACAGGAAGATGCAGAAGTGGAAGCAGAAGAAGAAGCACAAGAAGATGCGGAAGTGGAAGCAGAAGAAGGAGCACAGGAAGATGCGGAAGCGGAAGCAGAAGAAGAAGCACTGGAATTTGATCATTATTTATGAATTATTAATTAACTTATAATTTGATTCAACAGCTAATTACGTCAACGTAGCCGCATAATAACGAAAACTATTAAATGTGGTTAATACTATGAGTATAAAGTCATTTAACTAATCTACGCACTATTTCTTATATAAAGCAAGTGTACGAAGTGTGCTAGTTTGAATTAGATCGATAGAAACAAGTAGAACAATCAAAGCAGTAAACCGAAGCTGAATACTTTGTATTAAATAAAGAAAAAAAAGAATAGTGCAGTACCCGACGATTTGAATACTAAGTAGTGAGTTGTATCTACCTGCTTGTGTAGCTACTAAAAGAGACGTATCAGTCTAGAAGTCAATAGAATTAACTTATTATTAATTTATTTTTTATCAAATATACTTTCGCCTAAAATAAAATAATATGAATGTTCTAATCAATCACGATTGTAAAATTCATAGATCTATTTTTAACAAAATTCATAGACAATCTTTAACAAATATTAGAGGACTATTTTCGATTTAATATTTATGCATCTAAATAAAATAGGAACTATATAAAGAACAAGCATAACATGTTAAGTGAGTTTAAAAACTCACCTTTAATTGAGTCGCCTCCCCCTTTCCTTTTCTTTTCTGACCTGTATTCCTCTTCCTCTTCCCGTACGTCCTGAGATTTCCAGCGTTCCAGAAGAGAAGAGAGGTGAGAACGGATTTTTAGATCCTTATTTATCTTTAGGTTAGGATATAACTTATTTGGTTGAGATCCAATAAACGAATCTTTTCGGATGAGATTGATATCCCTCCAGCTGTTTAGATTTCCCTCCAACAACCCCATTATATATTTTATATTTAAATTATTTTTTTTTTCCAGATTCTTAATTTAATTCAGTTTAATTTTTTTTTTTTAAGTGAAATGAACACAATGAAAAGTGGCCGTTACTTGTTTAGCCCGAGTGTCCTTGTGATCACCTATTATTTTTGTTTTATCATATTTTAATTTATAGGCTAAATTGCATTAAAAAACACCTCAACTACAACTTAGAGCTAGGGATGGTAATGGATGCGTCCACGGGCCAAATTTTGGCCCGCTCTATATAAAATTTTGAATTTGAACAATGGAATTTTTATTTTTAAATCAAAATTTTATATTAGGCGGGACAAAATTTGACCCATAGATGCGTCCATTACCATCCCTACTTAGAGCGTTATACACCTCAGCTAGCTAATCTGCCATATAACCCTTGCTTTTCTCCAGCTCCTAACTGTGTTAGCTTTCCCATTCACAAAGGTCACAGGCAATGCATTTGACCTGATATCAGTATCAAATAATTTCCTAACTATCCATTTTTCGTCTTCTTCTTCATCCTTGATATCACCGATAAGTAAAGCTCAAAAAATGGAACACCACAAAAAATGGTCAAAGGCACTAAGTCACCACCATGCAATACATGGTACCCTACATATATACTGATTTGTGGGAGACCCTAGGTCTATTGTTCCAATGCTTGGCCATCTTCAAATTTTTTTTTTAAAGGTAAGAAGGCATGTTAGTACCCCGCGCTCCATTATAAAGATAATAACAGAAAATACATAGTTTTAGGCCACAAAGAAAGATGGTCCTGATAAAACTATATACCATAGTTCTAAAATAAAACTACATAAAAAAAAGCAAAAAATAAGAAATCGAGCTAATATACAAAGACCCTGATAGGTGGGGTACTATCGAGGCTATTTTCTCAAAAGACATCTGATAGGTGGAGTCTCTCCTCATCCGAAATAATACTTGTCCAAATAATAAAATCATGAATGATAAGAGTAATAAATAGAATGATGCTAACTATTAAATATTCTATTGTTTCTCTCTCTCCAAACAGTCCAGCAAAATATAGTAATAACGGTCATAATCTTTCGGTTATCACTACCCCCATCTAGTCTTCTCCAAATAATAGGCCATCTTTATAGCAGCTATAAAGTCATATTGACAAGAATTAAAAAAGCAGTTTTAATTCATTGTTAGAGACTGGGAACATTCTTTTAATGCTAGATTCTTTGGATAAAAAATCGAGTAGTTTGCAAGTGCTATGGAAATAAATACAACCCCAAACTGCATCTTCCTCTCTTTGGACCTGCATCTGGCAGGTTCAGGTAAAAGTTCAGAAGCATTAAGTTGGCGAGCTCCTCACTCAGAAGCAGCATCAAAATTACAGTTGTGAAACTGGGGACATCTATATGGTGAAGATAAAAAGCCTTCAGAATGCTATACAGGGTTATATTAGATGTGCTAATTTGTAGGAGCACAAGGTCAGTTGTATTTTGGGCATATGTTTCCAGCAACTATACAGTCATATTGATGAGCCAGTGACTTGGAGCTAGCTAGGCTTCTAGTAGAGTTCAATCAGTTTCAGTGTGCTCAGGAAATAAGTAACATGCCAAGATATATCACACGTTATCTATCTAGACTGGCATCTGGTGTGCTTGCAAACATTTGTAGTTTTGGAGCATTTGATTGGGAGTTTATCACTTGGAGGAAGCTTCGGAAGTTGTGAAAGCTAGTGCACATCTATGTGGAAATATTACTGGTTGGAGATAAAAAGACCCCAAAGGCTGATGCTAGTCAGCTATCGGGAATGTCCATATACAGCTTTAATGCATAAGGACATACTACGACTCATTGGCCATTATCCAAAGATGCAACTGAAAAGTTTAACATTTACTTTAAAATATTATTCAACTGAAAAGTCTAACATCTTTAAAAGCTTGTTTCATCTCACAATTATAAGTTTCTTTACCAGTATAGCATCCAATTGGCTACTCAACCAATTAACTGATGTGTTATCCTCATTCTGTCAAAGTTATATGTAAAAAAGCAAAACTTTAATATCTGTTTACCCTCATATCACAAATATTATCTCAGGTTTTGAGGTAGCCAATACGAGACATAACGTAAAATAATGGTAAGATGTTGAAAATATTTCAGGTATAACCAATATAATATATCCGACATTACCGATTTTGATGTTGTAGAGCACTGGTTGGTTGATACCGATACTGATTCAAATATTTTAAAACTTGGTTAAAAGCATAATTATTTATATTTAACACAATAGGTCTCAAGCTTTAGCCACAAAAAAAGAAGAAGAAGACGATCTTTACACTCGAATTTAATTGTATCATTATATGTGAGACAGTTATATCCTATGAGATACTATCTATCTATTCACCGTCTGAATTATGCCACATTATAATAGTACTAAGAGTATCAGCTGATCTTATTTTTTAATTTACAAACATCAAGCAATGTTCTCTATTTGACTACACAGAAATTATAGTTTACCCAAAGCCGTAAGGTGATGACATATAAGCTACTTGAGATTGAAATGATCACCGCGCCCTATACTGCTTCATTCCAAGAATATTGGTTCTTCTAGCTGACACTTGTTTCACCACCAATAGCAAATTCAGGTTCTTCCTCTAGGAAAATCAGGGTCAAATTTTAAAAAGAATCACTACGCATTATGTCAATGAATTGAAAAAAGGACCTTCAGCTGACGACCATGCAATCCGATTCATTCAGAAGGAGAACATTCTAAACAACATCAACTTCAACGAACTCGCACATACGCAAATCCTCTGGGTTGACCAAACCTGTCTGAAAGAATTTGTCACTCTGTTCACAGTCCCACAAGACTGGAAAAGCTGTTGGACTTCTTCTGGAGCTAAAGAAAATATAAAAAGAAAAAGAAAAAAAATCTGATATCAACATCAGAGGCTGACATTTCGAGTAATTATTGACATGCACATGGAATTAGTGTTTACAGGAAATCAGAAATAAAGAGAAGACAATGATCATTAGTAGAGATATTTCTGTAACAAACCAAAAATAAAACAGTAAGCATATATAACTTGTAGAACTCCAAATCTACGCTGCAGTAAACTGTTAAATTTGGCACGCCCCTGAAATACTTAGTAGACAAAGTTACAAACCAGAGGAACCATTGCTTTCGCTTTTCCCATGTACAACACCATAATACTGACCATACTCCTAATATTTATGATATATTCCAATATAGATTTAACTTGCTTCGACACCGCATAACTTTCAACGAAATTTGCTAGTAATCCCTTTGAATAGTAACCAGGTGTTGAGACGTGAGTCGAACGCGCAACCTTCTGATCTGGAGTCGGACGCACTACCATTGCACCACGGATCCATTTTCTATTGCGTTCTAATAAAAATTTTATTATCAAACTTGATAGTAAAACAACATTATCCAAAATGAAACAAAATATAAAAGCCATACATTTAATTAGGAGCAAACCTCCATAGGAAAAATGCCTCGAGTACAAAGTCTATATGAAGGGGGAAGATAATAGCAAAAACAGGATGCACTTAATAAAATTTGATTTTTAAGTCCAAATCAGAACTCAAAGTCACGAGAGTCCCTCAAAAAGGGAAAAGGAAAAAATAACTTAAAGTCATGCATGCAATTCTCAATTCATGATGAATGTCTGGGAATTCATCTTATCTCAATGAGAGAAAGATACCGTGCTTGCCTTTGAAGTTCGTAAGTGCCCGTATTGCATTTCATATATGTGGCTTTCTATTAGTCTGAGGGCTCTTTGGTAATGCTGCAAGGCAGAAAAAATGAAAATGGAAATTGAATTTCATTTCTGACGAGATCCATATGTTTTTCCTTATTTGATAAGCCGCGAAACTACAACACAGATGCAAATAGGAACACTTGAAAAAGTCTGAAAGTGAAGAGTGACTAATGAACTTTTCTTATTTTAATGTGTCATTGCAATCTTCCAATACCTCCTTACACAATTCAAATGTCAAGTTGCTTTAAAAACAAAACATGTGAGGCTTAGAAATATAGTTAGCCGATCCATTACTTTCCCTAAGAATGTGTGAGGCTTAGAAATCCTCAAAAAGTCCCTTACAGCCCTACATGTCTTTAAAAAGCTCTCCTGCAAAATCGTTCTCTTTGTAGCGGAAGGTTCCTTCGTCAATGATGAAGGAAGTCTTCTCCTCATCCTGCAGCCATCGTTATTTGATTTTAATCCGCACGAGAAGGTGTCCATGAAACAAAGAAGCTAATATTTTGACAAACTATCCATCAATTGGTATAATATTAGCAAGCCACTCAGAATATTTCACTTCTCAAATCAGTTAGTTTCAAGAAAACGATTAACTTCCTCGCAACAGTCTTTTGCTTCTTGATGTGATAAATTACTGCAAGCGTACAGTGTCAGTTGTAACGCTATATAGGTCGTCCCATAGAGATCTCAGGTATTTTGTGATTCTTACTATTTCTTTAGTTCTAGTGGATTAACTAAGAGTTTCTAAATTGAGGGAAGATTGGTTCTAAGTTCTAGAAATTAGCCTAGAATTTCGAATCCATTAGAATAATAGCCTAACAGTGAATTATCTCTTTCTTTGTATCTTTTTAATTATGCACGGTTAAGTAATATATTAAAAAGGTAATCTTTTAATTTGATTTTAATTAAATGCCTCTAAGTATGACCTATCAAGTGATGTGTAAGTACAGGCCATCAAAAATAACATCTTTCTTAAAAACAAATCATATCGAGTAGAAAATCTTATAGGCAAAAGAAAATAAATAAACTTCAAAACCTAATCTAAATATATGCTATCAAAAAACCAAACTTAAGTATAACCTATCAAAGAAATTAGATTTACAAGTTTATCCAATTCAATTTATTTATAGGAAAATCTTTATTGATAATTCTAAAAATAAACAAAGAATAAGAATTCCAAACTTCCTTTAAGCATAGACTATCAAAATATTAATTAAGCATAATCTATCAAAAAATTATGATTTGTGAACTCTATTTTTTATTTATTTATAAAAAAATCATAACTTTATTTATTTATAAGAAGAAGATGAGATAAATCCATATTAGATCTATTAAACTAACTTCATCTACATCCTAGGGCTAAAGAAAATTAGCTATCCATATTTTTAATAAGCAAAATCAAATTTTTATTCATAAACACAATAAAATCTAATCTAGAAAGCGAATAAATCTATACTAGAAAGCAATTAACTCTATCTAAAAAGCAAATAAAGAATTAAAAGCAATGGGTTACCTCTGGAGCACGGTATTGTGGCAGTCACCCCTTTAGCAAAACCCTAATTTTCTTAAATTAAAAATGAGTACAAAACTTACAGCCCTAGAATACAAGGATACGGCTAATATATAGGTTTCGAAAAATCAAACCAAATTCAATTACAATTGTGAAACTACAAAATTACAACGAAGTTACGGAAGAAAAATCGGATAGTGGGGCCCACATTGGGCCGCTATTTAGCAGTAAATACCACTACTTAGCGGTAAAATTAATTAAATAATTTCTGATTTTTCTTCCCATCGAGTATTTTCTACTTTTGAGTTTTTTTTGATGATTGTATTGCACTTTGACTCTCTATAGCATTGTAGTCTCGTAGTCTTGCCTATTTTAGAAACTTTTCGGATTTTGATTTTCTACTCCAACTCTGATTTCATACCATCTTCTTGTCTGAAATGGATTACCTGAAAAAAATACTAAAAATACCCAAATAGCATTTATTTATATACAAAAATAAATAAAGTATGGGAGGAAAAATATAATTTATGATACTTATCACACCCCCACACCTATCTTTTGCTAGTTCTCGAGCAAAACCTAAATCTAAGAAGAAAAAGAAAAATCCTAACTCACTTTCGTAGGGATCACGATTGCACTTAGCACGTGCAACAAGTCTTTAAACCCCTAGGTTACCCTAGTGGACGAGTATTGTCTCGTGAGGGTTTGTAGTGAATATACCGACAAAATTCATGAAAAAAATAGATTAAAGAATAAAGAAAAGAAAAATAAGGATAACCAAAAATCAAGAAAAAAATAAAAATAAAAATAAAAATTTTATACAAAAGAAAGAAAAATCTTTTTTTATAATATTTTCATCAATTAATCTCACTAATATACAAACTTAAGAACACATTTAGATTATCAATTTTTAAATCGAGCATCATATCAAATACACTTATCATTTTAATCAAAAATTTAAATCCTATCTTTCAATACCCCAAAACAGATAATCCATTGGCTCCTATACATTTACGTGTACGTGTGATAATCTAATTTAGCTTTTGACTCCAACTCTAACTCTTGATTCATCTCCTCTCTCATAACATTTTTTTACTTTTTTTTCTTTTTTTTCTTTTTTTCTTCTTTTTAAGAATATGTCACTTTTTATGCGAATATTCATGCTTGCTTAGGTGCAACGTACCCGATTACTCAGTTCATACTCTTTTCTTTTTCTTTTTCTTTTTTTGAAATATTTCACTTTTCATGCGAATATTCACGTTTACTTAGGCGCAAAGTACCCGATTACTTGGATCATACTCTTTTTTCACTTTCGAGACTATTGCCTTAATACTAGGCACACCCTATTATTTTATTCACTTTTTTTTTGTTTAGATGGAGAAGACTTACTCAATCGTTATCATCTTTGTGCTTAATCTAATAAACTATTGTGAAGTGAAAAATAGATGTATGCTTACCTCAAAAGTACTGTTAGAGAAATTTATTTTTCGAATTTTGATCTTTTTCATAAAATTTAAAGTGTATCATCCAATCTACTCTCCTATCCAATTTCAAATCTAAATTTGTTTCTTTATCTATAATTAGATTTGATCTATTGATAAATATACATAAATTTATTATTAAATTTATTTATTTATTTTTTACAGCTTTTTTTAGTTTTTTTAAAAAAAATTCAGTTAGTTACCCTAAAAACTACCCAAAGTGTAAAATAAAAAATCCAAAAATAAAATAAAAACTCTAAAAAAAAACTATAATCTTAGAAAAATATAAAAGTATCATTATCCACTCCCCCACACCTAAACTCGTGTATGCCCTCATATACAAACCAAGTGTGGTAAAATAAATATGAAAATTATTATACAAATATTATACACTTATTAGAAAATTCAAACGGTTACGAGCTCTTGATCGCTTTCCACTCTCATAGTGTGCCCTTTTACATTTTAATATGGATAAACTTAACCTTTTTGTCAGTTTTGCATTTAATCTCTCCATCTTATTTTTTATTTTTCTCAATTTATTTCTACTCTTCTTTCTTTTATTCAATAGTAAAGTTTTGAGGTTAGAAAGTATACCTTTACAATCCATATTTGACCCACGAACATCTTTCGTGGCATAAGTATTTTAGTTTTATCAACATGTGAAATAACATGCTCGCTTTGATGTAGCAGAATCATGAGTTCGA
This sequence comes from Dracaena cambodiana, assembly GCA_036321105.1. Lineage (NCBI taxonomy): Eukaryota > Viridiplantae > Streptophyta > Magnoliopsida > Asparagales > Asparagaceae > Dracaena > Dracaena cambodiana. The sequence goes on from JAYEPQ010000002.1 coordinate 53,840,123, forward strand.
TTTTGGATCATCCTTCCAAATCATTAGGTACCATGACCACTTTCTTCTGATGTTCCTTCCATTCTTCAATTATTATGTGCTTGTCATGCAAATTTTCTTCAATCCTGTCATAAAAATTCTCAAAAGAAAATGACATACTAGTGGACTTATCATCAGTCAAGTTATTATGAAGGGATAAAAAATTTTCTTCACAAATATTTTTACAATTTGCATCAAAAGAATCAAATGATAATGTGTCACTAGTAAGCTCATCTTGAGGTAAATCATCAAGCAAAATATTTTTTTTATCACTGGTTTCTTCATAATTATTGTCACAATGGTGTAAAATAATTGATCACAATGTTGAATTATATACTCATCATGCACAAAATTATTTAACTCATTTTGAATCGTATCTACTTTGAAAGATGACTGAAATGGTTGCTCGTTGGAGTAAAATATATTCAAACTATGGTTGATCTCCAAATAGTTTAGTTTGAGAAATCACTTTGAGAAGATCTTCCATACAAGATTCAATTTGAGAGGATGATTTTTGAGATGATGATTTTAGCAAAGCTTTTTTATCTTCCTCTATTCTACGTCTTCATTTCTCAAACTCATGATCGTAATTTTTCTTATTTTCCTCAAATGATTGCATCTCGAAATCATAGTGAAATTTGAAGAATAATATGATGGATCCATGTACATATTTGATAACAGATATGAAGTGGTTGAAGACAGATTCTCATGACATGCATACCTCGCTTCTAATCTTTTTAATCTTTCATCTAATATGTTCAATTGAATATCTTATTCATGATTGAATTTAGAACATGAAAATTAATAGCCCATAAAGAAAGGATCAGATGGAGGAATCTCTTGGTACGGCTCTTGATTATATGCAAAATTAGAATTATTTATCCATTCATAATTGTAATTTTGTGTATAAGAAGCGCTCGTAGGTTCATTATATGTGTTGTGAATTTGATTATGTCCTAGTCCTAATGAACTTCCTATCCATGGACACTGATAATAATTATGATATGGATCACGACAATGATTGCAACCAGTTGAATTTTGAAACTTTTTTAATTTTTTAATTTTATTTTTTCTTGAAGAAGGTGGAGAGGGAAAGAGATGGAAAAGAAAAAAATTAAAAAAATAGAAATTTTATTTTTTATATTTATTTTTATATATTTTTTACAGAATCAGGAACCCTAAATACAGAATTATTCAAAATTTGGGGGAGGAAAAGCTCTAAAAGTACCGCAAATTAGCGGTAAATACCACTATTTAGCGGAAAAATCAGTGAATTTATCTCTCTTGTTTTTTCAGTGCGCTTATGAGACTCTTCTCTTTCCTTTTTGTTTCCTGTATCTGAAATTCCAGATCTATACACGCTCAACACACACTGTTAACCCGTAAAACTTTAGAAAAAGCAAGAAAAATATCGTCGATCCCCCGGCAACGGCGCAAAAAACTTGATGTCATAAATTACTGCAAGCGTATAGTGTCAGTTGTAGCACTATACAGGTCGTTGCATAGAGATCTAAGGTGTTTTGTGATTCTTAATATTTCTTTAGTTCTAGTGGATTAATTAAGAGTATCTAAATTGAGAGAAGATTGGTTCTAAGTTCTAAAAATTAGCCTAAAAATTCGAATCCATTAGAATAATAGCCTAACAGTGAATTATCTCTTTCTTCCTATCTTTTTAATTATGCACAGTTAAGCAACATATTAAAAAGGTGATCTTTTTAATTTTATTTTAATCAAGTGACCCTAAGTATGACCTATCAAGTGATGTGTAAGTATAGGCCATCAAAAATAACATCTTTCTTAAAAACAAATCATATCGAGTAGAAAATCTTATAAACAAAAGAAAATAAATAAACTTCAAACCCTAATCTAAGTATAGGCTATCAAAAGACCAAACTTAAGTATAACCTATCAAAAAATTAGATTTACAAGTTTATCCAATTCAATTTATTTATAGGAAAATTTTTATTGATAATTCTAAAATTAAACAACAAATAAGAATTCCAAACTTCATTTAAGCATAGATTATCAAAGTATTAATTAAACATAATCTATCAAAGAATTATGATTTGTGAACTCTATCTTTTATTTATTTATAGAAAAATTATAACTTTATTTATTTATAAGAAGAAGATGAGATAAATCCATATTAGATCTATTAAACTAACTTCATCTAAATTCTAGAGATAAAGAAAATTAGCTATCCATATTTCTAATAAGCAAAATCGAATTTTATTCATGAACATAATAAAATCTAATCTAGAAAGCGAATAAATCCATACTAGAAAGCAATTAACTCTATCTAAAAAGCAAATAAATAATTAAAAACAATGGCTTATCTCTGGAGCACGGTATTGTGGCTGTCACCACTTCAGAAAAATCCTAATTTTATTAAATTAAAAATGAGTACAAAACTTACAGGATTCTTTCTAGAATATAAAGATACGGCTAATATATAGGCTTCAGAAAACCAAACCAAATTCTAATATAATTGTGAAACTACAAAATTACGACTAAGCCACGAGAGAAAAATCGGATAGTGGGGCCCACTTTGGCGATAAAATTAATTAAATACGGCTAATTAATTAATTAAATTAGCGATAAAATTAATTAAATAATTTCTGATTTTTCTTCCCCTTGAGTATTTTCTCCTTTTGAGTTTATTCTGATGACTATATTACACTTTGACTCTCTATAGCATCGTAGTCTTGTAGTCTTGCCCATTTTAAAAATTTTTCAGACTTTGATTTCCTACTCCAACTCTGATTTAATGTCATCTCTTTGTATGAATTGGATTACCTGAAAAAGACACTAAAAATACCCAAGTAGCATTTATTTATATACAAAAATAGATAAAGTATGAGAGAAAAAAAATACAATTTATGATACTCATCACTTCTCGAAACAATATTGATTCATCTTCTTCTGCTTAACAGGCTTGTGTCTCTATCTGATACTTTGAGCTTATGGGAGGCCACGCTTGGATCAATAACTGACATGTCGGAGGGAGTCCATGAAAATATGTCAAGGTTATTGTTTAGGAAATCTCCCAACCTTCTCATACTTTTAGGATCAAAGAGTGATCCTATTCAAAAAGTTCTTTCTTCGTCTGTTAAGATAGGTGCTTTCTCCACCTCTTCGATTAGGGTTGCCAGCTGATCTCTCCTTCCTAACAACAAGCCCTTTGATTATGCAAGTTTCAACTACTACTTTATGCTTGGTAGAAACCAGCTGATAGCACCTTCGCAACTCAACTTAGCTACTTTTAACCTGACCAACTCCACATGAAGTAGGAAACTTAGCCATATGATGATAAAAGGAAGGTGTAGCATGAACTTGTGCAAGCCAGGGCATCTGAAGATCCCATTATAAGAGTAAATGTCAGTGGTTTGGAAACGAATCAATTTAGTTTCCTCATGGGACCATGTTCCAAGTGTGATGTGAAGCACGATCATCTCTTTCACAGGAGCTAGATAACCTTGAAACCGACCACAGGTCTACCATAATACTTTTTTAACTCCTCTTGCAAAATTTCCATTTTCTTAAAGGAATCATAGAAGACAATATCGCTTGAGTTATAAATATAGATTAAAAGCCTTTTTACAATATAGTTGGCGATATTCGTTCCGATGGCAATGACATCATCAAGATTATACATTTACTCTCTCCAAGTCTTCATCACCGAAGGTGATGGGCACCGTGGTCTTAAAATTTCTTACTAGCTAGGTGTAAACACGAACATTGACACTTCGGGCATATTACTTTATAGATGATAAAGATTCTCCTTATGAAGAAGATCCTCCACCAATGATGTATATTATTTTAACAGGCTTATCATACCATAGAGAGAGCTCTCACTGGGGTTGCTAATGTTAATTGTTTCTATGGGATGGTTCTTTGGTTTCTCCTGCACGTTTTCTCAGAGTTGTTTGAAAGATTATACAAAACAAATAGCCCATTGGAGTTGAATTGTTGTCTTAAGCGTTTGCACGTGTTCTCATGGGTTGCTTGAGCCATTGTAGAGCTCGAGCATTGAAGCTTTGTAGCACGACAGTATTGCCTTGGTAATATTCCAGTTAAAATGAGTTCTATCATCATTATTTTCGTTCGACTCTGAACTGGTGTATCGAGACTTCCTTCTCACACTTCTTGACTCCTCTTTGTTATGAGTGAGTGGTTGGAGGGATGGCTTTCATTCTATTCACTGGAGAAGCTATTGGTTCTTCCGTGCTAGCTATGCATAAGGGGAAGGTTGATGCCTCCTCCGCGACCTGTCTCCTTGCACTGTGACGACTCCAGGCATCGATTATTTGCATTTCCTATTGAATAGGTGGGGGGGTAAGTTCGTGAGTCAGATGCTCATCAATGATAGGCGAAACAAGAGCCCCTTGCAATGAGTTTATTAAGGAGGTTGGATATCTTCATAGACGTGTGGAGCGCCTTCACCTATGAGGAAGTTGGTCATGAACTTGCATCATGAATTGTTGACTAAATTGTTGAAACTGCTTGTTGAGATATAATTAAGATATGATCATAATACTAAAATATTTCAACATACTTTCCTATTAGATATTGAGATATTTTCCTAAATTTGGATAGTTGACAAATATTTGATTAGACTAATTTAGGATAGTTGACAAATTTCTGATTTGACTAATTGAATATTTTATGTAATTAGTATCAATTACAGATCCTGTAATTATTCTTTTTTATTGCCTCCTTCACTTATAAAAGGATGGCTCATTGTACAGTTCATTGACAAGAAAATATACAAAAATTTCTTCATTCACATGGTATCAGAGCAACCAGAATTCTTGTGTCTCTTCTAACTTCTTTTGTGAGTGCATAAACCACTATAAGTGAGTTTTTTCTTTATCCTCACACATCTCAAAGCTTTTTGTGCCCGTTTCGGCCATTTTGAAGTCAAATCTCTATAATCTTCTACCTTCAGATTGTTCGTCTCCTTTCGATCTCCTTCCATCAAAATTTCAGCTCCATTGGACTTGACAAGCTCTTCCACGCACCGTGTGAAGTCACTACAAGTGGTCTTCATGCACCTCTCTTCTTCAACGCATGAGCCCCACTTATCCTGGTCAATTCTGTTCTACAATCAGGTTTGACTTTTTCGGACGTTGATTTTTTTTGGTTGATTTTTCGAGAGTTGATTTTGGCATATCCGTTTCAAAATGTCTTCCCAAAATGATATTTTTCGTCCACTAGATATTGTTTTGGATGGAACCAACTATAATAGTCTTTGGACTTCCAATTGAAACTTTTTCTCAAAGGAAGAAAACTATGGAATTATGTTTCTGACATTTTGACTACATAGGCAGAAATGAGCAATTTTTCAACAATAGAATGACCTATTGATCGATGATGAAGAAGTGTATAAATCATATAATTTTTATACACCATCTATTAAGAGTATGAGAATAATAACTTATGGTTCGGATTGTCTACATATGCCTCGATATTGATATTTAAAGGTGTCTCCATAGACAACTTCCTAAGGAGATACCTTAGATTTGCCTTCCTTATATACATATACATACACACACACACATGTATGTATGTAAGTATATACATGTGTGTGTACATATACATACATACATGCATACATATATATATACAAATACATTCATATATATATATATATATATATATATATATATATATATATATATATATATATATATATATATATATATATATATATATATATATATATATATATATATATATATATATATATATATATATATATATATATATATATATATATATATATATATATGTATATATGTATATATGTATGTATGTATGTATGTATGTGTGTGTGTGTGTGTGTATATGTATGTGTGTATATATATATATATATATATATATATATATATATATATATATATATATATATATATATATGTATATATGTATATATATATATATATGTATATATGTATATATATATATGTATATATGTATATATGTATATATATATATATATATATATATATATATATATATATATATATATATATATATATATATATATATATATATATATATATATATATATATATATATATATATATATGTATGTATATGCATACACACGCACACACACAGACACACACACACACACACACACGGCTAAAAAGTAATAGCCTCACTATTTTTTTCATTCTTTTTTGGATCATGATCTCTACCTCCTTAGCTAATTTAGAATCAAATTTCATGGTTTTTGAAGACCATTTGTTCTTTCATCAAGTGGATAAAAATGTTGTATTCACAAAAAAGTTGTTAATTTTAGTCAACTTGATGAAAACCAAATCAAAACTAAAATCTAAGAAATTGGATATGAGTGAACCCAAGAGGGTCAAGATTGTAACGCCCCACTTCCCGTAGTGTGAAAAGCTGGAACGTTCGGCGTCGAATGATAACTCGACGAGCCTCAAACAAAATATTACAGTCACCATTTACAATTTAATATGAATAACATGCAGAAACTAAATGAGATTTCTCTTTATCAAAACAAAGCGATAATAAATTTCCTCCAATTAAAATTAACAAATGTCTCCATAGATAAATTCTTTCTGGAAAGAAAAGGACTGTCTCATATGAAACTAATTATAGCACCATGTGCACTTATTACATTTCTCTAAAAAGAAAGCGGCTAACAAAAGGAAGTAATCACTCCTGCAGATCTGCTTGTTCCTGGAAGTACAACATATCCTGTCCTGCCACTGGTGGATCTACCTCTTGATAGAGGTCTGCATCTGGTCATGCATAACCAGGATCGTCAGCAAAGCGATCCAATATTAAATAATAAAGAACAATAAAAAAATAATGAATAATAATATCTCAATGTCAGGAACAATCATGCAAATGAAGGACAGAAGGTTTTACGTATTTATGCTTATCATTACTATTATTTTAATCGATATCTTTTAAATTTTTACAGTAATGTCTTTTAGTTCTGGTATTTGAAAATTCAGGAAATATGAATGTAGCCGGGCTGAACGCATCCCCGTCTACCCCCGGAAAAACGGAACAGTAATTGATCGGAGCCTATCCCGATCCTCCCAAAAATGGGAAACAGTGGCGCAGTAATTTGATCGGAGCCTATCCCGATCCTCCCACAAGTGGGAAACAGTGGCACAGTACAGTTACGTTCAGCCATCTAATTCATACAAACCTAAATTTTTCCCCAAATCCCCAGTGTATATCAAGTTCGGTGTTAATTATCAATTTCAATATAATTTATGATCTCAGTAAATTTCAGTTCAGTATGTAGATTGGTGATAATAATTAGAGTTCAGTGAACAGTAACAATATCAGTGACAATATAACGTTGCGGTAATTTAATTATCTATCACCAATCTTATACAATAACAATTTGCATTTATACGGTGTCTTTTCGGACTTTATTTCCAATATGATGTATAATAAAGTGATTTACAATATAGGAAAAATGGGGCTCACTACTAAATATGTGTGCATTTAGAATTTCCTAAAGTTGACTTATCATTGCAAGGAGAAAGAGAAGCAGCAGTAGCCGAAACAGGCAAAAAAAAGAAGAAAAAGTAGAATTACTAAATGCGCACCCCATTCTATATAGTAGAGTAAATTAAGTATAGAGAAAGTAGTGTTCACTAGTAAAATAAGTGCTCAGTTAGAATTTCCTAAAAGTTGCTGCAGGTATTCTAAATGCGCACCACATACTAGATAATAAAGTGGTTTACAACATAGGGGAAATAGTGTTCACTAGTGAAATGGGTGCTCACTTAGAATTTCCTAAGTTTCCTTGAAACTGCAGCCAAACAGGGAAAGGAGAAGAGAAGCAGCAGCAGGCGCAGAAGCAGAAAGGAAAAGAAGGAGAAGGAGAAGAAGAAACACAAGTAGGTGCGGAAGTGGAAGCCGAAGAAGAAGAGGAAGATGCGGAAGCGGAGCCGAAGAAGAAGAAGAAGAGAAAGATGCGGAAGCAGGTGCAGAAGCGGAGGCGGAAGAAGAAGAAGAAGATGCGGAAACGGGACCGAAGAAGGAGCACAAGAAGACGCGGAAACGGAGCCGAAGGAGGAGCACAAGAAGATGCGGAAACGGAGCCGAAGAAGGAGCACAAGAAGACGCGGAAACGGAGCCGAAGGAGGAGCACAAGAAGATGCGGAAACGGAGCCGAAGAAGGAGCACAAGAAGACGCGGAAACGGAGCCGAAGGAGGAGCACAAGAAGATGCGGAAGGAGCACAAGAAGACGCGGAAACGGAGCCGAAGGAGGAGCACAAGAAGATGCGGAAACGGAGCCGAAGAAGGAGCACAAGAAGACGCGGAAACGGAGCCGAAGGAGGAGCACAAGAAGATGCGGAAACGGAGCCGAAGAAGGAGCACAAGAAGACGCGGAAACGGAGCCGAAGGAGGAGCACAAGAAGATGCGGAAACGGAGCCGAAGAAGGAGCACGCGGAGCCGAAGAAGAAGGTGAAGAAGGCGCGAAAGAAGGAGCAGCAGCCGCAGAATTAGAAAAGAAGAAGAAGAAGAAGAAGAAGCACATGCGCAAGTGGGACAGGAAGCGGAAGTGGAAAAGGAAGTACAAGAAGATACGGAAGTGGAAGTGGAAGTGGAAGTGAAAAAGAAACACAAGCAGACGTGGAAATGAAAACGGAAGAAGCACAGGGAGATGAGTGTTTGCTAGTAACATGAATGTTTGATTTACATAATTGCATCCATACAAAAAAATTAAAGGAACAACAATAAGAAGAAGAAGCAGATAAATAGATTGCAAGCATATGGAGACAGTATCATGCAGCCAGAGGCACTAATGCTTCCGTCGTCAAAGAGGAGGTCGTACACAATTCACCAGAGAGGAACAATTCACCAGAGAGGAAGAGTTGAGTGCGCGTACCAAACCCTAGCTCTACTCCAATCTATAAAACCTTATAGGCATCGAAGAAATTTATCCTAATGACAATTTATTTGACTGTCTAATCAAGCAAGCCGACAATGGTAAAAATTCAAATTTTATTTTTGTCAAATATACCTTCGTCTGGAACAAATTAATATAAATATTCTAGTCAATCACAATTGTAAAATTCATATGACTAACTTTAACAAAATCTATAGGACTATTTTCTTATTTAATATTTATGCATCTAAATAAAATAGGAACTTATATAAAAAAGCAAGCATAGCATGTTAAGTGAGTTTAAAAACTCACTTTTAATTGAGTCGCCTCCCCCTTCCCTTTTCTTTTCTGAACTGCGTTCCTCTTCCTCTTCCCGTACGTCCTGAGATTTCCAGCGTTCCAGAATAGAAGAGAGGTGAGAACAGATTTTTAGATCCTTATTTATCTTTAGGTTAGGATATAATCTATTTGGTTGAGATCCAACAAACGAATCTTTTTCGGATGAGATTGATATCCCTCCGACTGTTTAGATTTCCCTCCAACAACCCCATTATATTTTTTTTATATTTTAATTATTATTATTTTTTTTCAGATTTTTAATTTAATTCAGTTTAATTAATTTATTTATTTATTTATTTTGAAGTGAAATAACACAATGAAAAGTGGCCGTTACATTTTACCCCCCTTAAGAAAAATTTCGTCCTCGAAATTTCTTTAAACTTAAATGATGTAGAGAGGTTATACCTTTATTCAAATAGGTGTGGAAAACGCTCCTGAATGTCTTCCTCTCGCTCCCATGTTGCCTCCCGATTAGAATGTCGATTCCAAGAAATCAACACAAGTGGAATTACTTTGTTCTTCAAAGTCTTCTCCATTCGGTCAAGTATGGAGACTGGTTCTTCTGGATAGGAGAGGTCTGGTCCAATCTCCAGTTCTGAATAGTCCACGATATGCTTTTCATCATGAACATATCGTTTTAACTGCGAGACGTGGAAAACGTTATGTACTTGCTCCAGTGTAGACGGTAGTGCCAGACGATAGGAGACTTTGCCTATCCGTTCCAAGATTTGGAAGGGTCCGATAAACCTTGGGCTTAACTTTCCACGATTGCCAAAGCGAATGACTCCACGCGTGGGCGATACCTTCAAGAAGACTGAGTCCCCAACTTGAAATTCCAGAAACCGCCGTCGTTGGTCTGCCCAGTTCTTTTGTCGATCTTGGGCTGCTCTCAGGTGTTGCCGTATTAAGTTAATTTTATCTACTGCCTGGGTAATTATCTCTGGTCCAAGCAATTTTCTTTCTCCAATATCATCCCAATATAACGGAGATCTGCATTTCCTTCCATACAGAGCCTCGAAAGGTGCCATCTTGATACTTGCTTGGTAGCTATTATTGTAGGCGAATTCCACTAGATGCAGGTAATCCTCCCATGAGCCCCCGAAGTCAAGCATACAGGATCTCAACATATCCTCCAATGTCTGGATAGTCCTTTCTGATTGGCCATCTGTTTCTGGATGATATGCTGTGCTGAACTCTAATTTTGACCCCAGACTATCTTGCAATTTCTTCCAAAACTGAGAAGTGAACCGAGCATCTCGATCCGATACAATACTGACTGGCACACCATGTAATTTTACCACTTCACGCATATACTTCTCTGCCAATATTTCGGTAGACTGTCCTATACGAAATGGTATGAAATGCGCTACTTTGGTAAGGCGGTCCACAATCACCCAGATTGCATTATTACCCTTGGGACTACGTGGCAATGCGGTAACAAAATCCATAGTAACTCTCTCCCATTTCCATTCAGGTATGGGTAGAGGTTGAAGGAGTCCCGGCATTCTTTGATGCTCTGCTTTAACTTGTTGACAAGTCAAGCATTTGGATACAAACTTGGCGATTTCACGCTTCATTCCATGCCACCAAAAACATTGCTTCATGTCTTGATACATCTTTGTTCCTCCGGGATGGATTGAATAGACTGAACTATGAGCCTCTGATAATACTTCCTGCCGAATTTCTCCTTTGGGCACACACAACCTGTTGCCAAATCGAAGAGACCCATCTGCGTGAATACATAAATCTGTTCTCCGTCCTTCTTCTACTTGTCTTCGAAATCTTTGCAACTTAGGATCATCTTTCTGAACTTCTTTAATTTTCTCTACCAATGAAGGTTGAAGTTGCAAAACCAGCATTTGAGCCTTAGCACCGGGTAAGAAAATTTCTAATTCTAACTTTATAATCTCTTCAAGTAGCTCTTTTTGCTGAGTTAGAACCATTGCCATTGGCTTCCTGCTTAAAGCATCTGGTACCACATTGACCTTACCCGGATGGTACTGCAAGTTGATGTCATAATCTGCCATCAATTCAAGCCACCTTCTCTGTCTCATATTAAGTTCTTTCTGTGTGAAGATATACTTAAGACTCTTATGGTCTGTATAAATCTCTACTCTACTTCCCAATAAGTAGTGTCTCCAAATTTTCAATGCAAAAATCACAGCTGCAAGCTCCAAATCATGTGTGGGATAGTTTTTCTCATGTGGCCTCAATTGTCTAGAAGCATAAGCTATGACCCGGCCCCGTTGCATCAACACACAACCTAGCCCTTTGCCGGACGCATCACTGTACACAACCATTCCTTCGGTCCCTTCCGGAACGGCTAATACTGGTGTTGTTGTGAGCCTCCTTTTCAACTCATTGAAAGCTGCATCACATTCCATTGTCCAATCGTACTTCTCTCCTTTCCTCAGGAGTTTGGTCAGAGGCCCTGCAATCTTAGAAAAGTCCTGAACGAACTTTCGATAATAACCTGCCAATCCCAGAAAGCTCCTCACTTCTGAAACATTTTTCGGAATCGGCCAATCCTTCACTGCTGAAACCTTGCCAGGATCAACAGAGATTCCTTCTTGAGAAATAATGTGTCCCAAAAATGAAACACTCTTCAGCCAAAATTCACATTTGCTGAGCTTCCCATACAATTTCTCTTTCCTTAGCGTCTCCAAGACTATCCTTAAATGCTTAGTGTGATCCTCTTGGGTCTTAGAATACACCAATATGTCATCTATGAACACCACAACGAATTTATCCAAATATGGGAGAAAAATTCGATTCATTAAGTTCATAAAAATTGCAGGTGCATTTGTTACTCCGAATGGCATCACTAAGAATTCAAAATGCCCATATCGAGTTCGGAATGCTGTTTTAGGAATGTCTGACTCCTTCACTTTCACTTGGTGATATCCAGACTTAAGGTCCAACTTGGAAAATACCTTAGCACCGCCGAGTTGATCAAACAAATCATCAATTCTCGGTAGTGGATACCGATTCTTGATAGTGACCCTATTCAATCCTCTATAATCAATGCATAATCTTTTGCCTCCATCTTTCTTCCCAGTCAAAAGTACTGGTGCACCCCAAGGGGAAGTACTTGGTCTGATAAAACCTTTAGCTTCCAACTCATCTAATTGTACCTTAACTTCCTTTAGCTCTGCTGGACCCATTCGATATGGTGCTTGAGAGATTGGTGTGGTGCCATGAAGAAGCTCGATGGCGAACTCCACTGTCCTGTCTGGTGGTAGTCCTGAGAAATCCTCGAAGATATCTAAGAACTCCGACACCACTAGGATGTCCGCCGGTATGGCATCCATTTGGATTATTACTCCTTCCCTAGGTTGAGCTCTAAATTCTGCTGCCTCCTTGGTACTGCTGCCCCCGATGAATTCGAACTCCAGGTGATTCGGTATCTTGAAGACAACGCTCCTCCTCCGACAATCAATAATTGCATGGAAGGTACTCAACCAATCCATTCCCAGTATCACATCAAATCCGTGGGTATCGATAACCAGGAAATTAGCATAAAATTCCCTTTTACAAATCACTACGGGGCACATTCTACACACTTGAGTAGAATCAATACCCCCATTACCCGTACTAATTCTCCATCTAATGTTTAGGTTTTCATAAGGTATGGCATGTCGTGTCACAAATGCAGAAGAAATAAAGCAGTGTGATGCTCCCGAGTCAAATAAAACGGATGCAGGTACATGATATACTAGAATCATACCTGTCACCACATCATCGGACTTCTCCGCTTGCTCCGCAGTTAGATTATATGCTTGTCCACGTCCTTTATCCACTGTCATATTCTTCTTGGCCTGCTCATAAACTTTATTTTGAGGTGGAAGTGGTCGCCTATTCTGACTGCTGATTTGATCCTTGGGTGGTTGTTGTTGTTGGGATGCTGGAAGACGAGGCATTGGCCCCCTGTTGCTCCTTCGTGGGCAATCTCCGATCCTGTGTTCACTTGATCCACATGCTAGACATAAGTTGTTGGCATACCGACACTCCTTGATAGTGTGTCCTGGCTTCTGGTAATGTGTGCAAGTGACCTTCTGTTGCGAAGACGTAACCAGCCGTTTCTCCGCATTCCTAGCTGAAGTTCCACCCAACATTTGACTGGCCGACCTCTTGGGCGCAGAAGATTGAATCCTCCTCTCCTTATTTATTACTTGCTCTACATCCTGAGCTGCATCAATAACCTCCGCATAGGTCTCTATTCTGGAGGTTACTAAATATTTCTGGATATCTATCCTCAATCCCTGTTGGAAGCGATGAGCACGATCTGCCTCATTTGATACCATGTACGGCGCAAATCGACTCAGACGGACAAACTCTGATGCATATTCCTCTACCGTCATCCCGGCCTGCCTCAAGTTGATGAATTGGTGCTCCATTTCCCTCCTGGCTGTTCTCGGAAAGAACCTCGCAAGGAAGCTTGTTGTGAAAGTTTCCCACGAGATCGGTTGGGATAGCCTGCTCTCCTCTGTTTGCCACCAAGCCCTTGCAATATTCGTTAATTGGATTTTGACGACATTCACTTTGTCGGCTTCAGGAATCCGAGCGGCCCTTAATAAGTCTTCCATCTGCATGAGCCACTGTTCAGCCTCCAAGGCTCCTACTGTTCCTGAGAAAGTAGCTGGATGAAGACGTCTGAAATCCGATATCCCTCCTGGACGCTGGTCCCTCGGTTCCGCCACACGATCTAGGGTTGCCATCACTCCCGCTCGAAAGGCTTTGGCCTGCTGTTGTTGCGCGTCGACCATCTTGCTAAGCAGTCCCAACATTTCATTAGCATCAACGGAGTTTGAGGTCGAACCGGAATTTCCCCCATTCCTATTAGTCTGACGGGCCATCCCTCTGAGGAACAATATAACGTAAGCATCACTTAAATAAACATAATAAAAGTAAATAGATATACATAGAAAATCATATTTATGCATATATGTGTATAGTCGTATCAAACCTTAAATAGTTTAGTAAATTTAAACTATTATACTTATTTATTTATTTGCCGATTGTAATGATATTCAAGTTTGTTCAAATCACTTGAACAGACTTAAAGAAGCCTGGGCTCTGATACCACCTGTAACGCCCCACTTCCCGTAGTGTGAAAAGCTGGAACGTTCGGCGTCGAATGATAACTCGACGAGCCTCAAACAAAATATTACAGTCACCATTTACAATTTAATATGAATAACATGCAGAAACTAAATGAGATTTCTCTTTATCAAAACAAAGCGATAATAAATTTCCTCCAATTAAAATTAACAAATGTCTCCATAGATAAATTCTTTCTGGAAAGAAAAGGACTGTCTCATATGAAACTAATTATAGCACCATGTGCACTTATTACATTTCTCTAAAAAGAAAGCGGCTAACAAAAGGAAGTAATCACTCCTGCAGATCTGCTTGTTCCTGGAAGTACAACATATCCTGTCCTGCCACTGGTGGATCTACCTCTTGATAGAGGTCTGCATCTGGTCATGCATAACCAGGATCGTCAGCAAAGCGATCCAATATTAAATAATAAAGAACAATAAAAAAATAATGAATAATAATATCTCAATGTCAGGAACAATCATGCAAATGAAGGACAGAAGGTTTTACGTATTTATGCTTATCATTACTATTATTTTAATCGATATCTTTTAAATTTTTACAGTAATGTCTTTTAGTTCTGGTATTTGAAAATTCAGGAAATATGAATGTAGCCGGGCTGAACGCATCCCCGTCTACCCCCGGGAAAACGGAACAGTAATTGATCGGAGCCTATCCCGATCCTCCCAAAAATGGGAAACAGTGGCGCAGTAATTTGATCGGAGCCTATCCCGATCCTCCCACAAGTGGGAAACAGTGGCACAGTACAGTTACGTTCAGCCATCTAATTCATACAAACCTAAATTTTTCCCCAAATCCCCAGTGTATATCAAGTTCGGTGTTAATTATCAATTTCAATATAATTTATGATCTCAGTAAATTTCAGTTCAGTATGTAGATTGGTGATAATAATTAGAGTTCAGTGAACAGTAACAATATCAGTGACAATATAACGTTGCGGTAATTTAATTATCTATCACCAATCTTATACAATAACAATTTGCATTTATACGGTGTCTTTTCGGGCTTTATTTCCAATATGATGTATAATAAAGTGATTTACAATATAGGAAAAATGGGGCTCACTACTAAATATGTGTGCATTTAGAATTTCCTAAAGTTGACTTATCATTGCAAGGAGAAAGAGAAGCAGCAGTAGCCGAAACAGGCAAAAAAAAGAAGAAAAAGTAGAATTACTAAATGCGCACCCCATTCTATATAGTAGAGTAAATTACAGTATAGAGAAAGTAGTGTTCACTAGTAAAATATGTGCTCAGTTAGAATTTCCTAAAAGTTGCTGCAGGTATTCTAAATGCGCACCACATACTAGATAATAAAGTGGTTTACAACATAGGGGAAATAGTGTTCACTAGTGAAATGGGTGCTCACTTAGAATTTCCTAAGTTTCCTTGAAACTGCAGCCAAACAGGGAAAGGAGAAGAGAAGCAGCAGCAGGCGCAGAAGCAGAAAGGAAAAGAAGGAGAAGGAGAAGAAGAAACACAAGTAGGTGCGGAAGTGGAAGCCGAAGAAGAAGAGGAAGATGCGGAAGCGGAGCCGAAGAAGAAGAAGAAGAGAAAGATGCGGAAGCAGGTGCAGAAGCGGAGGCGGAAGAAGAAGAAGAAGATGCGGAAACGGGACCGAAGAAGGAGCACAAGAAGACGCGGAAACGGAGCCGAAGGAGGAGCACAAGAAGATGCGGAAACGGAGCCGAAGAAGGAGCACAAGAAGACGCGGAAACGGAGCCGAAGGAGGAGCACAAGAAGATGCAGAAACGGAGTCGAAGAAGGAGCACAAGAAGACGCGGAAACGGAGCCGAAGGAGGAGCACAAGAAGATGCGGAAACGGAGCCGAAGAAGGAGCACGCGGAGCCGAAGAAGAAGGTGAAGAAGGCGCGAAAGAAGGAGCAGCAGCCGCAGAATTAGAAAAGAAGAAGAAGAAGAAGAAGAAGCACATGCGCAAGTGGGACAGGAAGCGGAAGTGGAAAAGGAAGTACAAGAAGATACGGAAGTGGAAGTGGAAGTGGAAGTGAAAAAGAAACACAAGCAGACGCGGAAATGAAAACGGAAGAAGCACAGGGAGATGAGTGTTTGCTAGTAACATGAATGTTTGATTTACATAATTGCATCCATACAAAAAAATTAAAGGAACAACAATAAGAAGAAGAAGCAGATAAATAGATTGCAAGCATATGGAGACAGTATCATGCAGCCAGAGGCACTAATGCTTCCGTCGTCAAAGAGGAGGTCGTACACAATTCACCAGAGAGGAACAATTCACCAGAGAGGAAGAGTTGAGTGCGCGTACCAAACCCTAGCTCTACTCCAATCTATAAAACCTTATAGGCATCGAAGAAATTTATCCTAATGACAATTTATTTGACTGTCTAATCAAGCAAGCCGACAATGGTAAAAATTCAAATTTTATTTTTGTCAAATATACCTTCGTCTGGAACAAATTAATATAAATATTCTAGTCAATCACAATTGTAAAATTCATATGACTAACTTTAACAAAATCTATAGGACTATTTTCTTATTTAATATTTATGCATCTAAATAAAATAGGAACTTATATAAAAAAGCAAGCATAGCATGTTAAGTGAGTTTAAAAACTCACTTTTAATTGAGTCGCCTCCCCCTTCCCTTTTCTTTTCTGAACTGCGTTCCTCTTCCTCTTCCCGTACGTCCTGAGATTTCCAGCGTTCCAGAATAGAAGAGAGGTGAGAACAGATTTTTAGATCCTTATTTATCTTTAGGTTAGGATATAATCTATTTGGTTGAGATCCAACAAACGAATCTTTTTCGGATGAGATTGATATCCCTCCGACTGTTTAGATTTCCCTCCAACAACCCCATTATATTTTTTTTATATTTTAATTATTATTTTTTTTTTTTCAGATTTTTAATTTAATTCAGTTTAATTAATTTATTTATTTATTTATTTTGAAGTGAAATAACACAATGAAAAGTGGCCGTTTCATGGTTTTTGAAGACCATTTGTTCTTTCATCAAGTGGATAAAAATGTTGTATTCACAAAAAAGTTGTTAATTTTAGTCAACTTGATGAAAACCAAATCAAAACTAAAATCTAAGAAATTGGATATGAGTGAACCCAAGAGGGTCAAGATCATAATCCAAAAGAAAATGTTTTAAAAAACTATTAGAGATAGAAGAAATGAACTGCAGCTCAGATAAGTTATATGAGGCGACAGCTCATTTTCATTTTTCTCATATATATATCTGTGTGTGTGTGGAAAAAGTGTATCTAAGGTGACACCATATGGAGTTGTTCATGACAGAACTCTAAATCTCAACATAAATAGTGTTTATGAAAGATCCAAATAGTTAATTGTGATCTTACAATCAATATTTAATTTCTATACATAGAGTATGGAAATTACAATCAATAGTTTGTATTGTTCACATACATTCTCTATACTGAGATTTAGGATGCTTTCATAGTTAACTCCCAATGACATTACCTTAGGTACACCACTCCCTATGTATGTGTGTATGTATATATATATATATGTGTGTATGTGTGTGTACGTATGTGTATATATTATTGGCGGAATTTTCTTTTTGAGGGGCATCCACGAATATAAACTAAGGAAAAATTAAAACATAACCTTCACAGAGTTGTGTTTTCTAGAAACAAAAAACCAAGATGCGATTTTGATTTGCAAACTTTATAAAAAGTGTGGGCCCTGCAGGGTCTCATCATCGCGCCCAAACATATTATGCAAACAACGAACATGCCATCACAACAAAGCTGCAAATCTAAAGTTTGAGATTTGCAGTTCAGTAAAGCAGCAAATCTAAAGTTTAAGATTCGCAACCTAACGAAAATGCAAATTTAAAGTCTGAGATCTGCGTTCCAGTTATAATCCAAAGGAGTCGCGGATCTAAAGTTTGAGATCCGTGTTTCAATTGTAATCACACCAAAACTGTGAATCTAAAGTTTGAGGTTCGTATTCCAGTTACAGTCCGAAGGAACCACGAATCTAAAGTCTGAAATCTGTATTCCGTTGGAAAATTAAAGAAGCCGCGAATCAAAATTTTGAGATCCACGTTCTGGCTGTAATCTAGAAGAACCGTGTATCTAAAGTTTGAGATTCGAATTTCAATTGCGGTTTAAAGGAAACGAGAATCTAAATATTGAGATTTGCTTTCTGTATTTCAGTTACGATCCAGAGGATTAAAGATGTCGGTTACAAATTTTAGAGATTTAATACAAATCTACTAGGCCAAAAGGTAAGAAATTAATTCTCAGATTGTGGAGGCCAACAATTGGACAATTATATTAACTTAAAAGTCTCCAAACCTCTATAAACAGTATGAGCCAAGGCGGAAAAGGCATCTGGAGATCAATATTAAAAAAAAACTGTTTTCATTCAAGTGTTGGTGCTATCTAAAACTCAAAATCTTTGCCAACTAGAATTTTATACAGAGGATCAATGGAGAGCAGGATCATCCTCCACAGCTACTCTGGAGCCCAGTTTTAAACAAAGAGGAAATTAGATTTTTCTCATTTTCTATAAACGAAAAATGTTCATAATTGTAATCTTTTATTGAGAATTTTCAATAAAAAATCATTTACAATTTTATGGTGAGGAGAAAATTTGCAACTCCACTCTTGATGCCTATCATCACTGATGATAAGCTTGTAGCTCAATTTGATAAAATTTCAGTTGGCAGCATGGTCAAATCATTCATCATTGAGTTCGATCAGGAGAAATATAAAGAATTCCTCACCTCTGACTCCATAAGCCCTAATTCCTTACAGAAATGCTGTAATACTTCTAACAACTCAGCCTCTAAAGAGGTTTTAAAGACAACAGTCCAATCAAAAGACTCCTAAGACCATTCTGGTCCTAAAGGAAATCATGTCCTTCACCAGCACAAAACTCAAGGTTTGTTCCAATCAAGACCCATGAGGATCTCCTCGAGAAGATGGATCAGGAACCCCATAATAAGGGGAATTGACCATTTTCTGATTGTTAAAAAGATGACTTAGAAAACAAAGTTTCTCTCACCCCCACGATGAGAAGGAACTTCCGAAGAAATATATTCAACAAGAAACTGCTGAAGTAAATGTTGTTGTAGATGATGTATGACAATTTTTCTTTGATGATGCTTCTAAAATGGGATCTCAAGGAAAGATAGCAGCAGGAGGGGGGTTGTTGTTTCTCCCTATAACCATATTATTCCTAGAGCATATTCATTGACAAGTTCATGTTCTAATAATGTTGCTGAATACAATGACCTAATGGTTGGTTTAAAAATAGCCAAATAGCTGTGGTAAATTATTTAGAAGTATATGGAGATTCTCAACTTGTTATAAACCAAGTTAGAGGAGAATATGAAGTCAAAAATGAAGATCTGTTGCCATATTACTTAGCAGTAATAAAAATACTGATAACTTTAATGGTTTCTATATTAGTCATGTACCGCATCACCAGAATGATTATGCAGATGCACTAGCTTCCTTGGCTGCTACTTTAGCATTATCCAGAAACGCTAGCAAACATATAACAGTGGGAAGTAGAGAATTGTTTTACCTAGAGTATGAGCTTGAGGTGGAACTAAAGTCAGATAAGAAACAAGAAGCTGATGAAGTATATGCTCTTGAGTCTAATCTTGAACCTAGAGACTAGCGATTTCCTTACATAGATTATGTTCTTTACGGTATTGCCAAAAGATCCTAAAGAAGCAGAAGCAATTCGAAGAAAAGCTGTTCGATTTTATTACAATACTGAACTTCAGGCATCGTATAGAAAATCTTATGATGGGATTTTACTTCATTGTCTTTCTAATAAAGAAGCTCAAGAAGCACTTGAAGAAGCTCATGGTGGCATTTGGGGAGCACATTAATTAGGGCCAAAACTCTGGGATAGACTTTGAAGAATGGGTTATTATTGGCCCAAAATGATGACAGATGCAGTCATTTATGCTAAGAAATGTAGAGCCTGTCAAAAACATGCAGACTTCATACATCAAGCTTCGGAGTATTTATACCCAACGGCTATATCATGACAATTTGAGCAATGGGGAATGGACATTATTGGATCAAACTCCTCGCCTTCAACGAGGGGCCATTGATTTATATTGGCTATAACAGATTACTTCTCAAAGTGGACTGAAACTATTGCTTTAACTAAAGTAAAATCTTCAAATGTGATTAAATTCATCAAACATCATGTTATATACCGCTTTAGAGTACCTAGGAGAATGATAACGGACCTTAGTTTGTGAGTCAGTCATTCTCTAGATTTTGCAATAAGTATCGAGTTGAAAGTATAGCTTCGTCTCCTTACTATCCCGCAGCCAATGGTTTGACAGAAGCTTTCAATAAAACTATTGTGAAGCTTCTTAAAAATTTCATTTCATCCAACCAATGAGATTGGGATGAAAAGCTTGGAGAATGTCCTTGAGCTTATCGAACTACTGTCAGAACTCCTACAAATGCTACGCTACTTTTTTTATTGTATGGGTCTGAAGCAGTATTACCCATGGAAATTCAGGTTCTCTCATTACTGGTCATGATAGCAACCAAAATGACACAAGAAGAAAGATATCGATAAAGACTTCTGGAGTTAGAAACTCTTGATGATAAGCGTTTGGAAGCTTAGCAAAGTATTGAAATGTACCAAGTGCGAATCTCCAAAACCTTTAATAAAAAGGTTAAATAGAGAACTTTCAAGAAAGAAGATCGGTTTCTTTCAGTACGAAGACCAATCATAACTAATCAAAAATTTAAAGGAAAGTTCCAGCCAAAGTGGGAAGGACCCGTTGTCATTGATACAGTCTATTCAAATGGTGCATATCATTTGGCAAAATCGAATGGTGATAAAATAATGATACCAATCAATGAAAAATTTCTGAAGAAATATTATTCCTAACTTTCAATTAAAAGGCTAAAAAAAATGCCGCGAACTTGTTCTTCTTTAAGATTCCTGATTCAAGAATTAGAATTTCCTAAATACATGAATTTCATAAAGTCGCATTGTAAGAAACTCAGAAAACATCTCGGTCTCTATGCCAGAAAAAGTGGTAACTTTCCAGATATATCGCATAAAGCGTGATATCTGCAGCTCTAATACAGAGTCGTGCTCTATGCAAAAGTGCGAGATCCGCAGCTCTAATACAGAGTCATGCATTTATCAAAAAACTCAAAATTCGCAATTCTGATACAAAGTCGTATTTCCTCTCAAAATGTGAACATTGCATTTCGGCCAAAATTATCCATAGTATTTCAAAACACTTCTAACATGCAGTTTTGAAAACTTTGGAGGGAGTTTTGTTGGTGAAATTTTCTTTATGAGGGGGATCCGCAAATATAAACTAAGGAAAGATTAAAACATAACCTTCGCAGAGTTGTGTTTTCTAAAAAAAATCAAGATGCAATTTAGATTCGCAAATTTTATA
Source organism: Dracaena cambodiana (assembly GCA_036321105.1). NCBI lineage: Eukaryota > Viridiplantae > Streptophyta > Magnoliopsida > Asparagales > Asparagaceae > Dracaena > Dracaena cambodiana. Next base: position 53,861,899 of record JAYEPQ010000002.1, read on the forward strand.
AAAAGAGTGGGCCCTGCAGGGTCTCATCATAGCGCTCAAGCATGTATGCAAACAGTGAACATGCAATCACAACAAAGCTGCGAATCTAAAGTTTGTGATTCGCAGTCCAGTAAAGCCGCAAATCTAAAGTTTCAAATTCGCAGTCTAATGAAACCGCAAATTTAAAGTCTGAGATCCGCATTCCAATTATAATCTAAAAGAACCACGAATCTAAAGTTTGAGATTAATCACACCAAAGCTACGAATCTAAAGGTTGAGATTCACATTGCAGTTGCAGTCCGAAGGAACCGCAAATCTCAAGTCTGAAATACGTATTCCATTGGAAAATTAAAGAAGCCGCGAATCTAAATTTTGAGATCCGCATTCCGGCTGTAATCTAGAAGAACCGCGAATCTAAAGTTTGAGATTTACATTCCAATTGTGGTTTAAAGGAAATGCAAATCTAAAAATTGAGATTTGCATTTTACATTTCAGTTACGATTCAGAGGATTAAAGACATCGGTTATAAATTCTAGAGATTTAATACAAATCTACCAAACCAAAAGGTGAGAAATTAATTCTCAGATCGTGGAGGCCAACACTTGGACAGTTATATCAACTCAGACGTCTCCAAATCTCTAAAAATAGCACGAGCCAAAGCAGAAAAAGGCATCTAGAGATCAGTATTAAAAAAAAGAGCATTTTCGTTCAAGTGTTGGTACTATCAAAAGCTCAAAATTTTTGCCAACTAAAATTTTATATAGAGGGTCAACAGAGAGCAGGATTGTCCTCCATAGCTATTCTAGAGCCCAGTTTTAAATAAAGAGGGAATTAGATTTTCCTCATCTTCTGTAAAATGAAAAACCGATCATAATTGTAATCTTTTATTCAGAATTTTCAATAAAAAATCATTTACAATTTATGGCGAACATATATATATATATGTATATGTATATGTACACATACACACATACACAGACACATATATATAAGAATAATGAAATTGAGCCGCCAACTTACATAAGTTATCTGAACTGTGCTCGATTTCCATTATCTCTAATAATTCTTTTAAAAATTTTCTTTTGGATTATGATCTCGACCCCCTAGGGTTTATTCATACTTAATTTTTTGAGTTTTAGTTTTAATTTGATCCTCCATCAAATAAATACAAAATTAACTATTTTCGGTGAATATAATATTTTGTATCTATACATGTATATACACATACATGCATGCTGATCGACTCAAAATTGCAAGTGCACAGTATTATAATTTTGTTATAATTTGATGAGAAGAGTATCATTCTTAGTTATTGATTATTCACTCATGACAAATACTGAAATAATATCAACCTCAATTATATTAAGAAAAGTCACTAAGATTACATATCTTGGAATTTGAATAAAAATCAGTTCAATGAAATACTCGAGGAAAATAAATGGAATTATATGATAAATAAATCAAGGAGAGAAGAACTTTTAGAAAAGTGAATTCACATAGTCCCTCACTATGCCTTTCTTATCTAAATCAGTGAAATTAATTCTCCAAGTTTGCTAGCAAAATTCCTAAATCATCCAATAGCCTCGTCTAACAGTCAATTGTAACTATTCTTGATCAGTGTTTAATATAAGAATATGCAAATTAATGAAACATGAATGCAATAAATTTTATGTATTTTTTTAACGCTACAGAGATTTTTATAAGTCTTTTGATTTGTATAATCACATATGCTGAAATATTCTAATGGTTCATCTATACTTTCCTCTTTCAACAGTAAATCATAGGAATCCAAATCATCTGATTATTGTCAGGTAATTAGAAACAATAAGTATGAGAATAAATCGAACAAATTAAATGAAAAATAATCCCAAATGAATAAAAAAACATAGTTTGCGACAAGGTTGCATCATTTTCCTAGAATTTTAAAAAATAGTTCATGATGAAAATTAAATTTAACAAACACGAACAAAAAATGATCTACATTTTAAAGAAAAGAAAATCAAATTAGGTAGAAAAATTGAAGGTCTTTAATGTTAGAACTCCAAAAAAACCTGCAGGGCAAACTTTTCTCTTCTTTTCTCCTCCTTCTCTCTCTTGGATTCAATTAGAATTTTTTAAGAGCCAAGATGTGCCTCTAATAAAAATGCATGAACTCCCTTACATTCTTAGTCCAAGACCTTTTTTTGGATCTGGTCCCTAATCAATGAGCTTGAATTGAGTCAACTTGTACCCTTTATTGCTTATTATCCTTACTTTTTCTTGCTGATTGTGATTCTCTAATATCTTTCATGCAAAATCTGTCACATGAGTTTTGACTTTGAATTTGAATTTGCAGATTTGTTTTTCCTAAAATAATATGATTTGCTTCTTTATTTGAAACCTTCAAAATATCAAAAATAAATTAGAATTAAATAAATGTAAAAGACACCCAAAATTCTAGACAAATGAGCTAAGAACATAGAAAACACTCTAAAATAATAATTAAGAATAAGAAAATGTCAGAAATAAATTTCTACATCACATGCATATTTAGTCAGTGGAAATATAAATAAAAGTGCGTTACTGATTCTAAAGTAAGAAAATGAGTATCTATAACTCTGAGATTTGACTTGGAAATTTTTATTTGTTGCCCAGTTTCTCAATGACTATGGCATTAACAGGAGTTGAAAGTATGAATGATAATAGACATGTCTACAGATCAATTTTTAACCCATCATATACTAAATTTTGAATTAGAAAAATAAAATTTTCATTCATAATTTAAAATTTTGTGTAGGACCAACTAAAAGTTGACCCATGAACATATCCATTATCATCCCTAGTTGGGCATCAAACAGTGATTGTAATATACAAAAATTACAAGAGGCTGCAGAATTATTTCGATAGTTGACCCCACTCCAAAAGCCTGACTTTGCCTTTGTCTATAGTTCAATATGTTAAGTTAGTTCATATGTGAGTATAGTCCCATATCGGATAGGACAAAAAAAGTCTATAGGTTTAAATACAAAGTTGAGGTCTTGACCTAAAGGCTTAAGTTTTTGTATCAAACTGGTTATCAGTTTTGTGTTTAGACCCATCATGCTCCCTGTTGGACCGACGTTCTCCCCAATAATTGGTATCAGAGCTCAGATTCGGACCAACTTGTCGTCGGGTCAATGGGCCAGGTTATGGCCTAAGGGGGAGTGAAGCCGATATTTGAAGTCCGAATTGGTCGAGTTAATTTTGGGTTTGATTTCCCACGTGTCGGCTCTCCACGTTGATGGATGCCAAAACTAAGTTGGTCGGGTTAATTTTGGGTTTGGTTTCCTGCGTGTCTGCCTCTACGTGAATGGTTGTCAAAATTAAGTTGGTATACTGACAATGAAGGAAAATATTATTAAGTTAGTTCATATATGAGTATAGTTCCACATTGGATATGATAAATAAAATCTGTGGGTTTAAATACAAAGTTGGGGCTTAGATCTAATGGCTTAAGATTTTGGGTCAAACTGATTCTCAGTTTTGTGTTTAGACACCTCAGGAACTCAATCGCGGATGTATTGTAATTTTCAGCCCTAGTAAAATTATGAGAGAACTTTTGTTTTTAAAATAATACTGAAATTGAGACCAAGAAAACCCCTATACATAAATGAACCCCAAAAATTGATAAAAAAAGGCAACATTATATGGAGCACAAAGTACTACAAGGACATTTCAAATTTCATATTTTTGTCCCAAAATATAGGGCAAATTATGACTGCAGAATATCCAGGGTCATTATACTTCCAATTTAGGATTTGCCATGCAGAATGATCAGGACATATGGTCACTTTCAAGAGTAGAGTTATAAATGACCCTATCAATACATCAATAAAGATATCAAGTTGATATCAATCTTCCACTTGAAAGTTGGCATTTCCACAGGAAAAGACATCTGCCAGAGAGCTCACTTTTATCAAACTACAAGATCCTGTAAGCTAAAGCACTACATCACTTTTATCAACCTATAAACCAAGTACTTGTGTTAAATATAACAGTGCATACATGTAGATGCATACACGATGAAGCACTTCTATAGAATCTCTCTTGCAGTGGTTTCAGGATTGGGAAGTTTTGTGCATCAATCATTTGACATCTTCCCAAGAAGTATATCGTGCAGTGTTTCTGGATTGGCAAAGTCCGTGTTAAGGAGTTAATATTTGCATTACTTTCTACATCCCTATACATGGATATTCTAAAAACCAGTTTTTTTTTTTATTTTAAATTACTCTTTTGCCAGACACGAAAGACACTTCTGTCCCAATAATTACATAAAAATGAGCTTGTCCACCATTTCTTTATTCGGTCCTAAACCTTCTTATATTATGAAGCATGAACACTACAAGTTAAGTGTTATGTTCATATTAGATATGTATTGGACACCGACACTTGAACGACACTTGCTGATATATATGGGACACACCGAAATTATGTTATATTTAAGAACCTATAAATTAGCACGTCAAAACTATGCCTGCTTTCCAAAGGTCGTATGGATCACATGCGGTTACCATGTCTGCCTTTAAAAAGTCATAGAGGTCGCTTGTTGAGCACTATAAGATCATACATTATCATACATTAACTCCTTCAGCACACTAACCACACACTGTAAATTCGTAAAACGTTAGAAAAAGTAAGAAAACACCGTCGATCCCCGACAACGGCGCCAAAAACTTGATGTGATAAATCTACTGCAAACGCACAGTATCGGTTGTACCGCTAATAGGTCGTTCTCATGAGGATCTAAGGTGTTTTGCATTCTTACTAATTCTTTAGTCCTAGCAGATTAACTATGGGTTCTAAATTGGATTTTAGTTATTCTAATTAATCTAGAATATAGAATCAACTAGTTTCCAATTATGAATTACTTCTATTATCTTCTTCTTATCATAAAAATTAATCTTTTACTTTTAATCTTTATTTAAAGTGTTATAAGCATGTGTTATCAAGTGGTGTGCAAGTATAATGCATCAAAAATACGACTTCTAATAAAAATAAACTAAATTATTAGATAACTCTATAATAAAGTTGAAAAGTAATAACCCTAAACTCTAACTAAGTATAGGCTATCAAGAAATCTAATTCAAGTATAATCTATTAAAGCATCAATTTACAAGTTGTTATATTTTAAACTTTTCATTGAAAAATCTTATCTTTATTATTTTATTAAAGAAAAAAATACTAGAGAGCAACTACATGGTGAATTCCTAGTTTCATCTATATCTTAGAGCTAGACTAAATTAGCTACTCATAGTTATAATTAGCAATATCATATTTTTCCTAAGAAACAGTTAAAATTTACACTAGAAAGCAAGATAAATCTATCTAGAAAGCAATTAGAAGATTACCAAAGAGATATTGATGAACAACAAAGGTTACCTCTGAAGTCGGTATGGCGACCGTCACCCCTTCAGCAAATCCAACTTTTATTCAATAAAATTTGACTATAAAATTACATCATAAAACCCTCTCTAATTACAAGGATTTATGGGGTATTTATAACTCAAACACAATCCTACTCCTACTCAAACTCAATACAAAAGATGTAATTCTCTTTCAATACAAACTAATTTCAAGATATATAATATTAATCCAATCCATAGGTATTAGAAACCAATGGTTGAGATTATATGGCATAAAATACTAATTTTCGGGTCCAAAATCCGAAATTAAGTTTAGTACATCCGTAACCCATTGGATCAGTTTTTCCATTCTGCAGTATTTTAGTAAAATGGCTATAATTTTTGTATCAAAACTCAGATTGAGCTGTTCTTGGACTCGTTTCGAAGATAATTCTAAGCTCTACAAATTTATCCAACATGAAATTTTCCAGTTCAAGATTTATCTTGGCCTAATATACTCTTGAAGTTGCTGCTACTGCACTTGAGTTTCTGTCTTTACCAAAATTAACTTTCTATGCTCATTTTTTTGACAAATTTGCATATTTTTCTTCTCTTACTTACAAATCCTTTATTATATATAAAAACATACTAAATATACCCGAGTAGCAATTATTTATATACAAAAGTAGATAAAATATGAGAAGAAAAATGCAAAATATGATACTAATAACCCCGATAATGTCCTCACTATTAGTATTCGATAGTCTTTGCCCTTATAGTACTTACTCTGGTATTTTATGCTCGCACTATCAGTACTCGCCAGTTTTTCACCTTATAGTGCTCGCTTCGGCAATCTTACGCCCTGACTAACAGTACTTGATAGTTCTTTCCTTTATAGTACTTGTTCTGGAAATCTTATATCATCATTGGTAATATTTGATAGTCGTTGCCCGTAAAAGCCCCGACAATGTCGCTATTGGTAGTGCATGGTAGTCTGTGCCCTTATAGCACTTGCCCTACCAATCTTATGCTCTCGGTACTTGATAGTCTTTCTTCTACAATACTTACTATAATAATGCCCTTGTTGACGGTACTCGGTAGTTTTTTGCCCTACTAGTACCCACCCAAGCTAGCTTCCGCCCAGTTAGGTAATGTTCGGCAGTTCTTTCCCCCAATGACACTTGCTTGTGCAATATAAAATCTTCTATCCACGTAAGAGTACTTGATAGTTTTTATCATAATTGTACTCACCCTTACAGTAGAAGAAGTCCTATGGGAAGTTGGCTATTACTGGGTGCTACTGCAGAATACAGAGACAGAACCACTGTGGCAAATTTCAATTCATCTAGTAGGCATGCCGCTAGCATTATGGCACAACCACAACGAGTCCATTCACTTTTGGTGGGCTGATATAAAAATTGCAACACCCATGACACATTATAGGTACAAAAAATGCCACATTTAAGGCACATTATAATAGCATAATACCAATAATACTACAACAAGATAACTCTCTTCTAGCAGACAGCTACATATCATTATTGCACTCAAAGTCGCTCCCGAGGTGCAAGTCACCTGAGGACTTCACTTAGAAGACCACTAAAGCACATAGAAAGTCCAACACTGTGAACTTAGTACACATCGATCGAGCTGACAAGTACTTAGTGCCCATGGAATCACACTACTGGACCAAATATATAAGTGTTTGATTTCATGAGTTTGTCTTTTTCCACTAACAAAATTTCTCTTTTCATATGGTTATGCTCTTTTAGACAGAAAATTAGCAAGAGTTACACAAGCCAATAGGATAAAAGTAGAAATGGTACTTGGATTCATACCCACAAAGTTACTCACAGTCCCAGTAAGACGAGTTGCTATCAGACTACTCCACAGCACAACAAAAACAAACAATGGTAAAGAAAAAGTCAACTTTTATTCATTTAGAGATAATTGTTCATTACAGGACGAGTATAGTCATTTAACAAAACTAAACTATCCTAATCGAATGGAGACTTGATCTATACTCCAAACGCTCATCCAACCAAAATGGACATACCCACGTGTGAGGGCTAAAGTTTAGTTGATGGAGTCCTTTCACTTCACACCACCAATGCTCATGTAAATCACTTTACTTTTAGATTTCAGAAGTCCCTAAGGCAAGAGCCGATGATCATGGAGCAACATTATTATAAAAAGAAAAACCCAAGGCCACGAGCTTGAGATCTTTCGTCTCTTGGGATTTGACTCTCATAATGTTTTTTATCCCCTTCTGAGAAATAAGAAACAAGTGAGAATCAAGCAGCTTACCTAAATCTTTAAGGAACCCAACAATGAATTCATCCGATGATCCATCCCAAGGCAAGATTTATGATACACTCATTAGCAACACCGACTCCTCCAGCAAATAATATTAAATACACCTCTCATCCATAAGGAGAGTTAGAATCATTTATATACCTAATATCTTGATATATTGACCTCTCAGGATCGTTCTTCTTCTTCTCTACATAGACTTTGTAATCGCAAGAGGGGGGAGGGGGAAGGGGGGGGGTGGGGGGGGGGGGAGGGAGAGAGAGATTGAGAAATTGTAACTTGATTCAGCAATAAAGCATACGCTAAAAGGCCTCTTCCACCAAAAAAGTAGATACAAGTCTCTCTTGGTTGAACCTCGTTATATCGCGGTGTACAAATTCTTGTTGTGTGGTTTATTTACTCTACACAATCCAGACTCAAATCAATCTTGGGTCTAATTTATATATAGTACTCAATTTGGTTAAGTGATCTTACCAGATCAAAGTGACATCAACATGTATAATTTTAAAAATAAATTATCGCTTCCGTTTAGTACGTTGATTTGAAGCTTGAGAGTTCTTCTGTCCATGTAATGTCTAAGGCTCGTTGGGAATTCCATTTTCAATTCTAATATGGTTCCAGAGTTGTTTTTTATTACATCTGCACATCATCTCAATTCAATACTTGTGTTGTTAGTATATATGTTTGTATAGCTTCATATATAAACTTGAAATGTGAAATGTTGGAAGTCCTTTGAAGAATCAAAGGATTTTTAATAACCGACTTAGGAATTGTAAATTTTTATTTTTCAGATTTCGAATTGCACTTTTTATGTTATTTGATAAGATAAAACTTTAAAATGAGAAATCTCGACAATTTAGGGCAGAATTATAATAAAAATATCCAATTGGAGGGAACTTTTCAAATTAGGAAATTAATAGAAAATGTGATTACCACTCAAACAAATGAGTACATAATATAAATTATAGATCTGAACAAATCGAAGTAATATATATTCGTATTTTGATTAATATTAATATCAACTCTAGTAAAACATAGAGTTGATAGTTTTTTTTGAGAATTTCGAATAACATCCTAATATAAAAAATCATCACTGTCAATTTATAGAAAAATATTGATTTAATATTTTGTAATGTATTTGGAAATATTTTCTTTTATATGTAAGGTCCTAATAATCATTAGGAGTAGATATCATTTTTATTTGAAAACGGTTGTTATAATTAATAATATCTGGTTAATATCTGGTTGTTTGTTTTGTTCAAATACTTTAAATATGAATAGTAAATCTAGTATTAAAAAAAATATTCATATTCATATTTGAAGGAATAAAATATAGTTTTTGAAAAAAGAAGAATAAAATATATACAAATATGGATATGCTATATCCGTCTCGTTACCTCCCCAGTACAAATAATTTGCAAAATATGAGAGAAAATCCTAAGCATTTCCAGCGTGTTCGTACAACATCTCCAGCACAGATTAAACGAGACGGGATCTCTCACAAGATTCAAAGTATCAGGGGGTGTATGCTGTCAATTGGGGGACTAGATAAGCCAACTAGATCAGATCATCATCATTTTTCCTCTGTACCACCCGAGTAATCAACTCCACTCCATCAATCAACACAATTAATTGATTAGAGTCTCAAACAATCCTCTATGGCCCTGTATAGTCGCCCTCATACCCTGTGAGCCTTGTAAATCACATCAGCTTCTTTACTATAGAGTTTTTATCAATATCAACCTAGCTGGTAGGGAAAATGAGGAGAAATCACCGGTAATGAAACCAAAATAGCCAAAATAGAAGGAAGTTGATTCCTTTATATAATTTCTAAGATGAAAAAAAAATAATTACTTACTAAGAATGAATTTGATAGCGTCCAATTAGAATCCAAAATCAAGAGATTTAAATCAAAATCAAATATTTGATTAGAACGCTTGATGAATATAAAATCCTTCTATTCCTATTTCTATGGAAACCTTCATTCCTATTCCTATGGAAACCTTCATTCCTATTCCTATTCCTATGAAAACTCTTATAACCAACTAAAGTTTATAAATACCCTCTTTGAGGACACTTTAGGGATCAATCTTTGACCATTTTGATCATTTTAGAGTTCAAGTTACGTGTGAGAGTCTTGAATTCATTGGATCAGTAGAGAGAGAGAAGCTAGGACAGGCCATTATCTTTTTCAAAGGAGATCTTCCCATCGAATCGTCAACATGTTCTATTAGTTAGATCTCATCGCCACATTAAAACTTACTTTTATTGTAAAATAGAGCGATAAATTATAAATTCTCTCGTTTATTTTTCTATTATTCATCTTTCGTTGTAATCAAAGTGATCAATGTAAGAAAGTAAGATTTTTGCAGAGAACACCCCTCAACAAGCACTTGTTGGACTTAGACTATATATCCTTGATGATACATGTTATAATAGACAACTATGAAGAAAACAAAAGTATATATCTAGCGGACTACATCCATGAAACCACACCAAGTCATTCTATTTTGAAGGTCAGCAGAGCATTGAGCCACGATATCAGGAGCAATGTTGAAAATAACGCATTATGAAACCTTTATGTTGCATTATGAAACCTAATATGAAACCAACGCTACTTAATAGACGAATATAACTCAATGCACCATAATGGTACGTTTTTCCTGTTATTTTACGTTATTACAGTAAATTTTTAAATAATTTTTATATTGATGCCAATTATTTACTTTAATTGTTAACAAATTGCTGCAGTTTTTTTTACTTGGTAACTTGTTGTTTGTAATTTGATTGCTTGTGGTATTGTTAAGTTACTAGTTTGTGATTATATCCTTATTACTTGTTATAATTTATTTCCAATTACTGAAATTTCTTATTTGTTGATTAAATTGAATTATTAACTAATCTAAAATAAACAATTAGAGATGACATAAATTGAGTATTACAAAATATAAATTATAATATTGATAATAATTAAAAATAAATTTAATTATGTTTTCTTGTTTAAATGATGATTAAAATTATGAGTATGAATGTAATTTAATTATGAAGATAAATATGAAAATTATTATAAAACTTGTTAGAGATTTAGAATTAGTACTGGGATATAAAATATTTTTATATTATTCTTTTAGAATTTTTTTAATTCAATTTCAATTTATAAAATTTATTTTATATAGTTTTATTTTTTATTAAATAAAAAAATTGAATAACTTACGTTATGCATTACGCTATATGCGATATAGCCTAATAGAGACAAAACGTTACATTACCGTTATCATTATTTTAAACATTGATCAGGAGTATGGCTGCAATCACACTGGCCTTCTGAACCTGGGAACCTTCCTGATAGAGGGAGAATTGCTAGTGTTATCCAAATATTCATATATTATTTGATAAAAAACTAAAATCATCTATCAAACTCAAAGCATCAATATTTGTAATAAGGTTGATATATACAAGAAATTTCGGGCATGTTCAAATTGATAGGATAATGTAAAATGTCATATATTAAATACAAAACAAATTGAGGAATTATTTTTGTGAAGCAACAACTTTATTGAGCAGTTCTTCTAATAAAACTACTTTACTTTGAAGTGAAAAAGATGTAAAAAAAATTTATACATGGCACAGAGAGCCTTAATTTTTATTCCTTAAAAGTTTCCCATAAAAACATTTCGTGTAAATTTTTACAGGATATGAGTAAAAATGAAGGCAAATTAAATTTAATTGAAACTCCAAGGCTTTGTGGTTACAATAGTAAAAATGTTGAAAAGAGCGCAGTTACTTCCTATAAAGTAATAAAAATGGACGCCATATACTCAAATTTTTATTACTATCATTTTACACCTTTGCAATATTAAGAAAAAATAATAAACACTCCAAACAATTAATTGAAGGAGAAATTCTATTTACGCACGGAAATTTACTCTTCATCCGATTAGAAACTTGTAAATAATTACAAGTTTGCTATTTTTTTCTGTTTAAATAAGTTACCCTTTTAAATCTCAAAATTTTAAGAGTTATTAAAAATTTAAAATACTGTAATCCTCTTTCTCATCTATTCTCTCTCTAAAACAAAAAAAAATGTGGTATTTAAATTTAAAAGAAAACACACCTCCCACGGACTCATCATTTCGATTTTATGATCTCCTGCTAGTATGCTTAATTTCCTGCTTGTCCCTTAATCTATAATCTACAGTATGTCATTGCGATAAAATGTTTACGTCTGCATTGTTAGGTACGAGGACAAGACGGAATGGGACGATCGCATAGGAAGGATTAACGGCTCCGTGACTGAGGATGTGTTCACTGGCTGCCGTATGCACAACCGTGGGTGGCGGTCCATCTACTGTCTCAACAAGCGCGACGCTTTCCGTGGCTCTGCCCCCATCAACCTCACTGATCGCCTCCAGAAGGTGTTCCACTAGGCCATGAGATCGGTGGAGATCTCCTTCTTGTGCAACAATGCAATCCTCGCCACCAGGAAGGTCAAGATCCTATAGCGCATATCGTACATGAACATCAAAATCTACCCGTTCACCTCTGGCTTCCTCATCGTTTACTGCTTCCTCCCTGCACTTTCCCTTTTATGCGGTCAGTTCATCGTCCAGACTCTCAGCGTTGCGTTCCTCGTCTACCTCTTGAGTGTATCTCTCGGCTTGATCGGTCTTGCTATTCTTGAAGTGAAGTGGTTAGGTATGGCACTTGAAGATTGGTGGAAGAACAAGTAGTTCTGGCCGATTTCAGGTAGCTCGGCACATTTCTATGTTGTCATCCATGAGCTCTTGAAAGTTATTACAAGGATTGAGATCTCATTCACACTAACTGCCAAATCAGCCGGAGATGAGAATGAGGACATCTATGCAGACCTTTACATCGTCAAGTCGTCGTCGATCATGGTACCGCCGATTGTCGTCACGATGATTATCCTCATAGTGCTTGCCTTTGCATTTGGCAAGATGATATGTAGCACGTTGCCAAAATTGGAGTAAGCTTATGGGAGGAGCATTCTTTAGCTTCTGGGTGTTGGCACATCTGTATCCATTTGCTAAGGGGTTGATGGGGAGGAGAGGGAAGACATCGACGATTGTGTATGTGTGGTCTAGCCTCATTGCTGTTACGATTTTGCTGCTCTGGATCGCAATTAGCCCACTGACTGGAACTGGTCAGGGAGTTCCTGGCAGATTTCTTGAGAGTTCCTGTAGAAGGTGGTTCCTGTAGAAGGTGGTTCCAGCCAGGCGAGCTTTCTTGAGAAAGAGGAAAAGGACATAATAGGAGTCAGGCATATGAGATTTCAATGGTAGAATAAATTGGCCATGATGTAACCTGTGTACTATGTTTATTGTCACTTTTGTAACAGAACGTTGTAATTTTCTGATTCTAATGAGAAACGCTCATAGGGCTCTGAGAAAATGAGAGACGCTCGTAGGGCTCTGAGAAAATGAGAGACGCTCGTAGGGCTGAGCAAATTTTCAAAAAAACCAAAAAAAACCGCCGAACCGACCCGATCCGAACCGATCGGGTCGGTTATTTCAGTTATCGAATTGGGTCAGTTTTAAAACCAAAGTTTTATTCGGTCTTCGGGTCGGGTTTCGGTGGCAAAATCGCCAACCGAAACCAACTGAAAAAACCAAACTTTCACCCATCCGACCCGTTAACCCATTAACCCAATACCCAAATCTTAATGTCTAGGGCTTGTTCCGTGACTTCCTTCCTTCGTTCACTTCCTTCGTTCGACTTCGTTCTTTGCAATCGCCTCGCTCAGTCGCTCCTAACCGGCTCCAAATCCTCCGCCTTCGGCAGCCACGACAGCCATGACGGCATCAGCCACGACGGCCCCACCCCCTACCCCCGCTTCCGCGCCTCCGTCACCGTCAACGGCGTCAACTTTCACTCGCCCGACATCTTCAAGTCATCCAAGGGGGCATAGAACATGACCGCTCAGGTTGCCATCGACCACTCGCCGCTAATCCCCCGTTGGGTGTTGAAACCCTCTCGGCCTCACCTCAAACCCCTGGAAAATTTTCAATTTTCATAGATGCCCTTTGAGGAATTTGCTTTCCTACTTGTTTGTCATTAATATTGATTGGGATGTTAGATCAGCTTTCTTTGGTTCATCGGTGAGGTATTATTGCAATGCTATAAGATTTTCTTGTCATTTTTTGTTTTTTTAAATATAATTGCTCTATATTTTGTGCTAATCACAGACCAGATTGAGAAAGTATAAAAAGGATTTTTTTTTTCTTTTTGCTCCAGATTGTTTTTCTTTATAAATAGATTCTCTTACAAATAATTTTTTTTATCCACGATAATGCATACAAATTAACTTTGTCCTGGTTCTTTATGTAGTTCGTATGTAGAACTATTTGATCTTGTGAAAATGAATTTTGATCTTGTGAAAATGAATTTTAATTTATTGCAATATTTATTTGAATATTTATTCAGTACTTGTAGAAAGCCAATTTTTTTGTTTTTTTACTCAAATGAGCCGATGGGCCGAAGCTTACAAAACCGAAAAACCAACCGAAACCGAACCGAACATTTATTTGAAAATTGGGCGTATAAAATAAATTGGTGATGTTTCAAAAGAAGAGTAATATGGACATGAAGAGTAAATTTCTATGCGTAAATAGAATTTCCCTTAATGGACGTAGTCGCAACTAATGACTTCTATTCCAAATTTACCTCTACAACGATAATAATTACTCCAAGAAATTAAGGGTAGGCAAGAGAGAGTGTGCAAGAAAAAAGAGCGAGTGGGAGGCATAATAAGGACAATTTAGTAATTGGGAAATCGCCAAAAGCTCAAAGTGACAATTAAAGAAAACAAATCTACAAGATTAAAACAATAGATAAAAAATGCAGGAGTAACAAAATCTTTATGGCCCATCCCCACAGGCAAAGGAAAAGAAAATGCAAACATCCCTATATTTTTATTTCTTTCTTCTCAATTTTTAGATCCACTACCTTTATCTATATGTATCGCTAACCAATGTATTTAACAAGAAAAAAACGCCCCTACAGTAGTTATCATATTGAATTTAGCACTTCATACAATGCAATTATTATTTTAGATTTGAAACAAGCTGCTTATCCTCGCTTTTTTTTCTTAGGAGATTCTCAACATTTTTTGTTGTTTCCTTCGTTACTGAGATCTTTCGATAGTTATAATATTGTCACATACTAATTAAAAGAAACAGCGAAGCACCTAGTTGCCTTACTCAATATTTAAAAATGTAGATCACCTGGCCACCTTCTGACTTAAGGATAATAAATAGAAATAGAAAAGAAAGATTCTGCTGAAACTTATCGATAATTACAAGCATATTACCAATTGCACGTAATCAAATCCAGGAAAGTCGGAATGGACGGAAAGTAAATTCAACAGCTACATGAAATCAACAAATTCTGGGCATACAATTATGGGTCAAAATCCATGGTTCTTATTTATACATTTTGGCCCTTTAGTGGAATTCTTAGTGTACTCGTTATTCCTCTTGGAACATAGATAATACAACAACAACTAAGTCTTTTATCCCATGTACTTGGGGTAGGCTATATGAACCCAAAAAAAAAAATCATGCTGGATCGATCACGTTGATAATCCTTCTCCATTCATTTATATCAAGTAATATCTCGTCATTTAAATCTCTAAAATATATATCTTTTCATATCACCTTTATCCATATTTTTTTCGGTCTTCTCTTCACTCTGGAACATAGAAAATCCCCTTCAATAATGCATTCCGTTATATTTCCACATGGTAGTCAGACTCACGTGTATTGCATAAGAAGTTAGAGACAACTTACGAAGAATTACCAAAAAAACATGAAACGAAAGCTAAGTATGCATAAGAAGTTAGAGACAACTTCCAGAGAATTAAATTCCATTCATAATTTAACAAATAATAACAATCAAACTAATGCTAGTTTTATTTTATACAATTTTTCCCAATTTTCTCCAATCAATCATAAGATTTCGTATTGAGAAAACTATAAAAGCTACCTCTTGACTTGGAAGAGGCTACTTGTGCCGGTAAAGCAAGAAAATTCTTTAGGGCTCCCACATATGTGTACGAACAATTTTTGGACACTAACACAACAGCAACTGTACAACACTTGCCCAATGTTTATTACACTCTGAAACCGTGCTGAATTTCAAGAACCTAAAAATTTGCTTGCTGGTACTAAGTCTATTTTCTGAAAATTCTAGTGGTCGTGAGTTGGACACATACATATGGGTGGTGGATAACTATAAGTGGATGGTGGGTTGATCGGAAGGCATAAACCAGGCAAGACGGGTGGAAGAGGATGAGAGGGTGAGAGAGGATGGTGATGAGGAGAGGGATCTGTTGAGGAGCTTCTGTAGTTTTTTGTTGGATTGCTTAAGATTAAATAATTTCTCCTTCTTTTGCTTGCTTGCTCCCTCTCTGTTTTTCTTCTTCGGAGGCTCTATTTATAGATGACTTCCTTGCTTGAGAAGCCATTGGAGGGAATCTTGCTGTGGAAGCCTTGTCACGAGCCTTCATTGTTGACGTCTTGTCTCTGTCAGGAATCTTTACTGTTGACGTCTTGTTTCTATCAGGGATCTTTACTGTTGACGTCTTGTCTCTGTCAAGAATCTTCACTTTGAGCCAGGCTTTATGAAAAATTGATGTGGCCTGTACCTTTATTTTTCATGTGAAGCTTGAAAATTTTTGATGGGGGCCCATACATTTGAATGTATTAGGCTTTCATTTGGCCTTCTTAGGCATCTTCTTGGAAGGAATCCTTCAATGATATCTTTGTGAAGCATTAGAGGATCCGATGCGTAGAGAGAGTAGGACTGTCCTGTCTTTCTTTGTCAATGAGATTTTTAGCAAACCTCCAGCTATCAACGGATTTGACTTGCCTTTACCAACTACCGTTTGAGTCGGGCTAGCCATGTCATTCCCCTCGGCATGATGAGTTTGTCAAGGATTTCATCTGGGCTATATGCCAAACTAATCCTTTTAGTATTATATATATGTATATATACCCCCTTTTTTTTCACTAGTTGCTCATTTTGTCAAGATTTTGTATGCCCTCATCTTCCATGTTTCTTAGTAGATCCGTTGGTGTATATTCATCTGCCCATTCTGCCATGTCTTGCTGAAGTAATCTGTCTTCTCCCCTTTTCTTTTGTCTATAGTACTGAATTAATTCCTCATGGGCTGACCTGATAATTTTTTGGACCCTACAAACAATTTCTTTGTCTACATAGACTCTGTAAACTTCAGTTCCTGTAGCTAGTCTGAATCTATTTCCACTGTATTTTTGCCAGTTGAATTCATATGCTATGGTTTTTGCTCTCCAGTGCCTGATTTACCTTGGGATCTCTCTGTCACAATCTACTCCTCTTTCTTCTCTATCTGGATGCAGGGGATGGGCTAGTTTGTGTGTATCAGAGCCCGGGAAATACAACACACTACTACTACTGTCACACAGCTGAAGCGAAAAAAAGAAGAAAATACAAAGGGAAATACATTCAGGCACACTTAATTATACATATGGGTGGTGGAGAACTGGATGGTGGGTTGATCGGAAGGCATAAACCAGGCAAGACGGGTGGAAGAGGATGAGAGGGTGAGAGAGGGATCTGTTGAGCAGCTTCTGTAGTTTTTGTTGGATTGCTTAGGATGAAATAATTTCTCCTTCTTTTGCTTGCTTGCTCCCTATCTGTCTTTCACTTCCCTCGGAGGCTCCCTTTATAGGTGTCTTCTTTGCACGAGAAGCTATTTGAAGAATCTTTATGTGGAAGCCTTGTCACGAGTCTTCACTGTTGACGTCTTGTCTCTGTCAGGAATCTTTACTATTGACGTCTTGTCTCTGTCAGGAATCTTTACTGTTGACGTCTACGTCTTGTCTCTGTCATGAATCTTTACTGTTAACGTCTTGTCTCTTGTCAGGAATCTTTACTGTTGATGTCTTGTTAGGAATTTTTACTGTTGACGTCTTGTCTTTCTTTGTCAATGCTGTTGCAAAGATTATGATATAAGATTTTTAGCAAACCTCCAGCTATCAACGGATTTGACTTGCCTTTACCAACTACCGTTTGAGTTGGGCTAGCCATGCCATTCCCCTCGGCATGATGAGTTTGTCAAGGATTTAATTTGGGCTATATGCCAAACTTAATCCTTTTAGTATTATATATGTATATTCTTTCTCTCTCTCTCTCTCTCTCTCTCTTTTTTCTTTTTTTTTTTATATAATACTTTTACATATCCATTTGAACTCTATTGGGATATCTAAATTCTTCTGGTTGAAAGCTATGTCTTGTAACAGCTTCAGTGCTCTGTGATTCTGTCCTTTTGGAATGCTAAATTTTACATGGTAGTCTTTCGTGGCGACTATTCTTCTTCCATCTGTCATAATTGAGTAGCTGCTAATATTTTTAATAAGCTTTCTTGCCTTGTCGACCAGCTCGATAAAGCTGCTGTACCAGAAATAATTATAATTGATTTCTTCGATGTTGTGTTCGGGATCGAATTTCTGCCATTGCTCAGGGTAGCCGAATACCCATATTTGATATGACTGGAAAAATTTTGTCTCTTCCTTCCATCCAAGCATGCTAAATATTTGGAAAGTGATAAGATGATTATAACTAATGCTTGTAGCTAGCTTGCGGCTAAAAAATCTCAACACTACTGGTAGCTTGCGCCATTCTTGTCCCCCCGCAGTCTGAAGCACAGCCGTTTGACAAGCCCCCACTCTACTCCTTGGATATCCCACATTTCTTCTTTCATGAATTTAAATAGCTTTGGGCAGTTGTTTCTGGCCAGGATAATATCTGTTCTATTTTTTGACAAAATTCTTTTTATATTTTCTCTGTGATCGAGCGTCATTATTTTGATACACGAAAAGATCTCTGCGGGAAGTGCCTGTCTAGCTTCCTCCAGAATTTGTATTCTTTTTGTCTTTTCTGACACGATCACTTCTTTTCCTTTCTTTGATTTTTCCTGTGAGATGGTTAGTACATGATTATTTTCTTATATAAAAGCTAATAACTGAACTCAACAACTCCCTCGACGGCTTCTTGCCGAGATGTTGACCCTGGCATAAGTGGTATACTGAGCTTTTGTCTTATTTCTTTAATATTTGGGCTTAGTTTTTGATCTTCACTAATAATGGTGTCAGCACTAGCTTTCTTATTTCTTCCCTAGTAATAGATCTCCTAGCCACTTCTCTAGTCTTTCTTTCACTATTACTTCTTGTTAATAACGGTTGTTTTGAATTGTTTTTAATATATAGACTGTTCCCAAAACTTTGTATTTCTACCCCTCCAAAGTGTTTTGGCTCTTCAGTTTGAATTAAATCTTCAAGTAACCATTGTCTAGGTACCATGAGATCCTTTATATTCATTAGTCGAGGTTTGATTTCCTCCTCAAAAGGTTTTGGTTCAAATATTTCGATTATTTCCCATTGATTTGAAAATGTTCTTACTTCTGTGGTCTGAGTCAATTCATGAATCGTTGTATATTTTATGGTTAGATCGTGTGAGTTGGTTTTCATGTTTATTCCTTGGGTCTTAATTTTTAGACGTACAGTATCTATTATGTTTGGGTCAGATATAGAGATAAAATAGTTGGGGCGGATGTTGAACCATATAGTTTGATTTACTAGATTGGATTGGAAGCCCCCTATTAGAGCCTGGTGACAATTGGTGAATTGATTGTCCATTACGAGTGTTATTATAGGGATATCTATGCCAGCTCTGAATAGCGCGTTAATTTTAATTTGAATTAGGCCAACGTGTATATAGTGAATTTCAGGGTATTTCTTTTTCCATCTTCGTACTTTTTCACGATTAAAGGTGGGAATGTCTACTCTTCCTCCGGCTGATAGATTTGTTGTTGTGTTTCCGTTAAAATTTTCGATTATTCTTTTGGAAAAGAAATTGAACCGTGAAATTTTGTAAATTTCTGTTTTCTTTATCAGTTGATGCTTTTTCATTCTATCAATGTCTTCTGGGCTAAAAATTGTTTCTCTTCCGACTACGTCTCCTAATTTTATGTTGTCTAGTTCTGATGCCGGGAGTATAATTGGATCTAATTCTTCGTTCATCATAAAAACTAATTCGGCGTCTGAATCATCCTCGACCTCAAGCTCATAGAGTATTATATCTGTTGGCGAAATTTCTTTACCCAAACATACTTCGAGTTCTTATTCTTCCATATATTTTATCATTTTTTGAGCACCTTTTCCTCTTTTAGGACAGTCTCTAGCAAAATGTCTCTCTTCATCGCATACAAAGCATCTGCAACTTTTTTTGTCCTTTTGTGCAGGAGATGTAGATGACTTGTCTTTCTTTCTAACGTATTTATTGTTCCTGACAAATCCCCTACTCATTGTCCATGGTTTCCATCGAAATCTTTTTCTAAATATTGGTTTTTTCTCACTTCCTATTTTTCATTTTTCGCCAATTATTTTTTTGCAACACTTTCTTCCTTTAGCAGAGTTATTTATTGTGTTCTTCATTTTTTTGTAAGATTTTATATTGAGACAGTCGTCCTGTATGATTTTAAGTGCATAGTGTATTCGGTGCCCCAAATTATTCTTCTTTTCAATTCACTTTAAGTAGTCTGGGTATCCGTTTCTTGTTTTGGTATCCCATGGACTAGGAAGTTTATGGAAGAAAGGATCAAGCTAATTCTGTGCCTTATCGTATTCTAATTTGTAAAAGTATTTTGAGAATGTTTTGCAGTATTATTCGAATTCACATATCTCGCATAATTCAATTTTTGACAGTGCATACAAAACTTCTTCTTCTTGAGATTTCTCATCTATATACCCACATAAATTTTCTTTGATGATTTTTGTGAAATCATTGAGGATTTTTTCAAAACTTGTGAACCTATTGCTTTCTCCCCACTCTTTCCATTTAATTTTTCCTTGTTATGAAGTTATCCATTGTTTCATCCATTGTAAAATATCTCCTTGTAAAGTTCCCGTAATGTAATCGACAAATCTTTCATTGTCCCATGATCCTTCGTGATTTGTGATTACGACGGCTAGAGATTGCGCCCAGTCGTCTATAACTTTTTGTTTATCTTTGAAATGTACGTTGGATAGATTTAAATAGGTTCCTCCTTGGGATACACTTCTTTTTATTAAATCGTCGATCCTCATACTCCCTCCTATCTGTGGGTTGTTTAAATCTATTGCAGTTTTGCTATCTTCTCCAATATGTATCACATCACTGTCAGATTCAGTTCCTTTCTCATATTCAGACTCGTATTCATCGTGTATAGTCATCCCGTAGTCTTCGTTATCTGAATCTACGATGCTTTCTGATTCTTCTTCACTTTCCAGGTTATATATTTCGGGATCAAAATTAAAATGATGTAGTAACTCTTTATTTTGTAAGTAGGTCTCTTGCATTCTACTTACTAGATGGTCTCTTTCCTGAACAGTATTGCATGGTTCATTATATAGCTCTTTCCAACAGTTAATTAGCTCCACAATCGAGTCATACTCTTTTTTGGAGTATTTTCTATCTACTTGCATCATGTTTATCTGTTCACTTGGTTTCTTTTGTATTAAACTTGTTCCTAAACCGTCAATCCTATCTAATCTTCCTAATATTTCTCTTACTTCTTTATCGAATTTTGTTATTTCTTTGTCGAATTGTTCTGCGGGATTATCTCGAATGGTTTTACAAAGCTTGGTAATATATATGTCATTCTGTTCTATTACCTTATCTAGTCGTTTTTCCACCATACTAAACCTACAAACTACATAATCAAAAAGGGTGTTGAGAAAACTTGTAATATTTGTTAAGTTTTTATCTGTCGCTATTGAAAAATGTTCTAAGTGACTATAGTCCCTTCTAAAACTCTCAAATATGCATGGTATATCACTAGCCATCTAGGATATCATTTGGTAGCTAGCTCTGAGTAGCCTATGGTGCCTAAAACCGTCTCCTGAGGATCACCCTACAAACGCCTATCCGTGGCAACAAAGAGATCATTTTAGGAATCTGGGCTTTAAGGTTACTCAAATCTAGCAGGGGATACTTAGAATAAAACTAGGACAATAATCAAGCAAGTTGTGAGATAATATAGATCGGTATTATAGTCAATTTGATACCATGTAAGTACTAGAGATGTTATAAATCCTTCCCTAAATTTTTCCTAATTTTTTTGATTTTTTATTTGATTTTTTCGGATTGACTACAGTAATTTTTTCTGCGAATTATCTACAAGTATAGAGACTTATCTAAAAATAAAACAAATAGTAATAACTTATTCAGAAACATACAGTACATATCGGAACAGTAGCCATCACACCGGAGACTCTGTGTACAGACTGCAGACCCCTATCGCCCAAAAAAGGAACGTCCCCCTGGTTCTGATACCAGGGAAATACAACACACAACTACTACTGTCACACAGCTGAAGCAGAAAAAAGAAGAAAATACAAAGGGAAATACACTCAGGCACACTTAATTATACATATGGGTGGTGGAGAACTGGATGGTGGGTTGATCGGAAGGCATAAACCAGGCAAGACGGGTGGAAGAGGATGAGAGGGTGAGAGAGGATAGTGATGAGGAGAGGGATCTGTTAAGGAGCTTCTGTAGTTTTTGTTGGATTGCTTAGGATGAAATAATTTCTCCTTCTTTTGCTTGCTTGCTCCCTGTATGTTCTTCTTCTTCGGAGGCTCTATTTATAGATGACTTCCTTGCTTGAGAAGCCATTGGCGGGAACCTTGCTGTAGAAGCCTTGTCACGAGCCTTTACTGTTGACGTCTTGTCTCTGTCAGGAATCTTTACTGTTGACGTCTTGTTTTTGTTAGGAATCTTTACTGTTGACGTCTTGTCTCTGTCAGGAATCTTGAATTTGAGCCAGGTTTTATAAAAAATTGATGTGGCCTGTACCTTTATTTTTCATGTGAAGCTTGAAAATTTTTTCTTGGGGCCCATACATTTGAATGTATTAGGCTTTCATTTGGCCTTATTAGGCATCTTCTTGGAAGGAATCCTTCAATGATATCTTTGTGAAGCATTAGAGGATCCGATGCTTAGAGAGAGTAGGACTGTCCTGTCTTTCTTTGTCAATGAGATTTTTAGCAAACCTCCAGCTATCAACGGATTTGACTTGCCTTTACCAACTACCGTTTGAGTCGGGCTAGCCATGCCATTCACTTCGGCATGATGAGTTTGTCAAGGATTTCATTTGGGCTATATGCCAAACTAATCCTTTTAGTTTTATATATATGTATATATACCCCTTTTTTTTTCACTAGTTGCTCATGTTGTCAAGATTTTGTATGCCCTCATCTCCCATGTTTCTTAGTAGATCCGATGGTGTATATTCTTCTTCCCATTTTGCCATGTCTTGCTGAAGTAATCTGTCTTCTCCCCTTTTCTTTTGTCTATAGTACTGAATTAATTCCTCATGGGCTGACCTGATAAT
This sequence comes from Dracaena cambodiana, assembly GCA_036321105.1. Classification (NCBI taxonomy): domain Eukaryota; kingdom Viridiplantae; phylum Streptophyta; class Magnoliopsida; order Asparagales; family Asparagaceae; genus Dracaena; species Dracaena cambodiana. The sequence continues at coordinate 53,884,984 of JAYEPQ010000002.1, forward strand.
TTTTGGGACCCTACAAACAATTTCTTTGTCTACATAGACTCTGTAAATTTCAGTTCCTGTAGCTAGTCTGAATCTATTTCCACAGTATTTTTGCCAGTTAAATTCATATGCTATGATTTTTGCTCTCCAGTGCCTGATTTGCCTTGGGATCTCTCTGTCACAAACTACTCCTCTTTCTTCTCTATCTGGATGCAGGGGATGGGCTAGTCTGTGTGTAATCCATACACTGTGCTTTGTGGAATACCACACTCCTCTTATGTATTATGTTATTATGGAATCGAATTCTATCTTGAGCTGTGGTTCTTTTCCTATAAAAACTTCTGAAACTGGAATTACTAGTGAATCAGGGAGTAGTCCTACATGTCTGGATGACTAATGATTATTTGTGAAACAAATCCCATATCCAAAAAGTCTTTCTAGCTATAATTGGTTCCATGGAGTTTTTCTGTTTTTATTTGGCCTAATTGAATATTTAGTCTGTAGAAGCCATAAACTAACTCACATTGGCATTTTGGTTGTGAGGGGTCCATGATGCTGCAGTTTGTATTGTTGTTGACGCACTTGTCGGTGTTGGCATAATGTATCACTTGCTCTACAGTTACTCCTCTGCATCTTCTTTCTCTCTTTTGGATTTATCTGAGTATCTGTTGCATGTCTTCGACTTTCTTATAGAAATTGTCTTGAACTTTCTTGTGAATGTTTTGCCTGATGTCTTCTGGAAGAAAAGATAGCTCATCGTTTGATTTAAAGAATAATCTGGCTTGCATGGGTTCTGTATCTCTCGTATTTTGGGGGCTCTCTCTTCTTTCCTTTTCTCTCATATTTTTGAGGCCCTCATTTTTTTTCTGCAAGCTTACTGTTAACTGTGTTTGTTCACAGAGCTCTTCAACTAATCTCTCCTTCTGTATTTTTAGATTTTTAAAGTGTTTCATAATGACTTGACAATCTCTACACTCTGTTGACAATTCTATATTACTTATACTCTGTTGACTCTCTTGTGGCATGAATTCTTTAAGGCTTTCATCGAAATACCAGGGGGTTGGAATATTATTTTTTGCACATTCTATGGCTTCTTTAACATTATAAAAACCTCTAAACACTGGGTTATTAAAATTTGAAACTAATCTCTTAACTGTATTCCAATTTTTGTAAATTCCTACTTGATGACCTCTAAGTATAACGTAGCAAATAAAACTTCGTGACTAAGGTGTCTGGATAATTCCTTTGAAATAATAAGCTAATGCTTTTATTACTTTAACCTTCTCTTTTGGCTGATCTAGTCTTAGATTCCATAAATTATATAATAGACATTATTGTACTAAATCTACCTGAAATTCAGTGATTCTGAATGACTCTTTACTCTGAGTGGCATACTGCTTGAGATATATATCTCCAAATCTCATGAACTCTCTGGAATTCATCTGCAAATTTAAACACCAAAGAATTAGTCTAGATAATTTCTTTGTAATTTTATGCTCAAACTTTGATCTGTATTTATATCCTATAAATTTTGTCCGTCTACATAATTTCCTTTTTTCTATTTTGAATATTAATTTAATAATTACCGCATAGGTTATTTCTGTAATTTTACGATCGAATCTTTCGCTTCCACATCTATTTATTTTTTTTACTCTTCCTTTGTTGGAAGGTCTATTTTATGACCTGAGGATTCCGTACCGTATTTGTTTGATATTATTATTCTTTCCTCTATTAGTCTCCTTAGCTTTTGATGGAAAAAATGATTATTATCTGCCTTTGTGCATAAGTTTCTTTTCACGATTCTTCTAAGGTAAAAAATATCTTTTGTCCTCTGTAGTATGTTTCCTTGAAGAATTCCTCTCATGTGATTTACAAATCTTTTTTCATCATGTATCCTTTTGTGTTCTTTGAATTCGCATATATCACATAGTCCAGTTTTAGATATTGCATAAAGTATTATTTTGTCACAAGCCTTGTCATCTATTATCCTACATAAATTTTCTTTTATAGGGTTAATGGAGATATCCTCAGATCCAATTGGTTTATTGTTTTCATCCCACTCCTTCTGCGAATTTACCCATTGTCTCATTTTTAGTAAAACATCTCCTCGTAATATTCTCGTAATGTCCCATGATTCTTTATAATTTGTGATTACGATGGTTAGGGATTGTGCCCAGTCGTTTATATTCTTGAAATGTACTTTGGGCAAGTCTAGATCATTAATCCTGTGGTCACTTTTCATTAAATTAATCAGCTTATTGTTAGATTCGATATTTTCTTTAGATTCTGTCCTGTACTCATCACCTGTAGTCTTTCTATAATTTTTGACGAATGAATTTGTGTTTCTTATTTGATTTTCAACTAAGTTGTTTATTCCAGGGTCAAAATTAAAATACCGTAACAAATCTTTATACTGGAGATATGTCTCATGTATCCTATTAACCAGATAGTTTTTCTCTTGAGAGGTGCTATTTTGATCCTTATACAATTCTTTCCAGCAATTGATTATCTCAAGTATCTAGTCGTATTCCTGTCTGGAGTATGTCATATTAACTTGTTGACTTGAACTCTTTCGTTTTGAATTAGTTCCTAATCTGTCAATGTGATCTAATTTTCCTACAGAAAGTACTTTATCATATCCTATCATACATTCTTCTACTCTATCAGATCTCAAAATGAATTCTTCATTTGTTTTCTCTATCTTATATCTACTTTCTGTTTGACTTTGTGATAGGTTATTACATTCATTTTCCTTATCTTTGTTAGGGGGTTCTTCGCAATTTAAGATAATCTCTTCAATTGTTCTTTCTACATCACTAATATCATTTTGGTAACTATTATCTTCTGGTTTAGATTGCAAAAGATCTTCCTTCACCTTAGTTATACTGTTTACTTTTTCTTTTGTTTCTTCTTTACTACCTTCTTCCTTTCTTACCGGGATATCTTCTCTATTTTCCTTTTCGTCCTTTTTAGTGTTATTTATGATATTGGGTTCATCCTTTTCTTGACTAGGTTTATATCCAAAATGACTTAATAGGCCCTTGAATTTTTTATAAATTTCTTTGAGTTGTTGGGTCAGATCTTCTTTGTTTTCTGGAGTTAGGTTGGGATTTTTAACTTGTTCTTTTAACCTTTCTATTCGGAGAACTACCTCATCAAATTTTTTCTTGGAATATTTTGGGGTGTTCAGCGTACCATATATATCATTATACATGATGTCATATTTACTACACTTTGCTCTACATATCTCGCAATTGCACAACATGTCGGTAGTCATCTAAGATGTCAGTGGATAACTAGCTCTGAGTAGCCTATGGTGCCAAAAACCGTCTCCTAAGGATCACCCTACAAATGCCTACCCGCGGCAACAAAGGGATTACTTCAGGAATCTGGGCTTTTAGGATACTCAATTCTAGTAAAGGACACTTAGAGTGTAATTAGGACAGTATTGATACAGGTTGAGAGAAAATATAGGTCAGAGTTATAGTCAATTTGATACCATGTAAGTGCTATAGATGCTACAAATCCTTCCCCAAATTTTTCCTAATTTTTCTGATTTTTTGCTACAGTAACTTTTTCTAATTTTAGGATAATTTTTTCTACAGTAATTTTGCTACAGTATCTTTTTGGATTTTTTATGATTTTTTTATGATTTTTTCTACGAATTTTCTTCAATATAAAACAAACATAGAGTCTTAACATACATAAACAAATACTTATCACTTAATAAAAATTCAGAAACATACAGTACATACCGGAACAGTAGCCATCACATCGGAGACTCTGTGTACAGACTGCAGACCCCTACCGCCCAAAAAAAGGAACAACCCCCCGGGCTCTGATACCAGGAACGTCCCCCAACTCAAACGGTAGTTGGTAAAGGCAAATCAAATCCGTTGATAGCTGGAGTTTTGCTAAAAATCTCATAATCTCAGCAAAAAAGGTACAGGCCACATCAATTTTTCATCAAGATAAGACGTCAACAATAAAGATTCCTGACAGAGACAAGACATCAACAGATTCCTGATAGAGACAAGACGTCAACAGTAAAGATTTCTAACAGAGACAAGACGTCAACAGTAAAGATTCCTGACAGAGACAAGACGTCAACAGTGAAGGCTCGTGACAAGGCTTCCACAGCAAGATTCCCTCCAATAGCTTCTCAAGCAAGGAAGTCATCTATAAATAGGGCATCCGAAGAAGAAGAAGGGACAGAGAGCAAGCAAGCAAAAGAAAAAGAAATTATTTCATCCTAAGCAATCCAACAAAAACTACAGAAGCCCCTCAACAGATCCCTCTCCTCATCACCATCCTCTCTCACCCTCTGATACCAGGGAATAATACAACACACTACTACTACTGTCACACAGTTGAAGCAGAAAAAGAAGAAAATACAAAGGGAAATACACTCAGGCACACTTAATTATACATATGGGTGGTGGATAACTATAAGTGGATGGTGGGTTGATCGGAAGGCATACTTCAGTCTGTACACAGAGTCTCCAGTGTGATGGCTACTGTTCCGGTATGTACTGTATGTTTCTGAATAAGTTATTAGTATTTGTTTTATTTATAGATAAGTCTCTATGCTTGTAGATGATTCGTAAAAAAAATTACTGTAGTCAATCCGAAAAAATCAAATAAAAAATCAGAAAAATTAGGAAAAATTTAGGGAAGGATTTATAACATCTCTAGCACTTACATGGTATCAAATTGACTATAATACCGATCTATATTATCTCACAACTTGCGTGATTATTGTCCTAGTTTCATTCTAAGTATCCCTTGCTAGATTTGAGTAACCTTAAAGCCCAGATTTCTAAAGTGATCCCTTTGTTGCCACGGATAGGCGTTTGTAGGGTGATCCTCAGGAGATGGTTTTATGCACCATAGGCTACTTAGAGCTAGCTACCAAACGATATCTTAGATGGCTAGTGATATACCATGCATATTTGAGAGCTGTAGAAGGGACTATAGTCACTTAGAACATTTTTCAGTAGCGACAGATAAAAACTTAATAAATATTACAAGTTTTCTCAACACCCTTTTTTATTATGTAGTTTGTAGGTTTAGTAGGGTGGAAAAACGACTAGATAAGGTAATAGAACAGAATGAAATATATATTACCAAGCTTTGTAAAACCGTTCGAGATAATCCTGTAGAACAATTCGACAAAGAAATAACAAAATTCGACAAAGAAGTAAGAAATATTAGGAAGATTAGATAGGATTGACGGTTTAGGACCAAGCTTAAGACAAAAGAAACCAAGTGAACAGATAAATATGATGCAAGTAGATAGAAAATACTCCAGAAAAGAGTATGACTCGATTGTTGAGCTAATTAACTGTTGCAAAGAGCTGTACAAAGACCCATGCAATACTGTTCAGGAAAGAAACCATCTAGTAAGTAGAATGCAAGAGACCTACCTACAAAATAAAGAGTTATTACATCATTTTAATTTTGATCCCGAAATATATAACCTGAAAAGTGAAGAAGAATCAGAAAGCATCGTAGATTCAGATAAAGAAGACTACGGGATGACAATACACGATGGATACGAGTCTGAATATGAGAAAGGAACTGAATCTGACAGTGAGGTGATACATGTTGGAGAAGATATCAAAACTGCAATAGATTTAAACAACCCACAGATAGGAGGGAGTATGAGGATCGACGATTTAATAAAAATAAGTGTATCCCAAGGAGGAACCTATTTAGATCTATCCAACGTACATTTCAAAGATAAACAAAAAGTTATAGACGATTGGGCGCAATCTCTAGCCGTCGTAATCACAAATCACGAAGGATCATGGGACAATGAAAGATTTGTCGATTACATTACGGGAACTATACAAGGAGATGTTTTATAATGGATGAAACAATGGATAAACTCAGAAGAAGGAAAAAATAAACAGAAAGAGTGGGGAGAAAGCAATAGGTTCACAAGTTTTGAAAAAATCCTCAATGATTTCATAAAAATCATCAAAGAAAATTTATGTGGGTATATAGATGAGAAATCTCAAAAAGAAGAAGTTTTGTATGCGCTGTCCAAAATTGAATTATGCGAGATATGTGAATTCGAAGAATACTGCAAAATATTCTCAAAATACTTTTACAAATTAGAATACGATAAGGCACAGAATTGGCTTGATCCTTTCTTCCATAAACTTCCTAGTCCATGGGATACCAAAATAAGAAACGGATACCTAGACTACTTAAAACGAATTGAAAAGAAGGATAATTTGAGGCACCGAATATACTATGCACTTAAAATCATACAGGACGACTGTCTCAATATAAAATCTTACAAAAAAAATGAAGAACACAATAAATAACTCCGCTAAAGGAAGAAAGTGTTGCGAAAAAATAATTGGCGAAAAATAGAAAATAGGAAGTGAGAAAAAACCAAAATCAACATTTAGAAAAATATTTCGATGGAAACCATGGACAAGGAGTAGGGGATTTGTCAGGAACAATAAATACGTTAGAAAGAAAGACGAGTCATCTACATCCCCTGCACAAAAGGACAAAAAAAGTTGCAGATGCTTTGTATGCGATGAAGAGGGACATTTTGCTAGAGACTGTCCTAAAAGAGGAAAAGGTACTCAAAAAATGATAAAATATATGGAAGAACAAGAACTCGAAGTATGTTTGGATGAAGAAATCTCACCAACAGATATAATACTCTATGAGCTTGAGGTCGAGGATGATTCAGACATCGAATTGGTTTTCATGATGAACGAAGAATTAGATCCAATTACACCCCCGGTATCAGAACTAGATAACATAACATTAGGAGACGTAGTCGGAAGGGAAACAATTTTTAGCCCATAAGACATTGATAGAATGAAAAAGCATCAACTGATAAAGAAAACAGAAATTTACAAAATTTCACGGTTCAATTTCTTTTCCAGAAGAATAATCGAAAATTTTAACGGAAACACAACAGCAAATCTATCAGCCGGAGGAAGAGTAGACATTCCCATCTTTAATCATGAAAAAGTACGAAGATGGAAAAAGAAATACCCAGAAATTCGCTATATACACGTTGGCCTAATTCAAATTAAAATTAATGCGCTATTCAGAGCTGGCATAGATATCCCTATAATAACACTCGTAATGGACAATCGATTCATCAATTGTCACCAGGCTCTAATAGGGGGCTTCCAATCCAATCTAGTAAATCAAACCATATGGTTCAACATCCGCCCCAACTATTTTATCTCTATATCTGACCCAAACATAATAGATACTGTACGTCTAAAAATTACGACCCAAGGAATGAACATGAAAACCAACTCACACGATCTAGCCATAGAATATACGACGATTCATGAATTGACTCAGACCACAGAAGTAAGAACAGTTTCAAATCAACGGGAAATAATCGAAATATTTGAACCAAAAGCTTTTGAGGAGGAAATCAAACCTCGACTAATGAATATAAAGGATCTCACGGTACCTAGACAATGGTTCCTTGAAGATTTAATTCAAACCGAAGAACCAAAACACTTTGGAGGGGTAGAAATATAAAGTTCTGGGAACAGTCTATATATTAAAAACAATTCAAAACAACCGTTATTAACAAAAAGTAATAGTGAAAGAAAGACTAGAGAAGTGGCTAGGAGATATATTACTAGGGAAGAAATAAGAGAGCCAGTGCTGACACCATTATTAGGAGAAGATCAAAAACTAAGCCCAAATATTAAAGAAATAAGACAAAAGCTCAGTATACTACTTATGCCAGGGTCAACGTCTCGGCAAGAGGCCGTCGAGAGAGTTGTTGAGTTCAGTTATTAGCTTTTATATAAGAAAATAATCATGTACTAACCATCTCACAGGAAAAATCAAAGAAAAGAAAAGAAGTGATCGTGTCAGAAAAGACAAAAAGAATACAAATTCTGGAGGAAGCTAGACAGGCACTTCCCGCAGAGATCTTTTCGAGTATCAAAATAATGACGCTCGATCACAGAGAAAATATAAAAAGAATTTTGTCAAAAAATAGAACAGATATTATCCTGGCCAGAAACAACTGCCCAAAGCTATTTAAATTCATGAAAGAAGAAATGTGGGATATCCAAGGAGTAGAGTGGGGACTTGTCAGACAGCTGTGCTTCAGACTACGGGGGGGACAAGAATGGCGCAAGCTACCAGCAGTGTTGAGATTTTTTAGCCGCAAGCTAGCTACATGCATTAGTTATAATCATCTGATCACCTTCCAAATATTTAGCATGCTTGGATGGAGGGAAGAGACAAAATTTTTCCAGCCATATCAGATATGGGTATTCGGCTACCCTGAGCAATGGCAGAAATTCGATCCCGAACACAACATCGAAGAAATCAATTATAATTATTTCTGGTACAGCAGCTTTATCGAGCTGGTCGACAAGGCAAGAAAGCTTATTAAAAATATTAGCAGCTACTCAATTATGACAGATGGAAGAAGAATAGTCGCCACGAAAGACTACCATGTAAAATTTAGCATTCCAAAAGGACAGAATCACAGAGCACTGAAGCTATTACAAGACATAACTTTCAACCAGAAGAATTTAGACATCCCAATAGAGTTCAAATGGATATGTAAAAGTATTATATAAGAAAAAAAGAAAAAAGAGAGAGAGAGAGAGAAAGAATATACATATATAATACTAAAAGGATTAAGTTTGGCATATAGCCCAAATGAAATCCTTGACAAACTCATCATGCCGAGGGGAATGGCATGGCTAGCCCAACTCAAACGGTAGTTGGTAAAGGCAAGTCAAATCCGTTGATAGCTGGAGGTTTGCTAAAAATCTTATATCATAATCTTTGCAACAGCATTGACAAAGAAAGACAAAACGTTAACAGTAAAAATTCCTAATAAGACGTCAACAGTAAAGATTCCTGACAAGAGACAAAACGTTAACAGTAAAGATTCATGACAGAGACAAGACGTAGACGTCAACAGTAAAGATTCCTTACAGAGACAAGACGTTAACAGTAAAGATTCCTGACAGAGACAAGACGTCAACAGTGAAGACTCGTGACAAGGCTTCCACAGAAAGATTCTTCAAATGGCTTCTCGTGCAAGGAAGACACCTATAAAGGGAGCCTCCGAGGGAAGTGAAAGACAGATAGGGAGCAAGCAAGCAAAAGAAGGAGAAATTATTTCATCCTAAGCAATCCAACAAAAATTACAGAAGCTCCTCAACAGATCCCTCTCCTCATCACCATCCTCTCTCACCCTCTCATCCTCTTTCACCCGTCTTGCCTGGTTTATGCCTTCCGATCAACCCACCATGCACTTATAGTTATCCACCACCCATACGTATAATTAAGTGTGCCTGAGTGTATTTCCCTTTGTATTTTCTTCTTTTTCTGCTTCAGCTGTGTGACAGTAGTTGTAGTGTGTTGTATTCCCTGGTATCAGAGCCCGGGGGGACGTTCCTTTTTTGGGCGGTAGGGGTCTGCAGTCTGTACACAGAGTCTCCGGTGTGATGGCTACTATTCCGGTATGTACCGTATGTTTCTGAATTTTTATTAAGTGATAAGTATTTGTTTATGTATGTTTAGTTAAGACTCTATGTTTGTTTTATATTGTAGAAAACGCGTAGAAAAAATCATTAAAAATTCAGAAAAAATCAAAAAAGTTACTGTAGCAAAAATCAGAAAATTTAGAAAAAATTTGGGGAAGGATTTGTAGCATCTATAGCACTTACATGGTATCAAATTGACTATAACTCTGACCTATATTTTCTCTCAACCTGTATCAATACTGTACTAATTACACTCTAAGTATCCTTTACTAGAATTGAGTATCCTAAAAGCCCAGATTTCTGAAATAATCCCTTAGTTGCAGCGGGTAGGCATTTGTATGGTGATCCTTAGGAGACGGTTTTAGGCACCATAGGCTACTCAGAGCTACTTATCCACTGACATCTTAGATGGCTACCGACATATTGTGCAATTGCGAGATATGTAGAGCAAAGTGTAGTAAATACAACGCCATGTATAATGATATATATGGTACGATGAACACCCCAAAATATTCCAAGAAGAAATTTGATGAGGTAGTTCTCCGAATAGAAAGGTTAAAAGAGCAGGATAAAAGCCCCGACCTAAGTCTAGAAGGCAAAGAAGATCTGACCCAACAACTCAAAGAAATTTATAAAAAATTTAAGGGTCTATTAAGTCATTTTGAATATAAGCCTAATCAAGAAAAGGTTGAACCTAATAACAAAAATAACACTAAAAAAGACATAAAGGTAAATAGTGAAGACATCCCGGTAAGAAAGGAAGAAGGTAGTAAAGAAGAAACAACAGAAGTAGAAAAAAGTACAACTAAGAATAAAGAAAGAGTAAAGAGAGATCTCTTGCAAATAGGGAATTATTACCAAGGTGATGATGTAGAAAGAACAGTTGAAGATGTTATCTTAAATTCCGAAGAACCCCTTAACAGAGAAAAGGAATACACAATAACATTCGATGAGATAATCTTTGTTCCAAAATAAGGAAGAAGGTTTAATTATGTTAAAAGAACATTTAGATTTAAAGGTTATAAACAGTATTCATTACATGCACTACTAGATACAGGAGCTACAGTCTCTTCTTGTCGGGAGAATGCCATACCACTAGAAAAATGGGAACCAATGAAATATCCAATTAAAATAACAGGGATCAGTGCACATAAAACAACTATTCAAAGCAAAGCCAGGAACGTGGAAATTTGGCTTAATGAGAAAAAATTCATTATACCAAAACTCTTATGCTTTCCACATATGAATGGGGACATGGTTTTAGGAAACAATTTTATTGGAGAATATTTACCTATGATTGTAGAAAAGCAAATGGTGTCTTTACACCAACAAGAAGGTAACCAATCCCTAAGAGTCGATATACCACTTTTAGAGGGGCCTAGGTATAAGTGTACAGAAGATTTTTTCCCACCAAAAAGCACCCAGGACAGCAAAAACCCAACAAAGAGATGTGAGGCAATTCACGAGCTAGATCATACCCACTGGCTTTATAAAACACTCAGTGAAAATTTTAGTGAAAACCCATTAAAGCTATGGGATCGAAGCCGGAGATTTTGTAAAATCCAGTTAAGAGATGACAATATAATCATTAGAATAAAACCCATGCTCTATACTAGACAAAACTTAGACGAATTCGATAATCAGATAAATGAACTTTTAAGTATAGGCCTAATAGAGAAAACCACTAGCCCTCACTCTAGCCCAGCATTCATGGTTAGAAATCTTAATGAGATAAAAAGGAAAAAGCCACGAATGGTAATTAATTACAAAAGACTAAACCAAAATCTAAAATTCGATGGTTATTTTATCCCAAGAAAAGAGGTCCTAATAAACTTAACAAAAGGGTCTAGAGTATTTAGTAAGTTCGACGGTAAGTCTGGTTTCTGGCAACTAAAAATGATAGAAGAATCGAAACCACTAACAGCATTTAGTACGCCACGAGGACACTTTCACTGGAACGTCATGCCATTTGGGTTAAACACTGCACCACAGATATTTCAAAGATGGTTGGACTCAATTTTTAATAATCTAAAGGATTTCTGTGTTTTATACATTGATAACATTTTAGTTTTTTCAAAAACAAAGGAAGATCACAAGAGACATCTAAGAATCATTAGTTAAAAAGCACGGGATAATACTCTCCCCAAAGAAAATCGAAATCGAAAAAGAGTCAATAGAATTTCTTGGAATTATCCTAAAATGGCATTCAACTACAGAAACATATCATTTCAAAAATCAAGGAATTTCCCGAAGACATAAAAGATAAAAGACAACTACAGAGTTTACTAGGCCTATTAAATTATGGGAGAAATTTCCTACGAGAACTTACGAAAGAAGAAATACCCTTACTAAAAAAGCTAAATAAAAACCAAGATTTTATCTGGACAGACAAGGATAAAAACATCCTAAAACAAATTAAGCAGCTCGCAGAGAAGGCACCAGAGGTCTACCTACCAAAAACAGGAGATAAACTGATTTTAGATACAGATGCATCGGATAAATATTAGGGATGTGCACTAAAAGCAATTCCAAAAGAAAACTGGGACGAAGAAGATCCACCCCTATTTCAGAATGGAATCAGACTTAGAAAAAGAAACATACCACAAAAAATATTAATGTATGAAAGGCTTTGTGGGTACAACTCTGGGAAATTCAAACCAAACGAACTAAAGTGGATAATATTCGAAAAGGAACTATACGCTATAAAACTAGCCCTGCAAAAATTTCAAATATTTCTTGCACCCGAATATTTTATTATTAGAACAGATAACAAGGCCGTTAGGGATTTCCTAGTAAATACAAGAAAAACCTCAGGAAAACGCATGTTATGGTATAATGAGATAGCCCAGTACTCCTTTGAAATCGAGCATGTTAAAGGGAAGGATAATTTTATCGCAGATTACCTAAGCCGACCTAACAAGTAAAGAAAAAATAACTACTAAGTAATATATCAGTAATTTATTAATTCATTTTGCAGAAAAACGATAGAGGGAAGGCTATAGCAAATAGTGTTCCTGCTCCAGCAGCGTTTGTCGTATTCGTGGGATACCAGCCAAGTATCTACACAAACTGGAAAAAATGCTACGACCAGGTATTCGATTTCAACGGATCCTGTTGCAGACATTACTACTCAAAAGAGGACGCCATCCTAGCCTGGGAGATATCACGACAGAACCCGTACTTAGCAGAAGAGGTTCGTGATCTCGCCTATCACATGCTCGAGCCAAAAATAGGGAGCTTTCCCAAGTTAGAGATTCCACCCGCATTTTACTCCGAAATAAATGGAGCCTGGCGAGCTCACCAGAAGGCAAATCTGGGGATCGAAACTCGTCGTGCTTTCCACAGGTACATGGGGAATTTAGCAAATCTTGTAATAAAACAAGAATCAGAATTGAAGACCTTGAAAAAAGCCTGCTCAAATTACATAGCAGCCCTCAGTGAGGGAATTATTCGGGGAGCAACCCCTAAACAAGTTGATCTCTTAGAAGACATGGGTAAACTTTTAGGAAAAGAGTTACCCAGCCCTAATGAAGAATAGTTTTAAATATGATGAAAAAATTCAAGGGACTACTATGTTAGTTTAGGATCATACTGCTAAAAATCATACTGAATATGAAGAATAAATCATACTGCTAAAAATCATCAAGCAGTATATAAGGCAAAGATCACAAAGAAGCTACTCATCCTCACTAAATCAAGATTGCAGTTTAGGATCTTGGCAAAAGAAGATCTGCAGGTGTGCAACACTTCCAAAGATAGGATGGTCAAAGAAGTAGATGTCGACAGAAGAGCAATCTCCGTAACGGTAAGAACACTATCCAACAACAATATAAACGAGTATTCAAATGTAAAACATGCAGCAAACAGTTCACTTCGTTCCAAGCACTTGGAGGCCACCGGGCAAGCCATAGAAGGTCGAGGCCAAAAAGCTACATGAAAAGGAAAGGAAACCTAAAATGCACAAGTGTTCCATCTGTGGAATCGAGTTTATGAACAGGAATGCACTTGGAGGGCACATGAGGGCACATAGAGCTAGAGAAAATCAAGAAGATTCTAGTGCCAAGAATGGTCTGTGTCTTGATCTGAGCTTGGGATCCACCAGGTATGACAACAAGGTAAGACGACCTTGCATTTCCAAGTATGGCAAAAATCTCAGCCTCTGGTAATTTATATAAATATCTGTATGTTTCTGAATTTTTATTAAGTAATCTGTATATGTTTTTGGGTGTTAGATAAGTCTCTAAGTTTGTTCTATATTAGTAGAAAAAATCACAAAAAATTCAGAAAAAATCAAAAAAAGTTACTGTAGCTAAATTATTGTAGAAAAAATCCTCTGAAAATTAGAAAATGTCACTGTAGCAAAATCCGAAAAAATAATAAAAATCAGAAAAATTAGGAAAAATTTGGGGAAGGATTTATAGCATGTATAGCACTTACATGGTATCAAATTGACTATAACTCTGACCTATATTTTCTCACAACCTGTATCAATATTGTCCTAATTAAGTGTCCCCTACTAGAGTTGAGTATCCTAAAAGCCCAGATTCCTAAAGTAATCCCTTTGTTGCATAAAGTATTATTTTGTCACAAGCCTTGTCATCTATTATCTTACATAAATTCTCTTTTATAGGGTTAATGGAGATATCCTCAGATCCAATTGGTTTATTATTTTCATCCCACCCCACTACATCAAACACACCAGAGGAGGTATCACAGTTTGGGAATATAGCTCCAGAAGGATCACAAGGTTGCAACGACTCTACACAGCAGGCAGAAGAAGAGATGGACACAGAGGTCGAGGTCGAGGTGGAAGTCGACATAACCGAAGAAGCCGTCAGCAAGGGAGTCTCTGTACAGATATGAAGAAGGCAACCCGGCGGTTGGATTACTTGGAGAAGAATCCGGAAAATTCGAATACTATATTCTATATGGGAAACCAAAAATGAAAAAATTAATCCCAAGGTCACAGCTGAACCAACAAATAACGCCAGAGCCGGCAATCGTGCCTACAGGATGGGACGACCCAGACCCATCTACAAATGGATGGATGGATCTTGCATCTCCAGAAACTTCAGTATCCGATAATTTTATCAATTTCTTGTAAATATGAATATTGTGAAATATATATATATATATACACATATATAATACTAAAAGGATTAAGTTTGGCATATAGCCCAAATGAAATCCTTGACAAACTCATCATGCCGAGAGGAATGGCATGGCTAGCCCAACTCAAACGGTAGTTGGTAAAGGCAAGTCAAATCCGTTGATAGCTGGAGGTTTGCTAAAAATCTGATAATCTCAGTAAAAAAGGTACAGGCCACATCAATTTTTCATCAAGACAAGACGTCAACAGTAAAGATTGCTGACAGAGACAAGACGTCAACAGATTCCTGACAGAGACAAGACGTCAACAGTAAAGATTCCTGACAGAGACAAGACGTCAACAGTGAAGGCTCGTGACAAGGCTTCCACAGCAAGATTCCCTCCAATGGCTTCTCAAGCAAGGAAGTCATCTATAAATAGGGCCTCCAAAGAAGAAGGGACAGAGAGCAAGCAAGCAAAAGAAGGAGAAATTATTTCATCCTAAGCAATCCAACAAAAACTACAGAAGCTCCTCAACAGATCCCTCTTCTCATCACCATCCTCTCTAACCCTCTGATACCAGGGAATAATACAACACACTACTACTACTGTCACACAGCTGAAGCAGAAAAAGAAGAAAATATAAAGGGAAATACACTCAGGCACACTTAATTATACATATGGGTGGTGGATAACTATAAGTGGATGGTGGGTTGATCGGAAGGCATACTGCAGTCTCTACCTAGAGTCTCCGGTGTGATGGCTACTGTTCCGGTATGTACTGTATTTTTCTAAATAAGTTATTAGTATTGGTTTTATTTTTAGATAACTCTCTATGCTTGTAGATAATTCGTAAAAAAAATTACTATAGTCAATCCGAAAAAATCAAATAAAAAATCAGAAAAATTAGGAAAAATTTAAGGAAGGATTTATAACATCTCTAGCACTTACATGGTATCAAATTGACTATAATACCGATCTATATTATCTCACAACTTGCGTGATTATTGTCCTAGTTTCATTCTAAGTATCCCCTGCTAGATTTGAGTAACCTTAAAGCCCAGATTCCTAAAGTGATCCCTTTGTTGCCATGGATAGGCGTTTGTAGGGTGATCCTCAGTAGACGGTTTTAGGTACCATAGGCTACTCAGAGCTACCAAACGATATCCTAGATGGCTAGTGATATACCATGCATATTTGAAAGCTGTAGAAGGGACTATACTCACTTAGAACATTTTTCAGTAGCGACTGATAAAAACTTAACAAATATTACAAGTTTTCTCAACACCCTTTTTGATTATATAGTTTGTAGGTTTAGTAGGGTGGAAAAACGACTAGATAAGATAATAGAACAGAATGAAATATATATTACCAAGCTTTGTAAAACTGTTCGAGATAATCCCGCAGAACAATTCGACAAAGAAGTAAGAAATATTAGGAAGATTAGATAGGATTGACGGTTTAGGAACAAGCTTAAGACAAAAGAAACCAAGTGAACAGATAAACATGATGCAAGTAGATAGAAAATACTCCAGAAAAGAGTATGACTCGATTGTGGAGCTAATTAACTGTTGCAAAGAGCTATATAAAGACCCATGCAATACTGTTCAGGAAAGAGACCATCTAGTAAGTAGAATGCAAGAGACCTACCTGTAGATACAAAAAAAAAAAAAAAAAAAAAAAAAAAAAAATTATTTTTGCTAAGTGGGCACACCCGCGGGTTGCACCCGCGGGTTGCATCCCGCGGGACCCCCGCGGGATGCCACCCGCGGGAGCACCTGCGGGTTGCAACCCGCGGGAAACCCCGCGGGTTGCCACCCGCGGGAGGATTCCCGCGGGTTGCAACCCGCGGGAGGATTCCCGCGGGTGGCAACCCGCGGGGGCGATCCCGCGGGTTGCCACCCGCGGGTTGTTTTTCGTTGTTTTCCCGTTGTTTTATTTCCTATTTTATTTTCCTGATAATCCGTGATCCGCTTTTTCAGGAGAGAATTGAGCCGGATTTCGAGCTTCTTCGGTTTATAAAATACAGGAATTTAACGAGAGGAGGGACTTTTGGACTTTTGACTTTTGGACTTTTGGATTGGGGGGAGATCCTTTCGGGAAGAGTCCAATTTTCCAGAGTCCAAATATCCAGAGAGGAGTTCCTCAATTCAGAGAGATCGGATCGTCAACGGAGTACAGAAACAAAGCTCCACCGCTGCCAGACCCACAAAAATAAAGGGGAATCGAAATCAATCGATCCCCATTCTTGTAATCTCGATTTTCTATTTTATAATTTTTCTTTTATTGCTGTAATTCAAAATTAAATTGGCATATAAAGGAAGATTCAATTTTTCGGGCAAACAAGAATTGGCGACCACAGTGGGAGTTTGGGCTGCGCAATCCAATCTTTAAATTTTTTTTTCGGAGCCTAGGCGTCATCGCCGGGTAACGATAAATAAATGTGAGGCGTCATCGTCCACCAAAATTGACAAGACGTCATCGTCTGTCAAAAAAAAAAAAAAAAATTATGAGGCGTCATCGCCCATAAAAAAAAAAAAAAAATTATGAGGCGTCATCGCCCATAAAAAAAAAAAATTGAGGCGTCATCGCCCAAAAAAAAAAAATGACAAGACGTCATCGTCTGTCAAAAAAAAAAAAAAAAAAAAATTTTTGAGGCGTTATCGCCCAAAAAAATATGACAAGACGTCATCGTCTGTCAAAAAAAAAAAAAAAAAATTTGAGGCGTTATCGCCCAAAAAAAAAAAATTGACAAGACTGGATACAACTCCAGGATGCAACCCGCAGATGGAATCTTGGGACCCGCGTGGACGCAACCCGCATATGGAAGCACGGGATGCAACCCGCAGATGGAATCTTGGGACCCGCGTGGACGCAACCCGCATATGGAAGCACGGGATGCAACCCGCAGATGGAATCTTGGGACCACGCAACCCGCATATGGAAGCGCGGGATGCAACCCGCAGATGGAATCTTGGGACCCGCGTGGACGCAACCCGCATATGGAAGCGCGGGATGCAACCCGCAGATGGAATCTTGGGACCCACATGGACGCAACCCACATATGGAAGCGCGGGACACAACCCGCAGATGGAAGCGCGGGCGCGGGACGCAACCCACAGATGGGTGGGACCCATCTGGGTCACCCGCACTTTTCTCCCTCTCTCCCGCACAAAAAAAAAATAAAGAATAAAAATAATATTAATAAAAAAAAAAGAAAAAAAAAAAGGAAAGGGTGTTATCGCCCACAAAAAATTGACAAAGTTAAAAAAATAATAAATATTAAAAAAAAAAAGGAGAAAAAAAAAACATGCAGTATGAGTGCTCTACCCATGGGTTGTATCCAACGGATGCACCCGCGGATGCCAAAAAAATAAATAAATAAAATAAAAAAAAAATTTAATTAAAATAAAAAAATAAAAAAATATTAAAAAATATATAAAAATATAAACAAAAAAAAAGTAAATAAATAAAAATAAACAAAAAAAATAATAATAAATAAAAATATATTTGCAAGGCCTCATCGCTTACCAAAATAAATAAATAAATAAATAATAAAAAATAAAATGCTAGGCGTCATCACCTAAAAAAAAAAAAAAGGACATCATTGCAAACAAAAAAAAAAGAGAGATAAAGAAATAAAAATGTATATATAAAATAAAATAAAATAAAAAAATGATGAACCGCCCAACGCCGATAAGACTACGGGAAGAGAATAAATTTCTCGCCAACCCTACCATACTGGGGGTAAAAAGTATGAATTACCCAACGCCGACAAGGCTACGGGGAGAGAATAGATTTCTCGCCAACCCCACCATACTGGGGGTAAAAAGTATGAATTGCCCAACGCCGCTAAAGCTACGGGAAGAGAATAGATTTCTCGCCAACCCCACCATACTGGGGGTAAAAAGTATGAATTACCCAACGCCGACAAGGCTACGGGGAGAGAATAAATTTCTTGTCAACCCCACCATACTGGGGGTAAAAGTATGAATTGCCCAACGCCGCTAAAGCTACGGGAAGAGAATAAATTTCTCGCCAACCCCACCATACTGGGGTAAAAGTATGAATTGCCCAACGCCGATAAGGCTACGGGAAGAGAATAAATTTCTCGTCAACCCCACCATACTAGGGGTAAAAAGTATGAATTACCCAACGCCGACAAGGCCACGGGGAGAGAATAAATTTCTCGTCAACCCCACCATACTGGGGGTAAAAGTATGAATCACCCAACGCCGATAAGGCTACGGGAAGAGAATAAATTTCTCGTCAACCCCACCATACTGGCGGTAAAAGTATGAATTGCCTAACGCCGCTAAGGCAAAGGGAAGAGGAAAAGTTTGGTATTTAAACCCAAACGAAACCCTCGACAACTCACTATGCTGAGGATAATAGCATGGCTAGCCCAACTCAAACGGTAGTTGGTAAAGGCAAAATCAAACCCGTTGATAGCTGGGGGTTTGCTAAAAATCCCACGACAAATCTGTCACAACAGTATTCTTATCCGAATATAAGAATACATCACTGCCCTAAGCTGCTAAGGCAAAGGGAAGAGGAAAAGTTTGGCATTTAAGCCCAAACGAAATTCTTGTCAACTCACCATGCTGAGGGGAATAGCATGGCTAGCCCAACTCAAACGGTAGTTGGTAAAGGCAAATCAAACCCGTTGATAGCTGGGGGTTTGCTAAAAATCCTAATCAGATAAATCTCCTGTCACGTTAAGATTTCACCTCTAACAGCAAAACTTTTCTTGTCATTTTGCTCCAACAGAGCAAGCGACACTCCAAAATATTAGTCAAGTTAAAATCATACCTCTGACATCATAATTCAAAATCAAATGAGATAAGATCCGATTAAATCCCCTGTCACGTTAAGATTTCACCTCTGACAGAAAAGAAAATTCACACTTCATCAAGTCCAACATTACAACCTCTGATGAACGTGCTTTTGATATCGTTAAGTTGAAAATCACCTCTGACGAAAATCATCTCCCTATCAAGTTAACAGTTACCTCTGATAGTCCGATTCCAAAACTAAATACGTTAACCATCACCTCTGTTTAGTCAGCTTGTCCCTATCACGACCAGATCCTCTGAATAGGTTAAGCTCCAAGACACGTTTAATGTCACCTCTGTCTTTTCCTGATTCGTCATACTAGATGTCACTGAACGGTTAGGATTAAAATAAGCACGTTAATATTATACCTCTGCTTGACCTAAAATAAGCACGTTAACATTATACCTCTGCTTGTCCTCTAATGAGTACGTTAAAATCATACCTCTGCTTGTTATGGAATAAATAAATATATTAACAGTTATCTCTATCGACCAAATCTTTTAAAAGGTCTATAACCAAAATTAAAGAATCCAAAGTATTTCGAAATTCAGTACGGTTCAATATAGAACTTCGAAAACTTTGGAGGGGGTTATGTAGATAAAAAAAAAAAAAAAAAAAAAAAATCATTTTTGCTAAGTGGGCACACCCGCGGGTTGCACCCGCGGGTTGCATCCCGCGGGAGCACCCGCGGGATGCAACCCGCGGGAGCACCCGCGGGATGCCACCCGCGGGAGCACCCGCGGGTTGCAACCCGCGGGAAACCCCGCGGGTTGCCACCCGCGGGAGGATTCCCGCGGGTTGCAACCCGCGGGAGGATTCCCGCGGGTGGCAACCCGCGGGGGCGATCCCGCGGGTTGCCACCCGCGGGTTGTTTTTCGTTATTTTCCTGTTGTTTTATTTCCTATTTTATTTTCCTGATAATCCGTGATCCGCTTTTTCAGGAGAGAATTGAGCCGGATTTCGAGCTTCTTCGGTTTATAAAATACAGGAATTTAACGAGAGGAGGGACTTTTGGACTTTTGACTTTTGGACTTTTGGATTGGGGGGAGATCCTTTCGGGAAGAGTCCAATTTTTCAGAGTCCAAATATCCAGAGAGGAGTTCCTCAATTCAGAGAGATCGGATCGTCAACGGAGTACAGAAACAAAGCTCCACCGCTGCCAGACCCACAAAAATAAAGGGGAATCGAAATCAATCGATCCCCATTCTTATAATCTCGATTTTCTATTTTGTAATTTTTCTTTTATTGCTGTAATTCAAAATTAAATTGGCATATAAAGGAAGATTCAATTTTTCGGGCAAACACTACCTACAAAATAAAGAGTTACTACATCATTTTAATTTTGATCCCAAAATATATAACCTGGAAAGTGAAGAAGAATCAGAAAGCATCGTAGATTCAGATAACGAAGACTACAGGATGACTATACACGATGAATACGAGTCTGAATATGAGAAAGGAACCGAATCTGACAGTGAGGTGATACATGTTGGAGAAGATAGCAAAACTGCAATAGATTTAAACAACCCACAAATAGGAGGGAGTATGAGGATCGACGATTTAATAAAAATAAGTGTATCCCAAGGAGGAACCTATTTAGATCTATCCAACGTACATTTCAAAGATAAACAAAAATTTATAGACGACTGGGCGCAATCTCTAGCCGTCCTAATCACAAATCACGAAGGATCATGGGACAATGAAAGATTTGTCGATTACATTATGAGAACTTTACAAGGAGATGTTTTATTATGGATTAAACAATGGATAAACTCAGAAGAAGGAAATAATAAACGGAAAGAGTCGGGAGAAAGCAATAGGTTCACAAGTTTTGAAAAAATCCTCAATGATTTCATAAAAATCATCAAAGAAAATTTATGTGGGTATATAGATAAGAAATCTCAAGAAGAAGAAGTTTTGTATGCGCTGTCCAAAATTGAATTATGCGAGATATGTGAATTCGAAGAATACTGCAAAATATTCTCAAAATACTTTTACAAATTAGAATACGATAAGGCACAGAATTGGCTTGATCCTTTCTTCCATAAACTTCCTAGTCCATAGGATACCAAAACAAGAAACGGATACCCAGACTACTTAAAGCGAATTGATAAGAAGGATAATTTGCGGCACCGAATACACTATGCACTTAAAATCTTACAGGACGACTGTCTCAATATAAAATCTTACAAAAAAATGAAGAACACAATAAATAACTCTGCTAAAGGAAGAAAGTGTTGCGAAAAAATAATTGGCGAAAAATGGAAAATAGGAAGTGAGAAAAAACCAAAATCAACATTTAGAAAAAGATTTTGATGGAAACCATGGACAAGGAGTAGGGGATTTGTCAGGAACAATAAATACATTAGAAAGAAAGACGAGTCATCTACATCCCCTGCACAAAAGGACAAAAAAAGTTGCAGATGCTTTGTATGCGATGAAGAGGGACATTTTGCTAGAGACTGTCCTAAAAGAGGAAAATGTGCTCAAAAAATGATAAAATATATAGAAGAATAAGAACTCGAAGTATGTTTGGGTGAAGAAATCTCGCCAACAGATATAATACTCTATGAGCTTGAGGTCGAGGATGATTCAGACGCCGAATTAGTTTTCATGATGAACGAAGAATTAGATTCAATTACACCCCCGGCATCAGAACTAGACAACATAATATTAGGAGACGTAGTCGGAAGAGAAACAATTTTTAGCCCACAAGACATTGATAGAATGAAAAAGCATCAACTGATAAAGAAAACAGAAATTTACAAAATTTCACGGTTCAATTTCTTTTCCAGAAGAATAATCGAAAATTTTAACAGAAACACAACAGCAAATCTATCAGCCGGAGGAAGAGTAAACATTCCCATCTTTAATCGTGAAAAAGTACGAAGATGGAAAAAGAAATACCCAGAAGTTTGCTATATACACATTGGCCTAATTCAAATTAAAATTAACGCGCTATTCAGAGCTGGCATAGATATCCCTATAATAATACTCGTAATGGACAATCGATTCACCAATTGTCACCAGGCTCTAATAGGGGGCTTCCAATCCAATCTAGTAAATCAAACCGTATGGTTGAACATCCGCCCCAACTATTTTATCTCTATATCTGACCCAAACATAATAGATACTGCACGTCTAAAAATTAAGACCCAAGGAATGAACATGAAAACCAACTCACACGATCTAGCTATAGAATATACGACGATTCATGAATTGACTCAGACCACAGAAGTAAGAACAATTTCAAATCAACGGGAAATAATCGAAATATTTGAACCAAAACCTTTTGAGGAGGAAATCAAACCTCGACTAATGACTATAAAGGATCTCACGGTACCTAGACAATGGTTCCTTGAAGATTTAATTCAAACAGAAGAACCAAAACACTTTGGAGGGGTAAAAATACAAAGTTCTGGAAATAGTCTATATATTAAAAACAATTCAAAACAACTATTATTAACAAGAAGTAATAGTGAAAGAAAGACTAGAGATGTGGCTAGGAGATCTATTAGTAGGGAAGAAATAAGAGAGCCAGTGCTGACACCGTTATTAGGAGAAGATCAAAAACTAAGCCCAAATATTAAAGAAATAAGACAAAAGCTTAGTATACCACTTATGCCAGGGTCAACGTCTCGGCAAGAGGCCGTTGAGGGAGTTGTTGAGTTCAGTTATTAGTTTTTATATAAGAAAATAATCATGTACTAACCATCTCACAGGAAAAATCAAAGAAAGGAAAAGAAGTGATCGTGTCAGAAAAGACAAAAAGAATACAAATTCTGGAGGAAGCTAGACAGGCACTCTCCGCAGAGATCTTTTCGAGTATCAAAAAAATGACGCTCGATCACAGAGAAAATATAAAAAGATCTTTGTCAAAAAATAGAACAGATATTATCCTGGCCAGAAACAACTGCCCAAAACTATTTAAATTCATGAAAGTAGAAATGTGGGATATCCAAGGAGTAGAGTGGGGGCTTGTCAGACAGCTGTGCTTTAGACTACGGGGGGGACAAGAATGGCGCAAGCTACCAGCAGTGTTGAGATATTTTAGCCGCAAGCTAGCTACAAGCATTAGTTATAATCATCGAAACACGACTATTATTAGGCTCTGATACCAGAGAATTATACAACACACTACTACTACTGTCACACAGCTGAAGCAGAAAAAGAAGAAAATACAAAGGGAAATACACTCAGGCACACTTAATTATATATATGGGTGGTGGATAACTATAAGTGGATGGTGGGTTGATCGGAAGGCATAAACCAGGCAAGACGGGTGGAAGAGGATGAGAGGGTGAGAGAGGATGGTGATGAGGAGAGGGATCTGTTGAGGAGCTTCTGTAGTTTTTGTTGGATTGCTTAGGATGAAATAATTTCTCCTTCTTTTGCTTGTTTGCTCCCTATCTGTATTTCACTTCCCTCGGAGGCTCCCTTTATAGGTGTCTTCCTTGCACGAGAAGCCATTTGAAGAATTTTTCTGTGGAAGTCTTGTCACGAGTCTTCACTATTGACGTCCTGTCTCTGTCAGGAATCTTTACTGTTGACGTCTTGTCTCTGTAAGGAATCTTTACTGTTGACGTCTACGTCTTGTCTCTGTCAGGAATCTTTACTGTTGACGTCTTGTCTCTTGTCAGGAATTTTTACTGTTGACGTCTTGTCAGGAATTTTTACTGTTGACGTCTTGTCTTTCTTTGTCAATACTGTTGCAGAGATTATGATATGAGATTTTTAACAAACCTCCAGCTATCAACGAATTTGACTTGCCTTTACCAACTACCGTTTGAGTTGGGCTAGCCATGCCATTCCCCTAGGCATGATGAGTTTGTCAAGGATTTCATTTGGGCTATATGCCAAACTTAATCTTTTTAGTATTATATATGTATATTCTTCCTATCTCTCTCTCTCTTTTTTTTTATATACTATTTTTACATATCCATTTGAACTCTATTGGGATGTCTAAATTCTTCTGGTTGAAAGCTATGTCTTGTAACAGCTTCAGTGCTCTGTGATTCTGTCCTTTTGGAATGCTAAATTTTACATGGTAGTCTTTCGTGGCGACTATTCTTCTTCCATTTGTCATAATTGAGTAGCTGCTAATATTTTTAATACACTTTCTTACCTTGTCGACCAGCTCGATAAAGCTGCTTTACCAGAAATAATTATAATTGATTTCTTCGATGTTGTGTTCGGGATCGAATTTCTGCCATTGCTCAGGGTAGCCGAATACCCATATCTGATATGGCTGGAAAATTTTTGTCTCTTCCCTCATCCAAGCATACTAAATATTTGGAAGGTGATCAGATGATTATAACTAATGCTTGTAGCTAGCTTGCGGCTAAAAAATCTCAACACTGCTGGTAGCTTGCGCCATTCTTGTCCCCCCCGTAGTCTAAAGCACAGCTGTCTGACAAGCCCCCACTCTACTCCTTGGATATCCCACATTTCTTCTTTCATGAATTTAAATAGCTTTGGGCAGTTGTTTCTGGCCAGGATAATATCTGTTCTATTTTTTGACAAAATTCTTTTTATATTTTCTCTGTGATCGAGCATCATTATTTTGATACTCGAAAAGATCTCTGCGGGAAGTGCCTGTCTAGCTTCCTCCAGAATTTGTATTCTTTTTGTCTTTTCTGACACGATCACTTCTTTTCTTTTCTTTGATTTTCCTGTGAGATGGTTAGTACATGATTATTTTCTTGTATAAAAGCTAATAACTGAACTCAACAACTCCCTCGACGGCCTCTTGCCGAGATGTTGACCCTGGCATAAGTGGTATACTGAGCTTTTGTCTTATTTCTTTAATATTTGGGCTTAGTTTTTGATCTTCTCCTAATAATGGTGTCAGCACTGACTCTCTTATTTCTTCCCTAGTAATAGATCTTCTAGCCACTTCTCTAGTCTTTCTATCACTATTACTTCTTGTTAATAACGGTTGTTTTGAATTGTTTTTAATATATAGACTGTTCCCAGAACTTTGTATTTCTACCCCTCCAAAGTGTTGGTTCTTCGGTTTGAATTAAATCCTCAAGGAATCATTGTCTAGGTACCGTGAGATCCTTTATATTCCTTAGTCGAGGTTTGATTTCCTCCTCAAAAGGTTTTGGTTCAAATATTTCGATTATTTCCCGTTGATTTGAAACTGTTCTTACTTTTGTGGTCTGAGTCAATTCATGAATCGTCGTATATTCTATGGCTAGATCGTGTGAGTTGGTTTTCATGTTCATTCCTTGGGTCTTAATTTTTAGACGTACAGTATCTATTATGTTTGGGTCAGATATAGAGATAAAATAGTTGGGGCGGATGTTGAACCATACGGTTTGATTTACTAGATTGGATTGGAAGCCCCCTATTAGAGCCTGGTGACAATTGGTGAATCGATTGTCCATTACGAGTGTTATTATAGGGATATCTATGCCAGCTCTGAATAGCGCGTTAATTTTAATTTGAATTAGGCTAACGTATATATAGCGAATTTCTGGGTATTTCTTTTTCCATCTTCGTACATTTCACGATTAAAGATGGGAATGTCTACTCTTCCTCCGGCTGATAGATTTGTTGTTGTGTTTCCGTTAAAATTTTCGATTATTCTTCTGGAAAAGAAATTGAACCGTGAAATTTTGTAAATTTCTGTTTTCTTTATCAGTTGATGCTTTTTCATTCTATCAATGTCTTGTGGGCTAAAAATTGTTTCTCTTCCGACTACGTCTCCTAATATTATGTTGTCTAGTTCTGATGTCGGGGGTGTAATTGGATCTAATTCTTCGTTCATCATGAAAACTAATTCGGCATCTGAATCATCCTCGACCTCAAGCTCATAGAGTATTATATCTGTTGGCGAGATTTCTTCACCCAAACATACTTCGAGTCTTGTTCTTCCATATATTTTATCATTTTTTGAGCACCTTTTCCTCTTTTAGGACAGTCTCTAGCAAAATGTCCCTCTTCATCGCATACAAAATATCTGCAACTTTTTTGTCCTTTTGTGCAGGGGATGTAGATGACTCGTCTTTCTTTCTAACGTATTTATTGTTCCTGACAAATCCCCTACTTCTTGTCCATGGTTTCCATTGAAATCTTTTTCTAAATGTTGATTTTGGTTTTTTTCTCATTTCCTATTTTTCATTTTTCGCCAATTATTTTTTCGCAACACTTTCTTCATTTAGCAGAGTTATTTATTGTGTTCTTCATTTCTTTTGTAAGATTTTATATTGAGACAGTCGTCCTGTAAGATTTTAAGTGCATAGTATATTCGGTGCCCCAAATTATCCTTCTTATCAATTCGCTTTAAGTAGTCTGGGTATCCGTTTCTTGTTTTGGTATCCCATGGACTAGGAAGTTTATGGAAGAAAGGATCAAGCCAATTCTGTGCCTTATCGTATTCTAATTTGTAAAAGTATTTTGAGAATGTTTTGCAGTATTCTTCGAATTCACATATCTCGCATAATTCAATTTTGGACAACGCATACAAAACTTCTTCTTCTTAAGATTTCTCATCTATATACCCACATAAATTTTCTTTGATGATTTTTATGAAATCATTGAGGATTTTTTTCAAAACTTGTGAACCTATTGCTTTCTCCCCACTCTTTACGTTTATTTTTTCCTTCTTCTGAGTTTATCTATTGTTTCATCCATTGTAAAACATCTCCTTATAAAGTTCCCGTAATGTAATCGACAAATCTTTCATTGTCCCATGATCCTTCATGATTTGTGATTACGACGGCTAGAGATTGCGCCCAGTCGTCTATAACTTTTTATTTATCTTTGAAATGTACGTTGGATAGATCTAAATAGGTTCTTCCTTGGGATACACTTCTTTTTATTAAATCGTCGATCCTCATACTCTCTCCTATCTGTGGGTTGTTTAAATCTATTGCAGTTTTGCTATCTTCTCCAACATGTATCACCTCACTGTCAGATTCAGTTCCTTTCTCATATTCAGACTCGTATTCATCATGTATAGTCATCCCGTAGTCTTCGTTATCTAAATCTACGGTGCTTTCTGATTCTTCTTCACTTTCCAGATTATATATTTCGGGATCAAAATTAAAATGATGCAGTAACTCTTTATTTTGTAGATAGGTCTCTTGCATTCTACTTACTAGATGGTCTCTTTCCTGAACAGTATTGCATGGATCATTATATAGCTCTTTGCAACAGTTAATTAGCTCCACAATCGAGTCATACTCTTTTCTGGAGTATTTTCTATTTACTTGCATCATGTTTATCTGTTCACTTGGTTTCTTTTGTCTTAAGCTTGTTCCTAAACCGTCAATCCTATCTAATCTTCCTAATATTTCTCTTACTTCATTGTCGAATTTTGTTATTTCTTTATCGAATTGTTCTGCGGGATTATCTCGAACGGTTTTACAAAGCTTGGTAATATATATTTCATTCTGTTCTATTACCTTATCTAGTCGTTTTTTCACCCTATTAAACCTACAAACTACATAATCAAAAAGGGTGTTGAGAAAACTTGTAACATTTGTTAAGTTTTTATCCGTCGCTACTGAAAAATGTTCTAAGTGACTATAGTCCCTTCTACAGCTCTCAAATATGCATGGTATATCACTAGCCATCTAGGATATCGTTTGGTAGCTAGCTCTGAGTAGCCTATGGTGCCTAAAATCGTCTCCTGAAGATCACCCTACAAACGCCTATTTGTGGCAACAAAGGGATCACTTTAGGAATCTGGGATTTAAGGTTACTCAAATCTAGCAGGGGATACTTAGAATGAGAGTAGGACAATAATCACGCAAGTTGTGAGATAATATAGATCGGTATTATAGTCAATTTGATACCATGTAAGTGCTAGAGATGTTATAAATCCTTCCCTAAATTTTTCCTAATTTTTCTTATTTTTTATTTGATTTTTTTCAGATTGACTATAGTAATTTTTTTTTTTGATTTTTACGGAATTTTTTCTACGAATTATCTACAAGTATAGAGACTTATCTAAAAATAAAACAAATACTAATAACTTATTCAGAAACATACAGTACATATCGGAACAGTAGCCATCACAGCGGAGACTCTGTGTACAAACTGCAGACCCCTACCGCCCAAAAAAGGAACGTCCCCCCGGGCTCTGATACAAGAGAATTTTTTCTTGGGAATAATACAACACACTACTACTATTGTCATACAGCTGAAGCAGAAATAGAAGAAAATACAAAGGGAAATGCACTCAGGCACACTTAATTATACATATGGGTGGTGGATAACTATAAGTGGATGGTGGGTTGATCGGAAGGTATAAACCAGGCAAGACGGGTGGAAGAGGATGAGAGGGTGAGAGAGGATGGTGATGAGGAGAGGGATCTGTTGAGGAGATTTTGTAGTTTTTGTTGGATTGCATAGGATGAAATAATTTCTCCTTCTTTTGCTTGCTTGCTCCCTGTCTGTTCTTCTTCTTCGGAGGCTATATTTGTAGATGACTTCCTTGCTTGAGAAGCCGTTAGAGGGAATCTTGCTGTGGAAGCCTTGTCACGAGCCTTCACTGTTGACGTCTTGTCTCTGTCAGGAATCTTTACTGTTGATCCTGTCGTGATATCTCTTCAGGTGCAAGAAATATTTAAAATTTTTGCAGGGCTAGTTTTATAGCGTATAGTTCCTTTTCGAATATTATCAACTTTAGTTCGTTTGGTTTGAATTTCCCAGAGTTGTACCCACAAAGCCTTTCATACTTTAATATTTTTTGTGGTATGTTTCTTTTTCTGAGTCTGATTCCATTCTGAGATAGGGGTGGATCCTCTTCGTCCCAGTTTTCTTTTGGAATTGCTTTTAGTGCACATTCCCAATATTCATCCGATGCATCTGTATCTAAAATCAGTTTATCTCCTGTTTTTGGTAGGTAGACCTCTGGTGCCTTCTCTGCGAGCTGCTTAATTTATTTTAGGACGTTTTTATCCTTGTCTATCCAGATAAAATCTTGGTTTTTATTTAGCTTTTTTAGTAAGGGTATTTCTTCTTTCGTAAGTTCTCGTAGGAAATTTCTCCCATAATTTAATAGGCCTAGTAAACTCTGTAGTTGTCTTTTATCTTTTATTTCTTCGGGAAATTCCTTGATTTTTGAAATGATATGTTTCTGTAGTTGAATGCCATCTTTGTCTAGGATAATTTCAAGAAATTCTATTGACTCTTTTTTGATTTCGATCTTCTTTGGGGAGAGTATTATCCCGTGCTTTTTAAAGATGTCACTAATGATTCTTAAATGTCTCTTGTGATCTTCCTTTGTTTTTGAAAAAACTTAAATGTCATCAATGTATACAACACAGAAATCCTTTAGATTATTAAAAATTGAGTCCATCCATCTTTGAAATATCTGTGGTGCAGTGTTTAACCCAAATGGCATGACGTTCCAGTGAAAGTGTCCTCGTGGCGTACTAAATGCTGTTAGTGATTTCAATTCTTCTGTCATTTTTAGTTGCCAGAAACCAGACTTACAGTCGAACTTACTGAATACTCTAGACCCTTTTGTTAAGTTTATTAGGACCTCTTTTCTTGGGATAAAATAACCATCGAATTTTAGATTTTGGTTTAGTCTTTTGTAATTAATTACCATTCGTGGCTTTTTCCTTTTTATCTCATTAAGATTTCTAACCAAATATGCTGGGCTAGAGTGAGGGCTAGTGGTTTTCTCTATTTGGCATGTACTTAAAAGTTCATTTATCTGATCATCAAATTCGTCTAAGTCTTGTCTAGTATAGAGCATGGGTTTTACTCTAATGGTTATATTGTCATCTCTTAACTGGATTTTACAAAATCTTGGGCTTCGATCCCATAGCTTTAATGGGTTTTCACTAAAATTTTCACTGAGTGTTTTATAAAGCCAGTGGGTATGATCTAGCTCGTGAATTGCCTCACATCGCTTTGTTGGGTTTTTGCTGTCTGGGGTGCTTTTTGGTGGGAGAAAATCTCCTGTACACTTATATCTAGGCCCCTCTAAAAGTGGTATATCGACTCTTAGGGATTGGTTACCTTCTTGTTGGTGTAAAGACACCATTTGCTTTTCTGCAGTCATAGGTAAATATTCTCCAATAAAATTGTTTCCTAAAACCATGTCCCCTTCATATGTGGAAAACATAAGAGTTTTGGTATAATGAATTTTTTCTCATTAAGCCAAATTTCCACGTTCCTGGCTTTGCTTTGAATAGTTATTTTATGTGCACTGATCCCTATTATTTTAATTAGATATTTCATTGGTTCCCATTTTTCTTGTGGTATGGCATTCTCCCGACAAGAAGAGACTGTAGCTCCTGTATCTAGTAGTGCATGTAACGAATACTGTTTATAACCTTTAAATCTAAATGTTCTTTTAACATAATTAAACCTTCTTCCTTGTTTTGGAGCAAAGATTATCTCAACGAATCTTATCGTGTATTCCTTTTCTCTGTTAAGGGCTTCTTCGGAATTTAGGATAACATTTTCAACTGTTCTTTCTATATCATCACCTTGGTAATTATTCCCTATTTGCAAGAGATCTCTCTTTACTCTTTCTTTATTCTTAGTTGTACTTTTTTCTACTTCTGTTGTTTCTTCTTTACTACATTCTTCCTTTCTTACCGGGATGTCTTCACTATTTACCTTTATGTCTTCTTTAGTGTTATTTTTGTTATTGGGTTCAACCTTTTCTTGATTAGGCATATATTCAAAATGAAGTAATAGACCCTTAAATTTTTTATAAATTTCTTTGAGTTGTTGGGTCAGATCTTCTTTGCCTTCTAGAGTTAGGTCGGGGCTTTTATCCTGCTCTTTTAACCTTTCTATTCGGAGAACTACCTCATCAAATTTCTTCTTGGAATATTTTGGAGTGTTCATCATACCATATATATCATTATACATGGCGTCATATTTACTACACTTTGCTCTACATATCTCGCAATTGCACAACATGTCGGTAGCCATCTAAGATGTCAGTGGATAACTAGCTCTGAGTAGCCTATGGTGCCTAAAACCGTCTCCTAAGGATCACCCTACAAACGCCTACCCGCTGCAACAAAGGGATTACTTCAGGAATCTGGGCTTTTAGGATACTCAATTCTAGTAAAAGACATTTAGAGTGTAACTACGACAGTATTGATACAGGTTTAGAGAAAATATAGGTCAGAGTTATAGTCAATTTGATACCATGTAAGTGCTATCGATGCTACAAATCCTTCCCCAAATTTTTCCTAATTTTTTTGATTTTTTGCTACAGTAATTTTTTGATTTTTTCTGAATTTTTTATGATTTTTTTCTACGAGTTTTCTACAATATAAAACAAACATAGAGTCTTAACTAAACATACATAAACAAATACTTATCACTTAATAAAAATTCAGAAACATACAGTACATACCGGAACAGTAGCCCTAAGGATCACAGGATTAATGATCTAGACTTGCCCAAAGTACATTTTAAGGATATAAATAACTGGGCACAGGATTATTCCCAAGAAAAAATTCGATGAGGTCTGGGCACACTCTACCTAGTAGTAGTGTGTTGTATTTTGGGGTGCTCTGATACTAGGGAATACAACACACTACTACTACTGTCACACAGCTGAAGCGGAAAATACAAAGGGAAATACACTCAGGCACACTTAATTATACATATGGGTGGTAGAGAACTGGATGGTGGGTTGATCGGAAGGTATAAACCAGGTAAGACGGGTGGAAGAGGATGAGAGGGTGAGAGAGGATGGTGATGAGGAGAGGGATCTGTTGATGAGCTTCTGTAGTTTTTGTTGGATTGCTCAGGATGAAATAATTTCTCCTTCTTTTGCTTGCTTGCTCCCTATCTGTTCTTCTTCTTCGGAGGCTCTATTTATAGATGACTTCCTTGCTTGAGAAGCCGTTAGAGGGAATCTTGCTGTGGAAGTCTTGTCACGAGCCTTCACTGTTGACGTCTTATCTCTGTCAGGAATCTTTACTGTTGACGTCTTATTTCTGTCAGGGATCTTTACTGTTGACGTCTTGTTTCTGTCAGGAATCTTCACTTTGAGCCAGGCTTTATGAAAAATTGATGTGGCCTGTACCTTTATTTTTCATGTGAAGCTTGAAAATTTTTGATGGGGCCCATACATTTGAATGTATTAGGCTTTCATTTGGCCTTATTAGGCATCTTCTTGGAAGGAATCCTTCAATGATATCTTTGTGAAGCATTAGAGGATCCGATGCTTAGAGAGAGTAGGACTGTCCTGTCTTTCTTTGTCAATGAGATTTTTAACAAACCTCCAACTATCATTGGATTTGACTTGCCTTTACCAACTACCGTTTGAGTCGGGCTACCCATGCCATTCCCCTCGGCATGATGAGTTTGTCAAGGATTTCATTTGGGCTATATGCCAAACTAATCCTTTTAGTATTATATATATGTTTATATACCCCTTTTTTTTTCTCTAGTTGCTCATGTTGTCAAGATTTTGTATACCCTCATCTCCCATGTTTCTTAGTAGATCCGATGGTGTATATTCTTCTGCCCATTCTGTCATGTCTTGCTGAAGTAATCTGTCTTCTTCCCTTTTCTTTTGTCTATAGTACTGAATTAATTCCTCATGGACTGACCTGATAATTTTTGGGACCCTACAAATAATTTCTTTGTCTACATAGACTCTGTAAATTTCAGTTCCTGTAGCTAGTCTGAATCTATTTCCACTGTATTTTTTCCAGTTGAATTCATATGCTATGGTTTTTACTCTCCAGTGCCTGATTTGCCTTGGGATCTCTCTGTCACAAACTACTCCTCTTTCTTCTCTATCTGGATGCAAGGGATGAGCTAGTCTTTGTGTAATCCATGTACTGTGCTTTGTGGGATACCACACTCCTCTTATGTATTCTGCTATTATGAAATCGAATTCTATCTTGAGCTGTGGTTCTTTTCCTATAAAAGTTTCTGAAACTGGAATTGCTAGTGAATCAGGGAGTAGTCCTACATGATCTGGATGACTAATGATTATTTGTGAAACAAATCCCATATCCAAGAAGTCTTTCCAGCTATAATTGGTTCCATGGAGTTTTTCTGTTTTTATTTGGCCTAATTGAATATTTAGACTGTAGACGCCATAAGCTAACTCACATTGGCATTTTGGTTGTGAGGGGTCCATGATGCTGCAGTTTGTATTGTTGTTGACGCACCTGTCGGTGTTGGCATAATGTATCACTTGCTCTACAGTTACTCCTCTGCATCTTCTTTCTCTCTTTTGGATTTCTCTGAGTATCTGTTGCATGTCTTCGGCTTTCTTATAGAAATTGTCTTGAACTTTCTGGTGAATGTTTTGCCTGATGTCTTCTGGAAGAAAAGATAGCTCATCGTTTGATTTAAAGGATAATCTGGCTTGCATGGGTTCTGTAACTCTCGTTTTTTGGGGGCTCTCTCTTCTTTTCTTTTCTCTCATATTTTTGAGGCCCTCATTTTCTTTCTGCAAGCTCACTGTTAACTGTGTTTGTTCACAGAGCTCTTCAACTAATCTCTCCTTCTGTATTTTTAGATTTTTAAAGTGTTTCATAATGACTTGACAATCTCTACACTCTGTTGACAATTCTATATTACTTATACTCTGTTGACTCTCTTGTGGCATAAATTCTTTAAGGCTTTCATCGAAATGCCAAGGGGTTGGAATATTATTTTTTGCACATTCTATGGCTTCTTTAACATTATAAAAACCTCTAAACACTGGGTTATTAAAATTTAAAACTAATCTCTTAACTGTATTCTAATTTTTGTAAATTCCTACTTGATGACCTCAAAGTATGACGTAGCAAATAAAACTTCGTGACTGAGGTGTCTGGATAATTCCTTTGAAATAATAAGCTAATGCTTATATTACTTTAACCTTCTCTTTTGGCTGATCTACTCTTAGATTCCATAAATTATCTAATAGACGTTATTGTACTAAATCTACCTCAAATTAAGTGATTCTGAATGACTCTTTACTCTGAGTGGCATACTGCTTGAGATATATATCTCCAAATCTCATGAACTCTCTAGAATTCATCTGCAAATTTAAACACCAAAGAATTAGTCTAGATAATTTCTTTGTAATTTTATGCTCAAACTTTGATCTATATTTATGTCCTATAAATTTTGTCTGTCTACATAATTTCCTTTTTTCTATTTTGAATATTAATTTAATAATTACCGCATAGGTTATTTCTGTAATTTTACGATCGAATCTTTCGCTTGCACATCTATTTATTCTTTTTACTCTTCCTTTGTTGGAAGGCTCTATTTTTTGACCTGAAGATTCTGTACCGTATTTGTTTGATATTATTATTCTTTCCTCTATTAGTCTTCTTAGCTTTTGATGGAGAAAATTATTATTATCTGTCTTTGTGTATAAATTTCTTTTTACGATTCTTCTAAGGTAAAAATATCTTTTGTCCTTTGTAGTATGTTTCCTTGAAGAATTCCTCTCATGTAATTTAGAAATCTTTTTTCATACTGTATCCTTTTGTATTATTTGAATTCGCATATATCACATAGTCCAGTTTTAAATATTACATAAAGTATTATTTTGTCACAAGCCTTGTCATCTATTATCCTACATAAATTTTCTTTTATAGGGTTAATGGAGATATCCTCAGATCCAATTGGTTTATTGTTTTTCATCCCACTCCTTCTGCGAATTTACCCATTGTCTCATTTTTAGTAAAACATCTCCTTGTAATATTCTCGTAATGTCCCATGATTCTTTAAAATTTGTGATTACGATGGTTAGGGATTGTGCCCAGTCGTTTATATTCTTGAAATGTACTTTGGACAAGTCTAGATCATTAATCATGTGGTCACTTTTCATTAAATTAATCAGCTTATTGTTAGATTCGATATTTTCTTTAGATTCTGTCCTGTACTCATCACCTGTAGTCTTTCTCTAATTTTTGACGAATGAATTTGTGTTTCTTATTTTATTTTCAACTAAGTTGTTTATTCCAGGGTCAAAATTAAAATACCGTAACAAATCTTTATACTGGAGGTATGTCTCATGTATCCTATTAACCAGATAGTTTTTCTCTTGAGAGGTGCTATTTTGATCCTTATACAATTCTTTCCAGCAATTGATTATCTCAAGTATCGAGTCGTATTCCTGTCTGGAGTATGTCATATTAACTTGTTGACTTGGACTCTTTTGTTTTGAATTAATTCCTAATCTGTCAATGTGATCTAATTTTCCTACAGAAAGTACTTTATCATATCCTATCATACATTCTTCTACTCTATCAGATCTCAAGATGAATTCTTCATTTGTTTTCTCTATCTTATATCTACTTTCTGTTTGACTTTGTGATAGGTTATTACATTCATTTTCCTTATCTTTGTTAGGGGGTTCTTCGCAATTTAAGATAATCTCTTCAATTGTTCTTTCTACATCACTAATATCATTTTGGTAACTATTATCTTCTGGTTTAGATTGCAAAAGATCTTCCTTCACCTTAGTTATACTGATTACTGTTTCTGTTGTTCCTTCTTTGATACCTTCTTCCTTTCTTACCGGGATATCTTCTCTATTTTCCTTTTCGTCCTTTTTAGTGTTATTTATGATATTGGGTTCATCTTTTTCTTGACTAGGTTTATATCCAAAATGACTTAATAGACCCTTGAATTTTAAATAAATTTCTTTGAGTTATTGGGTCATATCTTCTTTGTTTTCTGGAGTTAGATTGGGATTTTTAACTTGTTTTTTTAACCTTTCTATTTGGAGAACTACCTCATCAAATTTTTTCTTGGAATATTTTGGGTGTTCATCGTACCATATATATCATTATACATGATGTCATATTTACTACACTTTGCTCTACATATCTCGCAATTGCACAACATGTCGGTAGCCATCTAAGATATCAGTGTATAACTAGCTCTGAGTAGCGTATGGTGCCTTAAACCGTCTCCTAAGGATCACCCTATAAATGCCTACCCGCGACAACAAAGAGATTACTTCAGGAATCTGGGCTTTTAGGATACTCAATTCTAGTAAATGACACTTAGAGTGTAATTAGGACAGTATTGATACAAATTGAGAGAAAATATAGGTCAGAATTATAGTCAATTTGATACCATGTAAGTACTATAGATGCTACAAATCCTTCCCCAAATTTTTCCTAATTTTTCTGATTTTTTGCTACAGTGAATTTTTCTAATTTTCGGAGAATTTTTGCTACAGTAATTTTGCTACAGTAACTTTTTCATCCTAAGCAATACAACAAAAACTACAGAAGCTCCTCAACAGATCCCTCTCCTCATCACCATCCTTTCTCACCCTCTCATCCTCTTCCACCCGTCTTGCCTGGTTTATGCCTTCCGATCAACCCACCATCCAGTTCTCCACCACCCATATGTATAATTAAGTGTGCCTGAGTGTATTTCCCTTTGTATTTTCCGCTTCTGCTGTGTGACAGTAGTAGTAGTGTGTTATATTCCCTGGTATCAGAGCACCCCAAAATACAACACACTACTACTAGGTAGAGTGTGCCCAGACCTCATCGAATTTTTTCTTGGGAATAATCCTGTGCCTAGTCGATTATATCCTTGAAATGTACTTTGGGCAAGTCTAGATCATTAATCCTGTGATCCTTAGGGCTATTGTTCTGGTATGTACTGTATTTTTCTGAATTTTTATTAAGTGATAAGTATTTGTTTATGTATGTTTAGTTAAGACTCTATGTTTGTTTTATATTGTAGAAAACTCGTAGAAAAAAATCATAAAAAATTCAGAAAAAATCAAAAAAGTTACTGTAGCAAAAAATAAGAAAAATTAGGTAAAATTTGGGGAAGTTTTTGTAGCATCTATAGCACTTACATGGTATCAAATTGACTATAACTCTGACCAATATTTTCTCTCAACCTGTATCAATACTGTCCTACTTATACTCTAAGTGTCCTTTACTAGAATTAAGTATCCTAAATACCCAGATTCCTGAAGTAATCCCTTTGTTGCCGCGGGTAGGCGTTTGTAGGGTGATCCTTAGGAGACGGTTTTAGGCACCATAGGCTACTCAGAGCTAGTTATCCACTGACATCTTAGATTGCTACCGACATGTTGTGCAATTGCGAGATATGTAGAGCAAAGTGTAGTAAATATGACGCCATGTATAATGATATATATGGTACGATGAACACCCCAAAATATTCCAAGAAGAAATTTGATGAGATAGTTCTCCGAATAGAAAGGTTAAAAGAGCAGGATAAAAGCCCCGACCTAACTCTAGAAGGCAAAGAAGATCTGACCCAACAACTCAAAGAAATTATAAAAAATTTAAGGGTCTATTAAGTCATTTTGAATATAAGCTTAATCAAGAAGATGTTGAACCCAATAACAAAAATAACACTAAAGAAGACATAAAGGTAAATAGTGAAGACATCCCGGTAAGAAAGGAAGAAGGTAGTAAAGAAGAAACAACAGAAGTAGAAAAAAGTACAACTAAGAATAAAGAAAGAGTAAAGAGAGAACTCTTGCAAATAGGAAATTATTACCAAGGTGATGATGTAGAAAGAACAGTTGAAGATGTTATCTTAAATTCCGAAGAACCCCTTAACAGAGAAAAGGAATACACGATAAGATTCGATGAGATAATCTTTGCTCCAAAACAAGGAAGAAGGTTTAATTATGTTAAAGGAACATTTAGATTTAAAGGTTATAAATAGTATTCGTTACATGCACTACTAGATACAGGAGCTACAGTCTCTTCTTGTCAGGAGAATGCCATACCAGTAGAAAAATGGAAACCAATGAAATATCCAATTAAAATAACAGGGATCAGTGCACATAAAACAACTATTCAAAGCAAAGCTAGGAACGTGGAAATTTGGCTTAATGAGAAAAAATTCATTATACCAAAACTCTTATGCTTTCCACATATGAATGGGGACATGGTTTTGGGAAACAATTTTATTGGAGAATATTTACCTATGATTGTAGAAAAGCAAATGGTGTCTTTACACCAACAAGAAGGTAACCAATCCCTAAGAGTCGATATACCACTTTTAGAGAGGCCTAGGTATAAGTGTACAGAAGAATTTTTCCCACCAAAAAGCACCCAAGACAGCGAAAACCCAACAAAGAGATGTGAGGCAATTCACGAGCTAGATCATACCCACTGGCTTTATAAAGCACTCAGTGAAAATTTTAGTGAAAACCCATTAAAGCAATGGGATCGAAGCCTAAGATTTTGTAAAATCCAGTTAAGAGATGATAATATAATCATTAGAGTAAAACCCATGCTCTATACTAGACAAGACTTAGACGAATTCGATAATCAGATAAATGAACTGTTAAGTACAGGCCTAATAGAGAAAACCACTAGCCCTCACTCTAGCCCAGCATTCATGGTTAGAAATCTTAATGAGATAAAAAGGAAAAAGCCACGAATGGTAATTAATTACAAAAGACTAAACCAAAATCTAAAATTCGATGGTTATTTTATCCCAAGAAAAGAGGTCCTAATAAACTTAACAAAAGGGTCTAGAGTATTCAGTAAGTTCGACTGTAAGTCTGGTTTCTGCCAACTAAAAATGACAGAAGAATTGAAATCACTAACAGCATTTAGTACGCCACGAGGACACTTTCACTGGAACGTCATGCCATTTGGGTTAAACACTGCACCACAGATATTTCAAAGATGGATGGACTCAATTTTTAATAATCTAAAGGATTTCTGTGTTGTATACATTGATGACATTTTAGTTTTTTCAAAAACAAAGGAAGATCACAAGAGACATCTAAGAATCATTGTGACATCTTTAAAAAGCACGGGATAATACTCTCCCCAAAGAAGATCGAAATTGAAAAAGAGTCAATAGAATTTCTTGGAATTATCCTAGACAAAGATGACATTCAACTACAGAAACATATCATTTCAAAAATCAAGGAATTTTGCGAAGAAATAAAAGATAAAAGACAACTACAGAGTTTACTAGGCCTATTAAATTATAGGAGAAATTTCCTACGAGAACTTACGAAAGAAGAAAGACCCTTACTAAAAAAGCTAAATAAAAACCAAGATTTTATCTAGACAGACAAGGATAAAAACGTCCTAAAACAAATTAAGCAGATCGCAGAGAAGGCACCAGAGGTCTACCTACCAAAAACAGGAAATAAACTGATTTTAGATACAGATGCATCGGATGAATATTGGGGATTTGCATTAAAAGCAATTCCAAAAGAAAACTGGGACGAAGAGGATCTACCCCTATCTCAGAATGGAATCAGACTCAGAAAAAGAAACACACCACAAAAAATATTAAAGTATGAAAGGCTTTGTGGGTACAACTCTGGAAAATTCAAACCAAACGAACTAAAGTGGATAATATTCGAAAAGGAACTATACGCTATAAAACTAGCCCTGCAAAAATTTCAAATATTTCTTGCACCCGAATATTTTATTATTAGAACAGATAACAAGGCCGTCAGGGATTTCCTAGTAAATACACGAAAAACCTCAGGAAAATGCATGTTATGGTATAATGAGATAGCCCAGTACTCCTTCGAAATCCAGCATGTTAAAGGGAAGGATAATTTTATCGCAGATTACCTAAGCCGACCTAACAAGTAAAGAAAAAATAATTACTAAGTAATATATCAGTAATTTATTAATTCATTTTGCAGAAAAACGATAGAGGGAAGGCTATAGCAAATAGTGTTCCTGCTCCAGCAGAGTTTGTCGTATTCGTGGGATACCAGCCGGTATCTTTACAAACTGGGAAAAATTCTACGACCAGGTATTTGATTTCAACGGATCCTGTTGCAGACATTACTACTCAAAAGAGGACGCCATCCAAGCCTGGGAGATATCACGACAGAAGCCGTACTTAGCAGAAGAGGTTCGTGATCTCGCCTATCACATGCTCGAGCCAAAAATAGGGAGCTTTCCCAAGTTAGAGATTCCACCCGCATTTTACTCCGAAATAAATAGAGCCTGGCGAGCTCACCAGAAGGCAAATCTGGGGATCGGAACTCGTCATGCTTTCCGCAGGCACATGGGAAATTTAGCAAATCTTGTAATAAAACAAGAATCAGAATTGAAGACCTTGAAAAACGCCTACTCAGATTACATAGCAATCCTCAGTGAGCGAATTATTCAGGGAGCAACCCCTAAACAAGTTGATCTCTTAGAAGACATGGGTAAACTTTTAGGAAAAGAGTTACCCAGCCCCACTACATCAAACTAACCAGAGGAGGTATCACAGTTCGGGAATATAGCTCCAGAAGGATCACAAGCTTGCAACGACTCTACACAGTAGGCAGAAGAAGAGATGGACACAGAGGTCGAGGTCAAGGTGGAAGTCGACATAACCGAAGAAGCCGTCAACAAGGGAGTCTCTGTACAGAGGCTGCTAAAACAACTATATGAAGAAGGCAACCCGGCGGTTGGATTACTTGGAGAAGAATCTGAAAAATTCGAATACTATATTCTATATGGGAAACCAAAAATGAAAAAATTAATCCCAAGGTCACGGCTGAACCAACAAATAACGCCAGAGCCGGCAATCGTGCCTACAGGATGGGACGACCCTGACCCATCTACAAATGGATGGATGGATCTTGCATCTCCAGAAACTTCAGTATCCGATAATTTTATCAATTTCCTGTAAATATAAATATTGTGAAATATATATATATATATATATATATATATATATATATATATATATATATATATATATATATATATATATATATATATATATATACATATATAATACTAAAAGGATTAAACCACCGAGTCATGCTCTATACTGTTTAAAAGACAAGGAGCTCTTTTTTACTATTATGAGGGTTACTAAGATAATAAATCCAAAATGCCTTTCAAATATGCAGAGACTTCTTATTTGTACTATATGAGGTACAATTTGAAACTTTTAAATTCTTTTCTTATTATAGTTACTTGCAATGTCTGAAAATAAGGTTTCATTACGCACTCGCAATCTAGCAGTGCACAATGCATAAACAGATTTTGCAATGATTAAACAGTTTACACGAAATTAAGCATAAATGAATATTAATATATAAATATAATAATGCACACATGTACATATAAAAAAAAGTGTTATAGCGATATACCGAAAACCAAGAAAAACACATAAAAGCTAAGGCAAACATTGAACACAAGTATAATACTACTCGAAAGAAAATCAACATTATAATATTAAATGTTATAGCCTTCACATTACCTCACATAGACCACCAACAATAATGAAATGACATTCAAGTTACATGGTTTACAAGTATTGTACACTAGTTAACAAGTATCTATCCTAATATATAGTTCTAAAGTCGGCTTCTTGAGTTTTCAAAATCCATAGTAATTGAAACAAAGGACTCTGAGCTCCTTCACAAATTATATATGTTAGCTCCAATAAATAAATAACACTCTTGTATATATTTATAAATGAATAATAATAATAATAATAATAATAATAATAACACTCTATATATATATATATATATATATATATATATATATATATATATACACACACACACGAACATACACATGTATATATAGTGTGTGCACGTGTGTGTATGCATATCTATCTTAATGATTACAAATGATGTGAATTATATATACATTTTTTAGCAGTAATTATATAGACACACACATGAACATGCACATAGTTATAGTTTCATTATATCATACTTTTTATGGATTTGTCGTGTATGTGCCTGTTCGTATCAGTGTGTGTGACCATGCTTGGTTGACGACCATGTCCAAGCTATAAAATATGTTTTTTTTTTTTTTTTTTTTTAGGTTAGAGAATTTGGGTAGACACATTTTTCTAATTT
Organism: Dracaena cambodiana; assembly: GCA_036321105.1. Classification (NCBI taxonomy): domain Eukaryota; kingdom Viridiplantae; phylum Streptophyta; class Magnoliopsida; order Asparagales; family Asparagaceae; genus Dracaena; species Dracaena cambodiana. The sequence continues at coordinate 53,927,167 of JAYEPQ010000002.1, forward strand.
GATCATGAGAATTAAACTAGTCCAGGTTACAACCAGTTTACCCAATACTAACATTTTAAAATAAAAACTCAAGTTCCATTCCTCGTTACTGCTCATTTCTTTAATTATTTTGTTATGCATTATTATTCAAATATCCAATGTTAATATTATGTTTTAATCAATTAATTTGTGGTTTTAAGTTCAAAATGCTTCATGAATCATGATCTATTGTAAGCTATCTAATCCGTCCTGAATTTGTTTTTGATGGCTTGATTGATTGATTATGTTCTATTCAAACTTACTTTGTATCACCTGTTATTTTTTTTAAAGGTAAAACGGCGGGTTGGAATCCGCTGCGTTCCATTAAAGAGATAATAACAGAACATATATAATTTTAGACCACAAAGAAAGATGGTCCTAATAAAATTACCTGCAAAAGTTCTTAAGTAAAGCTACATAAAAAAGTGGAAAATGAAACACCGAGCAAAAGTACAAAGACTCTGCATGCAAAAGGTGGCTCAGTCGCCTATCCACCACCCATCGAACGGAAAATGTAGGCCTCTACTCCTCAATTGGTGGGGTACCATCAATGTCGTTTCCTGAAAAAACGTTTGATAGATGGAACCTCCCCTCATCCAAAAGAACACATGTCTAAATAATAAAATCATGAACGGTAAGATGCATGTAGTAACCAATAGAATGATGCCTATCATTAAATATTCTATTGTTCTTCTCTATCCATATGATTCTGTCTCAATATTTTGAACTCCCATTTTGAAAGGAACACGACTCTGTATTAGTGCCGTGAAGTCGCTACTTTTGAAGGAAAATACGACTCTGTGTTAGGGCCACAATTTTCAACTCTTGAAAAGAAATACGACTCTTTATTAGGGTCACAAATTTTCATTTTGCAAGAAACACGACTCTATATTAGGATCGTGAGTTTTCATTTTGCAAAGAACATGACTCTGTATTAGGGTCGCGAACTTTCATTTTGGAGGGAACACGACTCTGTATTAGGGTTGTGAACTTTCATTTTGGAAAAAAAACGACTCTGTATTAGGGTCGCGAACTTCCCTTTTGGAAGGAACACGACTTTGTATTTGGGGCGCGAACCTTCATTTTGAAGAAGAAAACGATTCTGTATTAGGGTCGCGAACTTCCCTTTCGAAAGGAACACGACTCTGTATTAGGGGTGTGAACCTCCCTTTTGGTTGCGGAAAATTCGGAAGGCGGTCGCTTTATACGGCATAGAAATTGAGACGTTCTCTGAGCTGCATTAAATAAAAATGTACTCACGAGATTTAGGCCAGAGATCACATCCATCCGAAGATCTTGGCCGTCAAATATCTGCTATATAACCTCGTTTTTATAAGAGAGGTCTTTCCTATCTCAAGAAATTTGAACTCCAAGTTTTGTCTTTAGGGTTTTTAAGACTCCTCATCTTTGGCCTCCCTCAGCTTTCGATTCTTCTCGCGAAAGATTTCCTTAATCTGCAAAAGATGCTGAAGAAAACTTCCTCCTCTGATGCTTCTGCCAGTGATCATCAAGTTTTTCAAGCAACCTCCAGCTCGGTAGTGGTTCGGCAGGAACCCTTGAATGGAGGAAAGTTTTCTCAACACACTTTCGGAAGACAAACCCTTTCTTAATTTTTGTCGTGAATCTGAATGTTCTTTTGTAGTTGATTACGCTTTGAATCCTTGGCCTAAGGATCATTATTTTGGATACTCGGGTGGTTATGACGGGAAGGAATTCAGTTTTGGTCAAGTTTTCTCGTATTGTACAATATCAGATAGCCAAGAGAGGAAAAACAAAATTCTCCACCCTACTCGCTCAATATTGCGAGTGCTGATGACCAATGCTCCCTTTGAAGGAGATAATCGATCCTTACTAAGTAAACCTGCCTTTTTGTTAGGGGACCATGTTTCGGTGCCTGATAGTGATTTAGAAGATGGAGATTACAAATGGTTTCGTCAAATTGAAGGTCGCTACTTGTTTCTCTCCAACATAGAGAGGTCCTACCCATTCCTATTCTTCCAATCCCTTTCTGTACCCAGACGAATGACTGACACTTAAACAGGCTGCAGGATGGTGTCTTATTAGGAGAATTTAACTCACAGGGTGCTTTCCCCCATACCACTGGGAAACACTTTATGGATTGTTCCTGGAGTCCTTTAAACAAGACTTCCCTATAGGTGAAACACCCATAGTCGCACAGACTTTCTTGCATCGATTCTTCAATGCGCAAGGGGAGTTTCCTGTTCAAGACTTTCGTCCCCCTGGATGGGTTTACTGCTCTTCGAAAGGAGAGTGGGCAATCATGACTGACTTCTATTTGAACACTTTCAGAGATCAGCTTCATCATGCGAAGCTGTATCACGCTATCTGGATTGTTCAACACGGTATTCCTACTAGCAGGTTTCTTTTTACTTTACTGGAACTGCACAATCCTGATACTTGCACAATCCCCTCGCGGTGAATTGAGTTTCACCCTTCACGAGATGTATGAAATTTTGGGACTACCCATGGGAGACATTCCATATGAAGAGTATGTCCCTACTAGGGAAGAACTCCATCTGTTAAAGACGCAAGAATCTTTAGTCTATGACACTTATTGGGAGTTGCTCTGCCATTACCACATTTACGCCCACATGTCTGGCACTCGCAATTTGAAGCCAAAGAAGTAGTTGCAATACCTTTTGCCTAACTTTTCAAAGAATAATCCTAATTTCACTTGCCTTCCTCCAGTTTCTGAAAAGGAGGTTGAGAGAAAAATTGCAAGTTTCGGGAAAGATGCTTACATCGCCAAATCTGACGAGGACGTTTTCAAGAGTGGAACGTCCTTTGAAAGCTTTCACTACTAGGCCCTCAAACCTTTATCTGATCCGGCCTTCTTGGCAGTCTACTTGATGGTATGGTTGAAGAAATGTGTTATTCCTTCACAGTAAAGCATACCCGTTAGGGCCGTATACCCAGCCATCTTACTTGCATTCGGTAGATGACTCAGTTTGCTACCCGTGATGGTATGCAGTATCCAAAGCAGACTAAGGAGATTGGCTGACAAATTTTGTAACGTGAAGAAGGAGCAGAGGAAGAAGGGAGAACCAATCATCAAGACTCCTAATCTGCATGTAGAACTCCCTTATACCTATTTGATAGCCTGGCTAGTTCTACATTGCCCCACTCTGATGAGCTCTACTGATTCGCAGATAGACTTAAGTGTAGACCTGCTTACTGGGCCGGGCGACCTGCTGGGCATGCCCGGGCACGTGCCCGGCACGGTTCGAGTGAGCCGAGCCGTGCCTAAGCCGAGGCCGGCCATGCCTGGCACATGCCAGGCACGGCCCGACACAGGTATTTTTTTTTTAATAAATAGCCGTTGGGGGGGCTGGGGGTTTTGTAAATTTTTTTTTGCAAAGAGCCCCCAACGGCTATTTTTATAGCCGTTGGTGGTTTCTTGCAATTTTAAATTGTAGATTTTTCCCCCCAACAGTCAAAATAGCCGTTGGAGGGTTTTTGTAAATATTTTTTGCAACTGTTGTGAATCCTCGTTGCAAGTTAGATGGACTTGAAATATTAATAGATTTATTTTATACAAATATGTCTTATGAAAATAATGTGAGGGATTTAGTTAATGATATTAAAATATGTTTAAATATTCTGTATAAAATATATGAAGATATGTATGGTGTGCCAACACAATTTACAAAAGAACTATCTACTAGGAAAATTTGTAATCCAATAATATCATCTGTATTTCATCGAAAAAAGGCAAGACAAACTAGTACATATTTTAATGAATTACATTATTATTTAGAAAGAGCTAACTATGAAGATAACGCATCCCCTGAAAATTATGAATCCTTTGATATTTTGGCATGGTGGAAATCATAGAAAAAATATATCCCGTGCTTTCCAACATGGCCCGTGATCTACTAACTCCTCTAGTGTCTACTGTAGCATCGGAGTCTGCTTTTAGCGCAGGTGGTAGAGTACTCACGGAATTGAGAATCTCAATGGCGGCGGACGCATTGGAGATGTGTGTTTGCTTGAAGGATTGGTATGACACAGAATATAGGGAATAAGGCTTGGCTAATGAACATGTACTAGAAACATTAGGCTTACCAGAAGAAAATGAAGTATGATTAAAAGTATTTACAATTGATCAGATTTTCATGTATTTTCAAATATTTTTTTTTGTAATTTTTAACTCATAAATCTCTTAGAAAAGATATTAAGAACAAGTTGAGGGTGACAGTTAGGGTCCTCTCCTCCCTCTTCGGGCTTTGTATAATTTCTAAAGAGATTTATAGAGCAATTATATGAATGTAATGAGATTAAATATAATATAATATTTTTTTATTGTTATTACTTCTTGTTAAATCTAGTTAAATGAAACTAAGTAGCCTTTTTAATTTTTTTTGTTTTTTAATTAACATAGACCGGCACGGGTATGGTACGGGCCCACCGTGCCGTGCTGGTGAGCCGAGCCCGGGCCTAAGCTCGGGAAACCGTGCTGTGCCTGCCACGGCACGCCCGTGCCGGGCATAGGCCGTGCCAGGCATAGCCCAATAAGAAGGTCTGCTTAAGTGCTCCCAAAGTGCAGTACTATGAGAGGTCACAATGAAACGGGGGCTACATGGCCGCGATCCGCAAGACCCTCCGTCACTTTGCGAATTTTGAATTATTCAAATGTTTTCCGCACTTTCCAAATGCTGGGTACAGGAAGGAATTCGCAGACATTGCTAGTGCTGATAAGTTCACAGTTCTGTCTTCGGGGTGCTTCTATTGGTTAATAAATATCTGCCTAGGACATTTGGTTCTTTGTTTAGCGAACCACTGCTATATAGAGCATTACTACCCGTCATTTTGCTCGACAATTCGGGTATGATCAACTTTATGTTGCTAATCCCAACAGGGAAATAAGTTTTGTTGGGAATGCTCTTGAAGGAGCTCGAGCTTGGTTCCACTTTATTGCAGGCGGTACCCAGGCTAAATTTGATCTCCCACTAAAGACCCCGAACTCGTATATGAGTTTCGGCTTTTGCAAATGGTTTGCGGATGCTAAATGCTAATTCCTCTCCCTAGAACTTCAATGTAAATCTTACTTATTTAAGAGAGATTAGAGCCTGGTATGCTCAGAATAAGAAGGCTGGCAGCACGAAAATGACAGCGATAGAAGATTTCGGGGCAGAAGGTGTTTTTGATGAATTGGAACCGGGAACTCAACAAGGGGAGGAGGATTATAGCGCATTGGCCTTATCGACTCAGCCTGCCTCCCTTGATGTTTCTTTGCTTCCAACATTGAAGAAGACTTCTCATCAACTGCAATCTCCTCCCAAGAAGGTTTTGCATAAGCGGAAGAGACTAAGTCATCTCAGTGATTTGCCTACCAATCCGCAGGACGTTGATCCACAGGACACCTCATCTGGAGCCGGCACTGTGGCACCCAGTTTGATTTCTGAAACTCTCGTGGAGGAATTTGAGGAAGATGAGGACGACTCATCTTTAACTCTCCATTCCCTTAAGAGGCGTCAGAGTCAAGGACCCGTTTTTCACAACAATCCTACTCCTACTATTCCAGAGGATTCTGCGACTCTCACTCACTAGGCTGTTGTTGAAATAGCTGCTCCTTCTACTGTACAAGAGGATCCTACAGCTCTTGTTCATCAAACTACCACGGATGATGAAGTACAAATAATTGGGGAGATCCGCACATCAAGTTACCCGAAGGTAGCACCTCCTTCGGAAGATCAAGATGATTGGGGAGATGATGATGAAGTCAGCAGTGGAAATCTTCAGCTTTCCACCCCTCCATCGGACCATGGTAAGTACGTCTATTTGATCGAAGACGTTCGGGCCGGGGTGTATGGGCCCGAGGTGTTCAGACCTGAGGTGTACGGACCTAGAGAATCCAGTGTTCAACCTTCAGGTTCGCCTTTTATATTTTATCCATCTCCTCTTTTTTATTCTGCTATTATTGAATGATACTGTAACATTCAACCGTCAACTTCTTTCTTTTAACCAGCTCCTGCTTTGACTCCAGCTTCAGTATGCATGGTCGCGAAGGTAACTCCGCCTGGTGATACCATCGCATAAGCCGAAGTCACTACTTATGCTGTTAATACTACAGGGGTAGTGGCTTCCGAGATTTCTCTGTCGACGGTCTCGGCCGTAGCTGCTCTGGCCGATGCCTTGGTTCGGGATGTTGTAGTCGGTAGCTCTACTGAGGCCACTAGAAGTCCTACTCTTCTTGACGTTAGTGTTGTCATTTCTGTGCAGCAAGTACAGTTTAGACTGTCTCTGCCTCAGCTAGCATTGATCCCTCTCATGCAGAGATTGACGCTTTTGAAGTTGATTTATTGAAGGATACGGTGGAAGCTTTCCTCCACTTCCTCGATCGTTGCATTGACAAGATACTAAAGGTGGCTTCTTTTGCTTCGCTTGCCAACGTCCTCAATATTTACTTGACTGGCATAGTCGGTATTGGCGGAGAAGGGAAAGCTGCTCCTTTTAGGCTTATGATAACTCAACGTCAAAAGCATGCCGAGTCCTTGTCGAAGTCTAGGAGTGCTGACAAATTTGAGGTAGTTGAAGCCATTTTCCAGAAGCTGAAGGAGGAACGATTTAGGTTCCAGAGGGAGGCCCACGAGAAAGTCAATGCTTACAGAGCTTCCTTGAAAAAGGGCCAATCAGACAGTCAATCCTTAGCCTGCAGGTGGAGGCTGCTGCTTCAATAATCAAGGACCATGACTAGGCTATCGCCAGGACCCAAGAGTCCATTGCCAGAGCTCAAGCTTTCTCGGCTAATATTACCAAAGAACGTGACGAGTAAAAGAAGAATCTCACTAACTTATCCCAACAGTGGGACAATACAATCAGAGATTTTCAGGCGATACAAGCTGAATTGGATATGTTAGAGGCCACTGCAGCGCAAAATGTCATCGCCAGTGATGAGAAATTGCATCGCCAAGTTGCTGTCCAAACTTATGAGGTCATCCAGCAAGAAATTGGTGATGCTAAGGAGAGGATAAAAGCCCTCCTGAACCATTGAATTGTAAAGACTCTCCTCCTTAGGATTCGAGAAGCTCTTTTTCTTTCTTGTAGCGAACTTGATTTCGTACTTTTAAATCATGACTCTGTATTTGTCGTCAAAGGTTTGCAATAAATTCGTCATCTTAAGTTTTGAAATTCGCGAGTCTTCATACAATTCTGGTATCTGTGTATCAGGCATGTGATTTTCATGAGTCTTTATTAGATTTGCAACTCTACCTCCGGAGGTTCGCGAATTAACAAGATCCTCACTAAACTCGCGAACTTGAATCCCGAGGGTCGCAAGTTTTAGGTTCGCGACTTTCTGCCTGGAAGTTCGCGGGATAACCCAAAATTCTTCAAAAGTTGTAGACTTCTGCGAGCCTTGGAATGAGGTCGTCGAGCGCGGAATCCCAAGCGTTATACGTCTTCATTAATGATGAGATCTCCCGGCCACGAGATCTAAATGTCCCATGCAACAATAGTAAATTTTGTTGAGATCTGAGCCGAGAATCTTAACCGAAGATTTCGGCTTTGTCTCTTTCCAACCGAAGATCATAATTACCAGACCGTCTATATAAGACGCATGACTTTTTCCATGAAAGATAATTCTGATATAGAAAAGTTTCTTCTCCCTTATCTCCTCTTCTTTTCTTTTGTAGTTGATTTATTCTTACAGCCATATTTTCTTCTTTTCTAACCGAGGCGATGGATAGGAGTTGGTATGTTATAAGACTTCAGACTACATTAATCCAGAGAGTGTTCCACCGAAAAGGTTCTCTGACTGTAGTCATTTTTCTTAACTAAGGTAAATTTCTTCTGATTAATATCATCCTCCCTCTTCTCTTCTTTCTTTTATAATAAGAATTTGAATTGGCTGCAGGAGATAACCGTAGTCATTCTCCTCAACAATGACCCAGACTTGATGGGCTTGTAATTGCTTCCAATACATCTAGGGTATTGGAAAGTCTCATGTATTTTTCATGAGAGAAAAGATTTCAGGTCTGTGGTATTGTTTTATTTCTTGCCTAGCATCCCAAAAGGTTGGGGTGCTAATGACCAAGTTATTGAATTTGTGCAACCCCTCACGTAACTGCACTTATCCTCTTACTATCTTCTCTAATACAGAAGAAATCATACACAGTATGCTTAAACCATTATATTCAAATAACCCTTTATTATATTTTGATAGGGCACCAAGGTATTGTACCCTTACATTACTCGATCAATATAGAAATACTAATGTAAGATCAAACAGTATAATGATATCCCCTATAGATAAACAAGAATTTTCAGCTCAAAAACTAATACAGCCTAGCAGCAGTCCTCATTCATCACCTGCTTTTCTAGTCAGAAAACATGCAGAACAAAAAAGAGGAAAGGCCAGAATGGTTATTAATTATAGAAAATTAAATAGCTATACAAAGTTTGACGGCTATTTTATACCTGCTGCAGAACAGTTGATAAAACAGATACAAGGATCCAAATACTATAGTAAATTTGATATTAAATCTGATTTTTGGCAAATAAAATTAGCCAATAAAGAATCTATAGAACTAACTGCCTTTAGTTGCCCTCAAGGACACTATGAGTGGTTAGTAATGCCATTTGACCTAAACAGTGCTCCACAAATATTCCAGAAATGGATGAATTCTTTAGAAAAATATAAACAACATTTACTCCAAGAAGTAAAAATACTGTTTAAAAATAAAAACATCTTGAGTCCAACAAAGAAATATATTTCTCAAAAATTAAGTTCTTTACAAAACTTCTTAAGTTTTCCAAAGTTTTCTTCATCTTCAAAAGAAAGACTTGGATCTGTTAGAATGATAAAAACATCTTCAAAAAGTTTGAAAGAAACAAACTTAGATGAAATTGATTATCAGAAATATTTGAAGTATAAAACTTTATTAGTTGAAGAAATAGAAGGAAAAATTACTTCTAAAGAGATTTTCAAATTCTATGAAGAAAATTCTGCTTCTATAAAATATTATTCAAAAAGTTCTTCTGATAATGAAAGTTATATCTCTGCATCTGATTCTTTTGATGATGAATTATCTGAATATGATGATATTGTTGAAGAAATACCCTCTAATGAGGAGTATGTTGCTGAGGAATTATCAATACCCTCTAACGAGGAGTCCTCTTTTGAGGAATTACACTACATTCCCTCTAACGAGGACTATCATATACCCTCTAACGAGGAACAGTATTTATATAATATTAATATGGAACGTGGGGAATCATCTACCCAAATGATTTCTACAGGTAGACAAAATCCACCACATCCTAATACTACAGAAGAAACTATGTATCATAGAGATACAGATGAAAATTATATAGATTCCTATATCTATAAACAAGGAAAGAGGCATCAAACTACTACTTCAGGATTAATATTTAATATTGATAATATACCAACTAATGCATTAAGAGATTATATACTCAATTGGGAACAACTAATGGTTGGAACAAATACCCTAATGCCACAGGGAATCCCTCATCAGGAATTTGTAATATTAGCTTGCGGATATTGGCAAGGAATAGCCTTAAGATGGCTAACACAATATGAAAAGTTATACCCAACTGAGATAGTAGTTTTAAATAGCCATGAATCTAGAAGAACAGCTTTACATAGTATTTGTAAAAGTCTATATGGAGACATAACTGGAGAAGATATTAATGCTGAAGGCATAGATGAAAATATCCTTCTGAAACTAAGACTTTGTAACATCTGTTACTTAGAAGAATTTGCTAATCTATATATCAGTTATATTTTTAAACTGAATACCTTAGATAAAAAAATCTTTTGGCTAACAGCCTTCTTTTCTAAGTTACCTATACCATGGGATACCATGATAGAGAAAAAATATAACAGTCTTAGAGCTGGAGGTATTCCACACAATACGGGAGCTTTAAAGAAAGCCTGTATGGAAACTGTTAAGAAAACTTGCCAGCTACAAAAGGCAAATAATCATCTATCCAAATATATCCATAAATCAGACATTAAAACTTCTTGTTGTCCAAAATATGATCCAGATATTAATTATCAGTTTGGTTGTCCTCCAGTATATGGGTTCAACAAACCATTCTTTCCCAAGAAAACAAAATATGGGAAAAAAATCCAAAGACCATAAATCTAGATTCAAAAAGAATAACAAGAAAAAATACAAGGTATCCAGAAAAAAATGGAAACCTGAATATAAGGAGAAATACAAAAAGTCAAAGAAATTTAAGAACCGAAAGTTCATTAAAACAAATCAAACATGTATGAAAAAGAACTGTACATGTTTCAAATGTGGTAAAGAAGGACATTATGCTAGAGAATGTGAAATAAACATTAAAACAATATGGTTAAATGAATTAGAAATGTATGATATACATACTGGTACTATAGAAGAAGTCCTTAGTGATAACTCTTCTATATATGAGATTGAAACCATATATGAAGAAAGTCCTTTAAATTCTGATTCTTCTGAAACAGAAGGATTCAATATAAACATGTTGACTTTGAATAAAACATACTATTTTGTACAAGTAGTACCTTTGTCCAAAACTGCTATATTACCCAAAAGGGAATCATTGAAATTTCCAGGACATATTCTATATGCTAACAATCATTATAGCATAAGAAGATATCAATCTATAGAAATTTATTTAGATCTGATTATAAGAATACCTTATGGAGATTATGGAGAAATTAAAAATCTAAACTAAGAAGCAGATCAGAGGAAGAAATATGTTTTTTAAAAAAAAGAAGTTCGGAAAGGCTCTCTGCCCCCTCCCTTCATCTGATGTCTTTATTTATAGTGTTTCAAAGACGTCCTTCAGATAGGAAGGAATCTTTTTACAAAGTTTCTTTACAAAAGATGTACAGGAAAAAGGACTGCATTATTGTCCTTTGTACAGGGAAAATGTTACATTATTGTTATCTTTTTAGTACAATAATTAAAGTGGCTGTCTGCTGGTCTGCTGGAGGGATAAGGAGGAATCTTTGCTGAGTAAGACTGGCCCACCCTGCTTGTCCTTTGCAAAATGTCTGAATTTTTGCTGAGTAGGATTGGCCCACCATGCTTATCCTTGCATAATGTCTTCTTCGATGTTATCTCCAAGATTGGCATCGGTATCTTCATTATTTCCTCCGAGGTCCTCATCTTCATTTTCCATATCCTCTAGACTTTTATAAAAATCTTCTTTTGCTTTAGTCCCAAATTTTCCTAGCTGTAGAGAAGATAAAAAAGCCAGTACTTTGGGAATTTTGTGTTCAGAGTTTTCAAAAACTCCGATGAAGTCATAGAGGAGAATATTATCTTCAATTTTGATGGAATGAGCTCCTGATAAAGCTTTAGTATATGCTTCTTCGAAGAACTCTTGGGCAGCCTTTTTGGTTTCTTCTTCAAGATCTAGGACTGGAAGATTTTCACATGCTTTGGACTGAAGATAATTAAAATTGTGAAGTTCTCACAATTGTATAGAAGGAAATACTTTTAAATATTTCCTTTCTTCCCAGGTTCCCCAGATACGGAAGAAAAATGTAGACTGGTATCTGGTTGTATATGCTTTAAGGCTTTTGAGGCAAATTGGGGGCAAGTAGTCTGAGAATTCTTCTGGATGTGAAGTATTGACAAATATTTCATGGACTAACCCCAATTGTATGGCTTTAAGGCTTTTGGGAATTTTCTGGAAGCCGGTAATGATTCTGGGGGAATCATTTTTGTTAAGAATCTTTTCATGCTGCTGAAGGATGCTGATGACATCTGTTGCCTCTATAGTTTTGAAGAAAATTCTTAACTCTGAATCAGGAATCATATGTTGCTGGTTGAGTCCAATCATCTTGTAGACAGTTAGTTCTGCTTCTAACTGTCTAGTCTTCTCATTCTGGATTCTGCATAACTCCAGCAATTTGTAGAATTCTGTCAATGGATGATGAACTTGATCTGCTATCTCCATGTCAGAGACAGTATTTCTTAGGAACTCTTGATCCAAGGAAGGGCCTTGGAACCATGTCACCTTTCTTTGTTCTAAGTCTGAACTTTGGGTGGCAAGAGTATAATTGCAGAGATCAGAAACAGCTTTGGTTATGGCTTGCTTTTCTGTTTTTTCCTGCAAATAATGGGTAAGCATAGAAAGTACTAGCTGCTCTACTTGAGAGAGCCAATACTTAGAAGCATGAAAATCATTTGATTGTATCGATCGATAGCAACCATTTAATTTTTCATAAATACTAGGATTGGAATTTTTGAGTTCTATGTTATACCAATCCCTTACAACAGCTGCTGCTGTTGGCCTTTGGGTTGTCTGGAGTCTTTTCTGTGAGACTGTATTGCTGTAAGATGCTTGTTGTAGTGGTAGAACTGTCATCCCTGGTGGGGGAAAATCTTTTGCTTCGTTAGAAGCTGATGTAGTGTTGTCGCCAGTAGGCAGGAAGAGTTTCTTTCCTTCTGTCTTCTGGGTTGAGCTCTCTCCCTTCCGGATATATAGTCAACCACAAGCTTATTACATGCTTCAGAGAGACAGAGCACAGCCATGTTTCGTTTCCTACCTCATGGCGTAAGATACTATCATCTAATAAGCTTAAGAAATTAAGGAAATAACATGCCTAACAAGTTTAGCCAGACATGGCTAAGTTAAGGATACTTACAAAAAAAAAAATTTAGATTGAGGTTTATATACCTCGTCTTGTTTAGCATGTGGTATGGATAGCTTTAATCTTTCAATATCTTCATCAGTTACTTCATAATGTTCCCCTTGGCTATTTTCAATACTTGTATTATGAATCTCTTGAGGTTCTATTTCCGACAATGTATTCATATATACTTTGTATTCAAACATAGTATATATGAATACATTGTCGGAAATAGAACCTCAAGAGATTCATAATCACCACGTTGGGCTGCAGTATAAGATGATGCTAAGGGTACCGGAAAAGGAACCCGTGGAATTTGATGATTATCAAATAGAAAAATTTGAGAATTGAAAGGGGCATAATGCCGTAAGTTATTCATGCCAACTAAGCAATCGACATTAAAGTCAATAGGTAATAAAGCAAATTCAAAAGTATAGTGATGAGAGATATTTTGAATATCTGGAATAGAAATAGAGAGATTTGCTATCATTGATCCCTCTCATGCAGAGATTGACGCTTTTGAAGTTGATTTATTGAAGGATACGGTGGAAGCTTTCCTCCACTTCCTCGATCGTTGCATTGACAAGATACCTTCAGTATCTTGTCAATGCAACGATCGAGGAATTGGAGGAAAGCTTCCACCGTATCCTTCAATAAATCAACTTCAAAAGCGTCAATCTCTGCATGAGAGGGATCAATGCTAGCTGAGGCAGAGACAGTCTAAACTGTACTTGCTGCACAGAAATGACAACACTAACGTCAAGAAGAGTAGGACTTCTAGTGGCCTCAGTAGAGCTACCGACTACAACATCCCGAACCAAGGCATCGGCCAGAGCAGCTACGGCCGAGACCGTCGACAGAGAAATCTCGGAAGCCACTACCCCTGTAGTATTAACAGCATAAGTAGTGACTTCGGCTTATGCGATGGTATCACCAGGCGGAGTTACCTTCGCGACCATGCATACTGAAGCTGGAGTCAAAGCAGGAGCTGGTTAAAAGAAAGAAGTTGACGGTTGAATGTTACAGTATCATTCAATAATAGCAGAATAAAAAAGAGGAGATGGATAAAATATAAAAGGCGAACCTGAAGGTTGAACACTGGATTCTCTAGGTCCGTACACCTCAGGTCTGAACACCTCGGGCCCATACACCCCGGCCCGAACGTCTTCGATCAAATAGACGTACTTACCATGGTCCGATGGAGGGGTGGAAAGCTGAAGATTTCCACTGCTGACTTCATCATCATCTCCCCAATCATCTTTTGCTTCGCTTGCCAACGTCCTCAATATTTACTTGACTGGCATAGTCGGTATTGGCGGAGAAGGGAAAGCTGCTCCTTTTAGGCTTATGATAACTCAACGTCAAAAGCATGCCGAGTTCTTGTCGAAGTCTAGGAGTGCTGACAAATTTGAGGTAGTTGAAGCCATTTTCCAGAAGCTGAAGGAGGAACGATTTAGGTTCCAGAGGGAGGCCCACGAGAAAGTCAATGCTTACAGAGCTTCCTTGAAAAAGGGCCAATCAGACAGTCAATCCTTAGCCTGCAGGTGGAGGCTGCTGCTTCAATAATCAAGGACCATGACTAGGCTATCGCCAGGACCCAAGAGTCCATTGCCAGAGCTCAAGCTTTCCCGGCTAATATTACCAAAGAACGTGACGAGTAAAAGAAGAATCTCACTAACTTATCCCAACAGTGGGACAATACAATCAGAGATTTTCAGGCGATACAAGCTGAATTGGATATGTTAGAGGCCACTGCAGCGCAAAATGTCATCGCCGGTGATGAGAAATTGCATCGCCAAGTTGCTGTCCAAACTTATGAGGTCATCCAGCAAGAAATTGGTGATGCTAAGGAGAGGATAAAAGCCCTCCTGAACCATTGAATTGTAAAGACTCTCCTCCTTAGGATTCGAGAAGCTCTTTTTCTTTCTTGTAGCGAACTTGATTTCGTACATTTAAATCATGACTCTGTATTTGTCGTCAAAGGTTTGCAATAAATTCGTCATCTTAAGTTTTGAAATTCGCGAGTCTTCATACAATTCTGGTATCTGTGTATCAGGCATGTGATTTTCATGAGTCTTTATTAGATTTGCAACTCTACCTCCGGAGGTTCGCGAATTAACAAGATCCTCACTAAACTCGCGAACTTGAATCCCGAGGGTCGCAAGTTTTAGGGTCGCGACTTTCTGCCTGGAAGTTCGCGGGATAACCCAAAATTCTTCAAAAGTTGTAGACTTCTGCGAGCCTTTTGCAAAATGTCTGAATTTTTGCTGAGTAGGATTGGCCCACCATGCTTATCCTTGTATAATGTCTTCTTCGATGTTATCTCCAAGATTGGCATCGGTATCTTCATTATTTCCTCCGAGGTCCTCATCTTCATTTTCCATATCCTCTAGACTTTTATAAAAATCTTCTTTTGCTTTAGTCCCAAATTTTCCTAGCTGTAGAGAAGATAAAAAAGCCAGTACTTTGGGAATTTTGTGTTCAGAGTTTTCAAAAACTCCGATGAAGTCATAGAGGAGAATATTATCTTCAATTTTGATGGAATGAGCTCCTGATAAAGCTTTAGTATATGCTTCTTCGAAGAACTCTTGGGCAGCCTTTTTGGTTTCTTCTTCAAGATCTAGGACTGGAAGATTTTCACATGCTTTGGACTGAAGATAATTAAAATTGTGAAGTTCCCACAATTGTATAGAAGGAAATACTTTTAAATATTTTCTTTCTTCCCAGGTTCCCCAGATACGGAAGAAAAATGTAGACTGGTATCTGGTTGTATATGCTTTAAGGCTTTTGAGGCAAATTGGGGGCAAGTAGTCTGAGAATTCTTCTGGATGTGAAGTATTGACAAATATTTCATGGACTAACCCCAATTGTATGGCTTTAAGGCTTTTGGGAATTTCCTGGAAGCCGGTAATGATTCTGGGGGAATCATTTTTGTTAAGAATCTTTTCATGCTGCTGAAGGATGCTGATGACATCTGTTGCCTCTATAGTTTTGAAGAAAATTCTTAACTCTGAATCAGGAATCATATGTTGCTGGTTGAGTCCAATCATCTTGTAGACAGTTAGTTCTGCTTCTAACTGTCTAGTCTTCTCATTCTGGATTCTGCATAGCTCCAGCAATTTGTAGAATTCTGTCAATGGATGATGAACTTGATCTGCTATCTCCATGTCAGAGACAGTATTTCTTAGGAACTCTTGATCCAAGGAAGGGCCTTGGAACCATGTCACCTTTCTTTGTTCTAAGTCTGAACTTTGGGTGGCAAGAGTATAATTGCAGAGATCAGAAACAGCTTTGGTTATGGCTTGCTTTTCTGTTTTTTCCTGCAAATAATGGGTAAGCATAGAAAGTACTAGCTGCTCTACTTGAGAGAGCCAATACTTAGAAGCATGAAAATCATTTGATTGTATCGATCGATAGCAACCATTTAATTTTTCATAAATACTAGGATTGGAATTTTTGAGTTCTATGTTATACCAATCCCTTACAACAGCTGCTGCTGTTGGCCTTTGGGTTGTCTGGAGTCTTTTCTGTGAGACTGTATTGCTGTAAGATGCTTGTTGTAGTGGTAGAACTGTCATCCCTGGTGGGGGAAAATCTTTTGCTTCGTTAGAAGCTGATGTAGTGTTGTCGCCAGTAGGCAGGAAGAGTTTCTTTCCTTCTGTCTTCTGGGTTGAGCTCTCTCCCTTCCGGATATATAGTCAACCACAAGCTTATTACATGCTTCAGAGAGACAGAGCACAGCCATGTTTCGTTTCGTACCTCATGGCGTAAGATACTATCATCTAATAAGCTTAAGAAATTAAGGAAATAACATGCCTAACAAGTTTAGCCAGACATGGCTAAGTTAAGGATACTTACAAAAAAAAAAATTTAGATTGAGGTTTATATACCTCGTCTTGTTTAGCATGTGGTATGGATAGCTTTAATCTTTCAATATCTTCATCAGTTACTTCATAATGTTCCCCTTGGCTATTTTCAATACTTGTATTATGAATCTCTTGAGGTTCTATTTCCGACAATGTATTCATATATACTTTGTATTCAAACATAGTATATATGAATACATTGTCGGAAATAGAACCTCAAGAGATTCATAATCACCACGTTGGGCTGCAGTATAAGATGATGCTAAGGGTACCGGAAAAGGAACCCGTGGAATTTGATGATTATCAAATAGAAAAATTTGAGAATTGAAAGGGGCATAATGCCGTAAGTTATTCATGCCAACTAAGCAATCGACATTAAAGTCAATAGGTAATAAAGCAAATTCAAAAGTATAGTGATGAGAGATATTTTGAATATCTGGAATAGAAATAGAGAGATTTGCTATCATTGATCCCTCTCATGCAGAGATTGACGCTTTTGAAGTTGATTTATTGAAGGATACGGTGGAAGCTTTCCTCCACTTCCTCGATCGTTGCATTGACAAGATACCTTCAGTATCTTGTCAATGCAACGATCGAGGAATTGGAGGAAAGCTTCCACCGTATCCTTCAATAAATCAACTTCAAAAGCGTCAATCTCTGCATGAGAGGGATCAATGCTAGCTGAGGCAGAGACAGTCTAAACTGTACTTGCTGCACAGAAATGACAACACTAACGTCAAGAAGAGTAGGACTTCTAGTGGCCTCAGTAGAGCTACCGACTACAACATCCCGAACCAAGGCATCGGCCAGAGCAGCTACGGCCGAGACCGTCGACAGAGAAATCTCGGAAGCCACTACCCCTGTAGTATTAACAGCATAAGTAGTGACTTCGGCTTATGCGATGGTATCACCAGGCGGAGTTACCTTCGCGACCATGCATACTGAAGCTGGAGTCAAAGCAGGAGCTGGTTAAAAGAAAGAAGTTAACGGTTGAATGTTACAGTATCATTCAATAATAGCAGAATAAAAAAGAGGAGATGGATAAAATATAAAAGGCGAACCTGAAGGTTGAACACTGGATTCTCTAGGTCCGTACACCTCAGGTCTGAACACCTCGGGCCCATACACCCCGGCCCGAACGTCTTCGATCAAATAGACGTACTTACCATGGTCCGATGGAGGGGTGGAAAGCTGAAGATTTCCACTGCTGACTTCATCATCATCTCCCCAATCATCTTTTGCTTCGCTTGCCAACGTCCTCAATATTTACTTGACTGGCATAGTCGGTATTGGCGGAGAAGGGAAAGCTGCTCCTTTTAGGCTTATGATAACTCAACGTCAAAAGCATGCCGAGTCCTTGTCGAAGTCTAGGAGTGCTGACAAATTTGAGGTAGTTGAAGCCATTTTCCAGAAGCTGAAGGAGGAACGATTTAGGTTCCAGAGGGAGGCCCACGAGAAAGTCAATGCTTACAGAGCTTCCTTGAAAAAGGGCCAATCAGACAGTCAATCCTTAGCCTGCAGGTGGAGGCTGCTGCTTCAATAATCAAGGACCATGACTAGGCTATCGCCAGGACCCAAGAGTCCATTGCCAGAGCTCAAGCTTTCTCGGCTAATATTACCAAAGAACGTGACGAGTAAAAGAAGAATCTCACTAACTTATCCCAACAGTGGGACAATACAATCAGAGATTTTCAGGCGATACAAGCTGAATTGGATATGTTAGAGGCCACTGCAGCGCAAAATGTCATCGCCAGTGATGAGAAATTGCATCGCCAAGTTGCTGTCCAAACTTATGAGGTCATCCAGCAAGAAATTGGTGATGCTAAGGAGAGGATAAAAGCCCTCCTGAACCATTGAATTGTAAAGACTCTCCTCCTTAGGATTCGAGAAGCTCTTTTTCTTTCTTGTAGCGAACTTGATTTCGTACATTTAAATCATGACTCTGTATTTGTCGTCAAAGGTTTGCAATAAATTCGTCATCTTAAGTTTTGAAATTCGCGAGTCTTCATACAATTCTGGTATCTGTGTATCAGGCATGTGATTTTCATGAGTCTTTATTAGATTTGCAACTCTACCTCCGGAGGTTCGCGAATTAACAAGATCCTCACTAAACTCGCGAACTTGAATCCCGAGGGTCGCAAGTTTTAGGGTCGCGACTTTCTGCCTGGAAGTTCGCGGGATAACCCAAAATTCTTCAAAAGTTGTAGACTTCTGCGAGCCTTTTGCAAAATGTCTGAATTTTTGCTGAGTAGGATTGGCCCACCATGCTTATCCTTGCATAATGTCTTCTTCGATGTTATCTCCAAGATTGGTATCGGTATCTTCATTATTTCCTCCGAGGTCCTCATCTTCATTTTCCATATCCTCTAGACTTTTATAAAAATCTTCTTTTGCTTTAGTCCCAAATTTTCCTAGCTGTAGAGAAGATAAAAAAGCCAGTACTTTGGGAATTTTGTGTTCAGAGTTTTCAAAAACTCCGATGAAGTCATAGAGGAGAATATTATCTTCAATTTT
Organism: Dracaena cambodiana; assembly: GCA_036321105.1. Classification (NCBI taxonomy): domain Eukaryota; kingdom Viridiplantae; phylum Streptophyta; class Magnoliopsida; order Asparagales; family Asparagaceae; genus Dracaena; species Dracaena cambodiana. The sequence continues at coordinate 53,946,184 of JAYEPQ010000002.1, forward strand.
GATGGAATGAGCTCCTGATAAAGCTTTAGTATATGCTTCTTCGAAGAACTCTTGGGCAGCCTTTTTGGTTTCTTCTTCAAGATCTAGGACTGGAAGATTTTCACATGCTTTGGACTGAAGATAATTAAAATTGTGAAGTTCCCACAATTGTATAGAAGGAAATACTTTTAAATATTTCCTTTCTTCCCAGGTTCCCCAGATACGGAAGAAAAATGTAGACTGGTATCTGGTTGTATATGCTTTAAGGCTTTTGAGGCAAATTGGGGGCAAGTAGTCTGAGAATTCTTCTGGATGTGAAGTATTGACAAATATTTCATGGACTAACCCCAATTGTATGGCTTTAAGGCTTTTGGGAATTTCCTGGAAGCCGGTAATGATTCTGGGGGAATCATTTTTGTTAAGAATCTTTTCATGCTGCTGAAGGATGCTGATGACATCTGTTGCCTCTATAGTTTTGAAGAAAATTCTTAACTCTGAATCAGGAATCATATGTTGCTGGTTGAGTCCAATCATCTTGTAGACAGTTAGTTCTGCTTCTAACTGTCTAGTCTTCTCATTCTGGATTCTGCATAGCTCCAGCAATTTGTAGAATTCTGTCAATGGATGATGAACTTGATCTGCTATCTCCATGTCAGAGACAGTATTTCTTAGGAACTCTTGATCCAAGGAAGGGCCTTGGAACCATGTCACCTTTCTTTGTTCTAAGTCTGAACTTTGGGTGGCAAGAGTATAATTGCAGAGATCAGAAACAGCTTTGGTTATGGCTTGCTTTTCTGTTTTTTCCTGCAAATAATGGGTAAGCATAGAAAGTACTAGCTGCTCTACTTGAGAGAGCCAATACTTAGAAGCATGAAAATCATTTGATTGTATCGATCGATAGCAACCATTTAATTTTTCATAAATACTAGGATTGGAATTTTTGAGTTCTATGTTATACCAATCCCTTACAACAGCTGCTGCTGTTGGCCTTTGGGTTGTCTGGAGTCTTTTCTGTGAGACTGTATTGCTGTAAGATGCTTGTTGTAGTGGTAGAACTGTCATCCCTGGTGGGGGAAAATCTTTTGCTTCGTTAGAAGCTGATGTAGTGTTGTCGCCAGTAGGCAGGAAGAGTTTCTTTCCTTCTGTCTTCTGGGTTGAGCTCTCTCCCTTCCGGATATATAGTCAACCACAAGCTTATTACATGCTTCAGAGAGACAGAGCACAGCCATGTTTCGTTTCCTACCTCATGGCGTAAGATACTATCATCTAATAAGCTTAAGAAATTAAGGAAATAACATGCCTAACAAGTTTAGCCAGACATGGCTAAGTTAAGGATACTTACAAAAAAAAAAATTTAGATTGAGGTTTATATACCTCGTCTTGTTTAGCATGTGGTATGGATAGCTTTAATCTTTCAATATCTTCATCAGTTACTTCATAATGTTCCCCTTGACTATTTTCAATACTTGTATTATGAATCTCTTGAGGTTCTATTTCCGACAATGTATTCATATATACTTTGTATTCAAACATAGTATATATGAATACATTGTCGGAAATAGAACCTCAAGAGATTCATAATCACCACGTTGGGCTGCAGTATAAGATGATGCTAAGGGTACCGGAAAAGGAACCCGTGGAATTTGATGATTATCAAATAGAAAAATTTGAGAATTGAAAGGGGCATAATGCCGTAAGTTATTCATGCCAACTAAGCAATCGACATTAAAATCAATAGGTAATAAAGCAAATTCAAAAGTATAGTGATGAGAGATATTTTGAATATCTGGAATAGAAATAGAGAGATTTGCTATCATTGATCCCTCTCATGCAGAGATTGATGCTTTTGAAATTGATTTATTGAAGGATACGGTGGAAGCTTTCCTCCACTTCCTCGATCGTTGCATTGACAAGATACCTTCAGTATCTTGTCAATGCAACGATCGAGGAATTGGAGGAAAGCTTCCACCGTATCCTTCAATAAATCAACTTCAAAAGCGTCAATCTCTGCATGAGAGGGATCAATGCTAGCTGAGGCAGAGACAGTCTAAACTGTACTTGCTGCACAGAAATGACAACACTAACGTCAAGAAGAGTAGGACTTCTAGTGGCCTCAGTAGAGCTACCGACTACAACATCCCGAACCAAGGCGTCGGCCAGAGCAGCTACGGCCGAGACCGTCGACAGAGAAATCTCGGAAGCCACTACCCCTGTAGTATTAACAGCATAAGTAGTGACTTCGGCTTATGCGATGGTATCACCAGGCGGAGTTACCTTCGCGACCATGCATACTGAAGCTGGAGTCAAAGCAGGAGCTGGTTAAAAGAAAGAAGTTGACGGTTGAATGTTACAGTATCATTCAATAATAGCAGAATAAAAAAGAGGAGATGGATAAAATATAAAAGGCGAACCTGAAGGTTGAACACTGGATTCTCTAGGTCCGTACACCTCAGGTCTGAACACCTCGGGCCCATACACCCCGGCCCGAACGTCTTCGATCAAATAGACGTAATTACCATGGTCCGATGGAGGGGTGGAAAGCTGAAGATTTCCACTGCTGACTTCATCATCATCTCCCCAATCATCTTTTGCTTCGCTTGCCAACGTCCTCAATATTTACTTGACTGGCATAGTCGGTATTGGCGGAGAAGGGAAAGCTGCTCCTTTTAGGCTTATGATAACTCAACGTCAAAAGCATGCCGAGTCCTTGTCGAAGTCTAGGAGTGCTGACAAATTTGAGGTAGTTGAAGCCATTTTCCAGAAGCTGAAGGAGGAACGATTTAGGTTCCAGAGGGAGGCCCACGAGAAAGTCAATGCTTACAGAGCTTCCTTGAAAAAGGGCCAATCAGACAGTCAATCCTTAGCCTGCAGGTGGAGGCTGCTGCTTCAATAATCAAGGACCATGACTAGGCTATCGCCAGGACCCAAGAGTCCATTGCCAGAGCTCAAGCTTTCTCGGCTAATATTACCAAAGAACGTGACGAGTAAAAGAAGAATCTCACTAACTTATCCCAACAGTGGGACAATACAATCAGAGATTTTCAGGCGATACAAGCTGAATTGGATATGTTAGAGGCCACTGCAGCGCAAAATGTCATCGCCAGTGATGAGAAATTGCATCGCCAAGTTGCTGTCCAAACTTATGAGGTCATCCAGCAAGAAATTGGTGATGCTAAGGAGAGGATAAAAGCCCTCCTGAACCATTGAATTGTAAAGACTCTCCTCCTTAGGATTCGAGAAGCTCTTTTTCTTTCTTGTAGCGAACTTGATTTCGTACTTTTAAATCATGACTCTGTATTTGTCGTCAAAGGTTTGCAATAAATTCGTCATCTTAAGTTTTGAAATTCGCGAGTCTTCATACAATTCTGGTATCTGTGTATCAGGCATGTGATTTTCATGAGTCTTTATTAGATTTGCAACTCTACCTCCGGAGGTTCGCGAATTAACAAGATCCTCACTAAACTCGCGAACTTGAATCCCGAGGGTCGCAAGTTTTAGGTTCGCGACTTTCTGCCTGGAAGTTCGCGGGATAACCCAAAATTCTTCAAAAGTTGTAGACTTCTGCGAGCCTTGGAATGAGGTCGTCGAGCGCGGAATCCCAAGCGTTATACGTCTTCATTAATGATGAGATCTCCCGGCCACGAGATCTAAATGTCCCATGCAACAATAGTAAATTTTGTTGAGATCTGAGCCGAGAATCTTAACCGAAGATTTCGGCTTTGTCTCTTTCCAACCGAAGATCATAATTACCAGACCGTCTATATAAGACGCATGACTTTTTCCATGAAAGATAATTCTGATATAGAAAAGTTTCTTCTCCCTTATCTCCTCTTCCTTTCTTTTGTAGTTGATTTATTCTTACAGCCATATTTTCTTCTTTTCTAACCGAGGCGATGGATAGGAGTTGGTATGTTATAAGACTTCAGACTACATTAATCCAGAGAGTGTTCCACCGAAAAGGTTCTCTGACTGTAGTCATTTTTCTTAACTAAGGTAAATTTCTTCTGATTAATATCATCCTCCCTCTTCTCTTCTTTCTTTTATAATAAGAATTTGAATTGGCTGCAGGAGATAACCGTAGTCATTCTCCTCAACAATGACCCAGACTTGATGGGCTTGTAATTGCTTCCAATACATCTAGGGTATTGGAAAGTCTCATGTATTTTTCATGAGAGAAAAGATTTCAGGTCTGTGGTATTGTTTTATTTCTTGCCTAGCATCCCAAAAGGTTGGGGTGCTAATGACCAAGTTATTGAATTTGTGCAACCCCTCACGTTATACGTTTGGCGGTGTGCTTTTGGTACACTCAGTTTTGAACTAATCAAGTCATTGGCATCATTAATCATAACTGGGCGAACCAACTTGGAGGTCCCTAACCATTGTCAGAAAGAAGAAACAAGTCTGTGCCCTTAAGCCATCCTTGAAAAGGACGCTACAGAAGCAAATTCGCTCTTTCAGAAGAAGAGGCTATAGGAGCAAAATTTTTGATCTGAGCCATACTGAAAGAGAAGGCTACAGAAGCAAGTTCGTCATCCTAGAAGAAGAGTCTGCAGAAGCAAATTACTGCCTTTAAGCCATCCCTGGAAGAGGAGGCTATAGAAGCAAACATCAGTGATTTTTATTCATTCTTGTTGATTGTATAGTTCTAAAGAACTCTATGTAATTTTGATCTGATAGTGAATAAAGAAGCTCTTTCATTTTGCATAACTAAAAGTGACTGATGGATGATTCTGATATTGACTATCATAAATAACTGTTAACTTGATAATCTTAAAATCACTCAAAATTTTCCAAGCACCCGAAATTGCTGTGAATGAAAGACCTTCTTGTTAACTTCGCTGATCAGATTGAAACTCGCACTGTTTAGTGAATTTCAGTATAAAGATTTTGATTCGCCAGAGCTGTTTTTAACTTGGCAAGAAAGAACTTTGATTCGCCAGAGATGTTTTTAACTTGGCAAATTTGAAAGAAAGGAAATTTAGGTCCGCGGCTTAAAGATCTTTAGTCAGGAACCATAAATCTTTGTTAATGAACTCCTGATTATAAACAAGCTTTTATTTGTCATTGGCATTGAACTACACTGATCACATTACAACTAGTGTTCTGTAGTTTTACTAGGAATAATATTTCTTCAGAAATTTGCCGTTGATTGGTATCATGATCTTATCACCATTTGGTTTTGCCAAACGATATGTGCCGTTGGAGTAAACCATATCAATGACAAAAGATCCCTCCCACTTTGGCTAGAACTTTCCTCTAGGCTTTTAACTAGTTATGATCGGTCTTCTTACTGAAAGGACCAGATCGCCCTTTTTGAAAGTTCTTTGTTTGGCCTTTTTGTTAAAGATTCTGGAGATTTGCACCTGGTATAGTTCAATACTCTGTTGAGCTTCCAACCACTTATCATCCAAGGCTTCTAATTCTTGGAGCCTTTGCTGATATCTTTCTTCTTGCGTCATCCTAGCGTTAACGCGACTCGCAATGATGAAATTTGAATTTCCAATGGTAAGACCGCTTCTGATCCGTATACCAAATAAAAGGGCGTGGCATTAGTAGGGGCTCGGACTGTGGTGCGATATGCCCACAGACATTCTTCGAGCTTCTCATCCCAATCGCTTTGATTGGATGATACAAACTTTTTAAGGAGTTTTACAATGGTCTTATTGAAAGCGTCTGCTAGACCATTGGCTGCAGGGTAATATGGTGATGAAGCTACGTCTTCAATCATGTATTTTTGTAGAATTGATGAGTGTCATATATTACATATTTATAACCTATTTTTGTATATAAATAATGCTACTGGGGTATTTTTAGTGTGTTTTTAAGGAATTTTATTTGTATAAGGAGATGACATGAAATCAGAGCCGAATTAGAAAATCAAGTCCAGAAAAGAGTTTAAAGAGAGCAAAACTACAAGATTAAATACTTCTGAGAGTCAAAAACCAAATACAGTTAGGAAAACCAAGAGTACGAGACATGAGACTCATGCAGAAGAAATTTCAAGCCAATATCTTAAAAAAGTGCAGCCAATTCGTGGTAATTACCACCAAATAGCAGTCTAAAGTGTGCCCCACAAGCTGATTTTTTTTCGGTGGTTTTTTTGTAATTTTTTAGTTTTTCAGTTCTGTTAGAATTAGGGTTTGATTTCCTTAGCCTATTTATTGGCTGTATCCTTGTATTCGAGGAGAATCCTATAAATTTTGTACTCATTTTTATTTTAATAAAATTAGGATTTTACTGAAGGGGTGACGACCACAATACCGTGCTCTAGAGGTAAGCCATTGTTTTGAGATCTTTATTTGCTTTCTAGATAGAGTTAATTGCTTTCTAATTTAGGTTTTATTGCTTTCTAAATTAGATTTATTTGCTTTCTTGAATAAAAATAAGATTTTGCTTACTAAAATTATGTGTAACTAATTTTCTTTAGCCCTATGTGTACATGAAGTTAGTTTAATAGATCTAATATGGATTTATCTTATCTTCTTCCTAAAAATAAATAAAGTTATAATTTTTCTATAAATAAATAAAAGATATATAGAGTTCACAAATCATAATTTTTTGATAGATTATGCTTAATTAATATTTTGATAATCTATGCTTAGATGAAGTTTGGAATTCTTATTCTTTGTTTATTTTTAGAATTATCAATAAAGATTTTTCCTATAAATAAATTGAATTGGATAAACTTGTAAATCTAATTTTTTTGATATGTTATACTTAAGTTCGGCCTTTTAATAGCCTATGCTTAGATTAGAGTTTGAAGTTTATTTATTTTCTTTTATTTATGAGATTTTCTACTTGATATGTGTGTTTTTATGAAAGGTGTTATCTTACCATGGATCTTGATATTTCTGAGTTAATTTTTGCGGAGCATCATCACCTTACTATGAAACTACTGTCTCCCGATCTTATTTTGGCTGCTATTCTTCGGCTTCCTCCCAACGTTCTGTTCCACAATCACAATCTTCTTCTCAAAAGTTATTTTATCGGTATTGCAAGAAAAGTGGCCACTTGATTACTGATTGTTTCAAGTTGCAACAAAAAAAGACACGAGATTCTCATGGTTCCCTCCAACAGGCTGCTGCAGTTATCTCCATTGATCCCTCTACCCCTGAGTCTTTCTCTCAGTCTACTTTGCTCACAGGATCCTCGGTCGGGTCAGGTCATTGGGACAAGCCGTAAAGTTGGATGTATATTTGAAATTGTGAACTTACAGATTCCTTCTACTGCACCTTCAGCTGTCTTTTCCATCACCTCTAGCATTTGGCATTCACATCTCGGTCATACCTCTTTACCTCATATTCAGTAGTTAGCCTCTAGTGGTCTCCTTGGTTCTGTCACTTTTGATAAGTTTAATTGTCTTTCTTATCAACTTGGAAAACAAACTCATTTACTTTTTAATACCAGTGACTCTTTTTCATTTGCTCCTTTTGATCTTGTTCATTCTGATATTTGGGGCCCTTCTCTAATTTCTACTGAGGGGGCCTCCCGCTACTTTGTCATATTTGTAAATGATTTTTCACGTTATACATGGATTTATCTTATGCATAAGCGTTCTGAGTTTGCGATTTACAAATGCTTTAACCAAATGGTATTTACCTAGTTTTCTCGTGCTATCAAAATTTTTCGTTCTGATAATGCTCTGGAGTATAATAAAAAATCCTTCATTTAGTTTTTGCAACAAAATGGAACTCTCTCTCATCGCTCTTGTCCCTATACATCACAACAAAATGGTCGAGCAGAGCGTAAACACTGTCACATTGCATCTGGTGTGCTTGCAAACATTTGTGGTTTTGGAGCATTTGATTGGGAGTTTATCACTTGGAGGAAGCTTCAGAAGTTGTGAAAGCTAGTGCACATCTATGTGGAAATATTATTGGTTGGACATAAAAAGACACCAAAGGCTAATGCTAGACAGCTATCGGGAATGTCCATATACAGCTTAATGCATAAAGACATACTATGACTCATTGGCCATTATCCAAAGATGCAACTGAAAAGTTTAATATTTACTTTAAAATATAATTCAACTGAAAAGTCTAACATCTTTAAAAGCTTGTTTCATCACATGATTATAAGTTTCTTTACCAGTATAGCATCCAATTGGCTGCTCAACCAATTAACTGATGTTATCCTCATTCTATCAAAGTTATATGTAAAAAAGCAAAACTTTAATATCTGTTTACCTTCATATCACAAATATTATCTCAGGTTTTGAGGTAGCCAATACGAGACATAACGTAAAATAATGGTAAGATGTTGAAAATTTTTCGGGTATAACCAATATAATATACCCGACATTACCGATTTTGATGTTGTAGACTACTGGTTGGTTGACGCTGATACTGATTCAGATATTTTAAAACTTTGGTTAAAAGCATAAGTGCTGGGTTTAGCCGAAAGATAGAAGAATAAGAAAGTGATAAGAGAAGGAAAATAATTTAAGGGTAATTTCGTAATTTAATTCCAAACTTCACCTCCATTCGCCACCTAACCCCAGCTGCCACTCCTCTTTTGTTTGTCACGACAGCACAACACGGTGAATTCACTGATTCACTGTTTTATTTATTTTAATTAATTAAAACATTCTCCAAATACTACCAAATTTATATAGGACGTAGTGCTCGACGAGGAAAACACTGCAAAATTTTTCGATTGTTGTTTCGATGTTCAGAATAAATGAACCAAAATTCTGAAGTAATTAGAAGGATAATTTTAATATTACTAAATTAGCAATTTTGGGAGTATTTTTTGGCCTCATAAGAAAAATCTCCAAAAATCCTAAATATTACAAAAAAAATAATCGAAAAATCGAATGTCATTTGGGTTTGTAGATTTAAAGTTACGTTAACCGAAAGTTATTTTGGTGTCCAAAATTGGCTTCGGTTGATTTATTCTGCACCACTAGCAATATAGATAGCTTGAAATTTGAGGTATTACATCCTACCCATCTAATAAAAAATTTCGTCCTCGAAATTTAATTGGTGTTTTTGATCATGAGAAAGGGTATATGTATTTTATCCTGATGTCCTTTTCAAGCTCCCAAACTGAATCTCTTGTTTACTAAATATTCCATAAAATAAGAACTAATAATGTTACTTTATCCTTCAAGGCTTTTCCCATTGGTTAATAATCCTTACATATCGCTTCTCATATTTTTGTTTCATTTCTTCTGGAACAATCATAAAAACTTTAAGCCTTTTCTCAAATCTATTTTTGATATATTCACTATTTTGTACTCTAACTAAGCGCTTTTTCAATTATGATATATAGAATACATCATGAATGACTTCAATTTTTGATAGGAATGATAATGGATAGTCAGGATTCCCAATTTATTCTTGAAATTTTATTTGGGTGAAGGAACATAAAAGTAAGACAGAGTTTAATCAGGAATAGCTGCTACCAATTCGGTATGCCATGCCATCCTGATTAAATAATGGAAAAGATACAAGTGACAAATATTTTTATAGAGTCCATTCCTAGGGTCCTATTACATATTGTAATGGATTTTTTAAGAGAAAATAAATCAGAACTATTACAATACCGAAATAACAAGACTATAAATGGTAGAGATATAAGATAAAAGTGAATTCATGACTACAGAATTCAATCACACATGATGATCTTATCAAGCGATTGCAATTGCTGGCACTAGAAAATATCTCTCTACAATTGTCTCGCCGATTCAATAAGACTTGTGTTGTATAAAGGCTCGGGACATGAATCGTATTATGATAATATTCAGATAGAAGATACAAAATAACAAATAGGAATGATCAATAAAAAGTAGTGGAATAGGACGATCATTTAGAAAGATAAATTTAACTTGAGTAACAATATATAATGCCATATTCTGGTTTGATAAAATGTCTCTTTTTTTTTTATAGTTCATTATCAATTTCTTATTCTCTACCTTCCTTCTAGTTAACTAATTCTATAAAAATCTCAACTTTCTAAGATCTTTTTTATATTTTTACACTTATTCTTCCATAGGTTTTTTTTGGAAGCCAAGGGCAAGTTCCAAATTCAATCATCCTTCCATTTTATTTCAATACATCATATCCCTGTCCATTTATACTTAGCAAGTTGACGTAAAACTCTCTATCATTACTCACTAAGGGACATATGGGTTGAAAATTAGATCGATATTATTCCATAACGAACAAGATAGAAATCAATAATGGAATTCCAAAGATAGACATTTCAAATAAATTTAATATGGTAGGATAGGCACGATACTATAGCAGATAGATATCAAAGAATAAGGAACTATTATAAATAATGAGTCATAGATATGTTCATATATGGCAGTAGTCATATGGTCTTCCATCTAAATCTAGGCTCTGATACCACCCTGTAACGCCCCCGTTTTTCAGCTGCTTCCCAAAACGGATGACGTTACTTATTACTTGCACTAGACAACCCAACAGTCACAGGATCTTGGAATAACCGTAATTACTGCCATAATCAGATGAATAAATAACATGTCTGAAACTGAATTATTTTATTTATACAAAGAGTTCATTACATAAAACGGCACACTGCTTTAAATATGAACACAAAAGAGTCGAAGAGAAAAGCAGTATCCAGACAAAAGGAAATATAAATAAATATACAAAAGTTCTCCAGAGGTACTTCGCTTGCTTATTGTCACTCGATCTGTCCAACGAAATACGGGTTTTCAACTGAGGCTGGATCCCCTTCTTCACATTTCAAATCTGGGTTCAAAACCTAGGGGATTAAACCCAGTAAGTAACACATTCAAAAAGAGAAATTTTGTACTATCATAGTACATAAATATCAGTGTGCATGAGCATGTTTAAGTCAATGTTATTTGTGTGCATATAAATTAAACATGAAAGCAATAAAATAACATAAAAGCAAGCATAAATAAATGCATAAATAAATAAACATGACAATAACTACTCTATCTATTTAATCATATATTCTCAGTCACCATCCAATTTAATTGTAGAAACTGCATTAATGGATAAGATAGCGCTATTCTTCATCGTCGTATAAGTGCCCATGCATACCCGGGACCCGGCCACAATATTCATGGCGTTGAACCATGACATGCCACTAGGCAGTACAATCAATTTCCGTACTGTATACAGTAACGGATATATCACTTTGGATAAATATCAATTGGTGATCCAGTAATCACCCAGGCCGCTGCAGTAAAAGATTCCCGGCCCTAACAATACAATCAATTCTTATCGGCAAAGCTCTTATCCATCATATAGTTTCTCCCATCCCCGTATTCATAATGAATTACGTACATAGAAATTTTGTTTTAAATTTATTTGTTTACTTTTTCTTTTCCTTTTTTAATAGTTTTCCAATTCATGATAACACGCTTGCATTTTCATGACTATACATGACATGACATGTAGTATCATAACACATGATCTGTAATATTGAAACACATGACTTGTAATATCAAAACACATAATGAGAATCCTGCCCACCTTGTTCGTATCACAAGGCTAACTTGGCTAGGCATAAATTTCAATTTGGATGAGTCATGAATCAGATAGAAATGGGAAACCCTTGATAGAGAAAACTAACTACAACCAGATATCACTATGTCTAACTTTTAATCACAATTCACAAGTTGAACTCTACTAGTAGACTTCTAACTACATTTTTTTTAATTTGAATGTGCGCACTAACTTACTACAATCTTTAGCTGTTACTAATTAGCTTATTTATAATTTGGATCTATATTTTAAGAATGCTAATTGATATGATTGTCATCCATAATTTGAGAGGGGGTGACTCCAGCTTTTTCCTTTTGCCTATTTCAATGTCTCAAGCTTCACTATTCAAGGTAACTTCTATTTTTGCATCCTCCTCCTCAAATATTAACTTGATTTCTTCTCTAAAAGTCCTTGAACAGGAATTAACATTGTTCATAAGTAGAAACCAATGATGAAATGATAAACACAAAATGGACAAGGATATAGGCAGACCTTCTAGCATTTCCAAGCTTTATTCTTACACCACTATGTCAGCGTCAATGGACAGTATTCACAAGCAAGAACTGGTAATGTGGCGATGAACAACAAATGAGCAAGAACACAAGGAAAAAAAAACTGCTAGCCATTTCATATATGGGGTTCAGGTATCTAGTACAACCTACATCCTACAAATTCATTCATCAGTTTGGAGCTACAAAAGACACATTCCAAAGTACCACACTACTGCCTAAGACAGTAACATACTCCTTCCAAGAGATGAGTAAATGACACCTTGGAGCCAACAAAATTAATAGAGTAGTCAGAACTACATCCAGGTCTACACTATATGTCTAGTAAAACATAGCCATTATAAAAAAGAAAATAGATATTAGCCAGGACAATTAGTACCCAATGCTATCTAACTCATCTTTCAGGCAACTAGAAGTCATTCAGAAGTTATAACTTGCACAACTATCTTACAATCTATTATATGCTTCTTAATGGGTGATTAAAAAAACACTTGTTCCAAATGTATCGCTGGTTCTCTTTTTTTTTTTTTTATAGGATGATAAATAATACTGGTTCGTAGTACAACAAACTAAAATCTTGAAATCCAAAAAATTCGAGCCATTGGTGGAGGGTGTCATAATTAGATAATCTACTCACTCTATATCAAACTTGAACCATGTTATAACTTTAGAAACAAAGAGCATAGCATGTAGTATAGAACAACATGCTTAGGAAACTACTTTTGACAGATAATATCCTAAATAATATTTCCCCTTCAACATATAGCAAGGACAATTGAACAAAACTTTACAAATTGAGTACTGTTAAAGTAAAGCAACTAAACAAATCTCATGGGATTTTCCCATGAAAAAAATCATTCTTCTGCTAGATTTCATAAAAAAAAAATCACAACTTGACATATGAAAAAAAGGGTAAAAGCAAAAGGAAAGATTCAGGCATTAGCTAGGTCCTAAATTGATGCCAAGATCTCAACATTTTTTTTCCTCAAATTAACAAACACAGCCAAATCCTCAAAATCCATCAAGAGAGAGACAGAGACTGTGTATACTTGCCTCAAGAAGGGTTACTGTTGATGTCCAAACCGAACTCGTCCTTCTCCCTCTTCTTCTCTTTTTATTTTTATTTTATTTTTTCTTTAGTATTTTTTTTTTACTCTCTCTTTTTTTCCTCTGCTGCTGGGTTTGGCCGAAAGATAGAAGAAGAAGAGAAGAAGAAGAAAGTGTTGGGTTTGGCCGAAAGATAGAAGAAGAAGAAAGTGATAAGAGAAGGAAAATAATTAAAGGGTAATTTTATAATTTAACCCCAAACTTCACCTCGATTCGCCACCTAACACCAGCTGCCACTCCTCTTTTGTTTGTCTCGACAGCACAACACAGTGAATCCACTGATTCATTGTTTTATTTATTTTAATTAATTAATTTATTTATTTAATAATTTAATAATTTTTGTTTCGTGTAACATTCTCCAAATACTACCAAATTTATATAGACGTAGTGCTCGACGAGGGGAACACTACAAAATTATTCGTTTGTTGTTCTGATGTTCGGAATAAATGAACCAAAATTCCGAAGTAATTAGAAGGATAATTTTAATATTATTAAATTAGCAATTTTTGGAGTATTTTTCGGCCTCGTAAGAAAAATATCCAAAAATCCTAAATATTACAAAACTAATAATTGCGAAGACCGAATGTCATTTGAGTTTGTGGTTTTAAAGTTACGTTAACCGAAAGTTATTTCGGTGTCCAAAATTGATTTCGGTTGATTTATTCGGCACTACTAGCAATACAGGTAGCTCAAAATTTGGGGTATTACAGATATGGATCGTCGTGCTGCATGGGGACTAGGGGGTGCAATATGCCGTAGTGAATGTTGGGTTCTGAAACGAGACCTCCACTTGATCCCTCACTTCCCTCGCCGACTTTTTTTGTCGAGATACGAAAGGAGCAGCTAGAAATGGTTGTCCCTTTCTTCCTATTTTCTATGGAGTAATCAAAAGAGCTCAGAATCTGACCAAGTCAGTGGTACCCACGTTCTTCTGTGCTCAATAGGTTGACTCCCCTATGCATCCCGACTGATGGTATCACAAATGTGCATTTCCCTTATGCATCACGGAGGTGAATACAGAAGGGTGGGTTGGTTACAAACTCGTCATACGCCTTCCTTCTGTCGAACTTTTTGGTATGTATTGTCCCTGGAATATAGTTCAAATCCCACCGGACGAAAAACTCAATTCTGCACTGCTGCTGTGTCATTGACTTTCCACCTAAGGGATTCATGGAATTTTAGTTTTTGAATTGCGTTGGGGAAATCTACCAAATCCCGGTAGATAGATAGACTCCTTTCCTACTGCTAAGGGAGAGCAAGAAACTCAATCAAATGATTATTTTTTCACCAGTGCCTCTCTTTTTGCATGTACTGACGAGTCCGCTCACTACCAACTAGCAAACATCATCATCTGGCTGGGTCTTCTCGGTATCAACAATGAGAAAAAACAACCAAATGGAAACAACAACTAACTATGGCTTGTCGGCCTAGACAACGTCCTAGGCGTAGGGGAGATCCGAGCACAAGGGAATGCCTAGATGACGATGCCCATCCTGGGTTGCAGTAAGTAGATCGAGAGGTCGTTTCGCCCCTTGTCCCTGAAGATGGGTTTCTTCTAGAGGGCCAGGATAGCGAGCAATCCCAGTCCGCAACAGAGAACAAGATAGCAAGCGAGCATACCCGTCGTTCGCTTCTTCTCCACCAAGCACAAAAGTTTAAGGATAACTATAGGTCGGTGGCTAGCTAAGGAAACTCTGATTCGATCTATCCCATGACGGGTATCCTTAAACTTTTGTGCTCGGTGTCCAAAATTGACTTCGGTTGATTTATTCGGCACTATTAGCAATACAGGTAGCTCAAAATTTGGGGTATTACAGATATGGATCGTCGTGGCGCATGGGGACTAGGGGGTGCAATATGCCGTAGTGAATGTTGGATTCTGAAACGAGACCTCCACTTGATCCCTCACTTCACTCGCCGACTTTTTTTGTCGAGATACGAAAGGAGCAGCTAGAAATGGCTGTCCCTTTCTTCCTATTTTCTATGGCGTAATCAAAAGGGCTCAGAATCTGACCAAGTCAGTGGTACCCACGTTCTTCTGTGCTCAATAGGTTGACTCCCCTATGCATCCCGACTAACGGGATCACAAATGTGCATTTCCTTTATGCATCATGGAGGTGAATACAGAAGGGTGGGTTGGTTACATACTCGTCATACGCCTTCCTTCTGTCGAACCTTTTGGTATGTATTACCCCCGGAATATAGTTCAGATCCCACCGGACGAAAAACTCAATTCTGCACTGCTGCTGTGTCATTGACGAGTCTGCTCACTACCAACCAGCAAACATCATCATCTGGCTGGGTCTTCTTGGTATCAACAATGAGAAAAAACAACCAAATGGAAACAACAACTAACTATGGCTTGTCGGCCTAGACAACGTCCTAGGCGTAGGGGAGATCCGAGCACAAGGGAATGCCTAGATGACGATGCCCATCCTGGGTTGCAGTAAGTAGATCGAGAGGTCGTTTCGCCCCTTGTCCCTGAAGATGGGTTTCTTCTAGAGGGCTAGGATAGCGAGCAATCCCAGTCCGCAACAGAGAACAAGATAGCAAGCGAGCATACCTGTCGTTCGCTTCTTCTCCACCAAGCACAAAAGTTTAAGGATAACTGTAGGTCGGTGGCTAGCTAAGGAAACTCTGATTCGATCTACCCCAGGGCTGGGAGGCATCTACCTCATCCTGATCACAAGGAGAGGTTATGATGGAGGGTGACGGTACAAACATTCTTTCCGGAACGAAAAGAATGAAATGCATAGAGGACCATCCTTTTTTTTGCAGCATGCTTAAAAGATTTACGGATTCGCAGGGGGCTATTCACCCTATGTCAGTTGACTGACAATGACAAAGGCTTGCAAAACGACGGCGATGGAATCACTGTAGCTATGCAGCCTAACGCCCGATGGAATCGCCGGGACCTGTGACGCCCACACTTGTGTAGAGTAGATCGTTCAACACCTGTGGCACAAACCCATTTTTGACCAATTGGTCCATCTATCATAGACAACTGAATGGCCGCCCCCGACATTACTAGACCGACCTGCTATAATAATTCCATAAACACCTAGCGAAGATATGGCAAACAAATAGAGTAGCCCTAGGTTTGGATTTGACAATACTATACCACTGGAGGTTGTAACAATCCAAAAGATTGTAACAATCCAAAAGATCCCACTACTATATCACCGGAGAAATGAGCACTACTTGGTGAAATAGGTTCTTTTAGAACCAATTTCGAACCATCTGCTAGAGGTTGTAACAATCCAAAAGATCCCACTACATCAGGACCCTTCCAATGTTGCACAAAAGCCATTACTTTATGTTCAGCTAGCATTAAAAACGCTATACTCCTAGTAGAAGTGGTAGAATTAAATCAATTATTTTTGCTGGAACAGCAATGTACGTTTTCGATTTTTTATTCACTCATGATCGGGCCTGACCTGGTCGACCCGATCATGATATTTGACTTATGATCTGGCTTGATCTCGACCCAATCATGATATTGAAGGATGGGACCTTTTCTCAAAAAACTCCGGATCCCGAGAAGTTTTGAAGATGGTGCATGGAAGAATCCTGTTTACGTTACTTCGAATGGAATGTCTGCCAACCTCACATCGACTAAGCATAAGCGAAGTCAAGGGATTTCCTTATACCCCGTGGCTGAGATTAAGCAATCCATCCCCCTTCATTCAACATATTTGTGGTTGAGTCATTAACTCTAGGTCGGGAATCAATCGTCATTTCTCTTTTGCATTTCTAATGAATCACCTGCATTCTTCTTCGTGTCCGTCCGTATTGCAAAGTTGGTCAACACCAGCTGTAATGGTGGAAAATAGGGGGCGGAACGACGACCCCATAATCATTGTTTGAGAAAGCAAACAAATGATTCGTTCCGACAACTGTCAAACCATCTCAACCCCTATTCATTTGCCGATCAACCAACGATCGATCGGGCGGGCTGGTTAGGAAGGGGTACTCTGCAGCTAAAGGAATTGCTGAGAGATAGATTCTACTGTTTGGTCAGGACGAATGAGTGGCTGTGAAGTATGCTCTGGAGGAGGTAAAGACCTTCCCTGAGTCAGTCCAGTCAGAAAGGGGAGAGCCTGCAGTCTAGACTGCATCTCGGGAGTTTGAAGACCATCCCTTTTCAACAAAAAATACAAGCAGGGTTTTCCTGGAAAGCGCCGAGGGCGTAGGCCTATTTGTTGTTTATCCGATATGAGACTTGTCAAAGGCACGGACAACCCCAGCTCGGTATTCTAAATCCTCTCATCACATAATTACGCCTCGCAACAGCAGGCGTCAATTTGATCCTGCTTCTGCTGATTCTCCAGCTTCTCTTGCTTATGCTGCATCACCTTTTGACGGCAATGTAAGCCCTCGAATTGATTGAACTTGATTTATTAACTGAACCGGGGAACTCAAACTGACGATTACATTTTGAATATGAATCTTTTGCGGGATGGCCTCTTCAACGGCCGGTGGGGCTGGGATGGCACTAACTTTCATTTCATTATCTTTTTTTTGCCCGTCACAACATCGTTATTTAGAGGAAATATGGGAAAAGAACATCGCCAGGAGGAGACGTGAGACAAAACACAAACTACTGTTTTCGTCGGGAAAAGTTAGCCTAAAGACAGACATAAAACACTGCTTCTGCTGCTTCAATTGTTTGCTTTACTCCATCGCACTTGCTTGCCTGCTTCCTCTCAGCCAAGTCCATCTACTATGATCCTGATGCTGCTGCTGCTGTCGATTGCTTCATCTATGTTATCATCGTGACGTGGTGCCTATAGCAGAAGATGTTTAGATGCAGATCAGGCAGTAACTATAGATCTTTCCGACTTCCGATATTACATATGTTTACTGACCATCGGGCTTACTATTACCTCATCCGATATAATCCCCGAAAACCACCTGAACTAACGGCGGTGAAAGCCCTAACGAATCTTTCTCTAAACACTTAACATTCTCCTGAATACAGAGACAGAAAGCCCAGTCGAGGTTGCAGTAAGCGATTGATCACATACGCCATAGTCATCATGCATTCAGCCCAATACGGGGGCATACATTCTTTGCGTGCAGCATACTTCAACACGTCTCAGCCATGTGCCGATTCTTTTGTTCTGTTACACCATTTTGCTGTGGAAGATTTGCTTTTTTGAATTCTGTTCTTCGTCGAGGTACTTGTCAAACTCCTTCGACGTATACTCTCTACCATTGTAGGATCGTAAATAGCAGATCGTCACGACTAACTTCCACTTCCACTATAGCACGAAACTCCGTCAAACTTATCGAGAACGCCCATCTATTTTGGAACGGTTTTTTGTCGAAAGAAGTGAAAATCGATAGTAATCAATCGACAGTGAGTTTAGTATGCCACTAACCGAAGGATGCTGGAATTTACTGAGCACATCTGTGTGAACCAATTCTGACAGCTTTCGTCGCCATGAACTCAAATCCCGCACACAACGTATCTGTAAATAACTCCAACATCAGGAAGTACCTGGAAAAGCCAAAATTTAGACATCTTTTCCAGCTTGTGGTATCATACATACGTCAGCCTCCCATGCCACAGATTAGGAGTTACATTCTGTCGCGTCCTCTCGACATATACCGTTTCTGCAGACATAATGTACATGGACTACATCTCTTCCTCTCCATCACAGGAGAACATCTGTCGGACACTTTGTCCAAATAGGGGAACGTCGGGTCCAAAGAAGTCGTCCTCTTTCAGTTCTCTGTGAAAGAGACCACCAATTCTTCGTCATGCCTGGGACATGGTACACCCACGAAGTATGCGGTCCCTTACTGACATCTCGCAGCAATCCGGGTATCACCCATGTGCTTCACAAGTCGAGGTGTTCGCTATCACAACAACCTGATTTCTATCATAGGGAAACATGTTCAGAAACAAAACTTCTTCTCATTGCCCATCATGTGGTTCGAGCAAGCGAAGTCGACAATCCAGTCATTTAAATAGTCGATCCTTTCACTCGTGCAAGCTTTTTCATAAATAGCTGACTCCGACTAAAAAAAAGTACCAGCTGATCCTCTGGGACGTCGCTTCTCGGCGACATTCTGACAAATCTTTCATTTCAGTAGTCAATGCAAATGATTTGCCACCCATCAATTTTCACAGCGAACACTACCTGAGCATCCCAATCATGGATGAGCCTCCTCTATGGATGCAAAGAACTCCAGCACCGTCATTTCATGGAGGGGCAATCGACAAAGGCCTCGAAAGTGATTCGCTTATGAATCTCCTATTGATATTGAAGAGTTATACTATGATCGTTCTGTAGTCCCCATGGAGAAGCCTCTCGGAAAGATGGAGATTGAGGCAATGATACGATACGATACAAGCTGCAGTAGAGCAGACCAATACAGGAGGAAAGAGGTGTCAAATTCGACGGATTTTTGCTGATATCCAGATAGGGATATGCCAGAAGGCTTCGACGATACCTGATGTCTTGTAAATACAATGTGGTCGGCGACCCATATCATCACTTGCTGTCCTTCTGTGGAGATTGCCGAAGCCGTCGATTCCCAGCTTGGCTAATTGATCCACCTTTTTCAGAAGTCATTTTAAGGGGAACTCATCTCTCCCCCGTCGATACTTCACGTTGTTTTCATGATGAGATTAACATATTCACCAGCCAGTATGACGTACCGAGCTTCGTGGAACATCACCCCAATCTCTATGATGCCGGTAGAGGAAAAAATGAAGCCTGGATTTGACTCCCTCCGGTCGCCTTTGTGGAATGAATTTTTCATCCCGACTCAAGAAAATGGAACTTCGACAAAGATAGATGCAGTACAGATGGTTATCGATAACCTGCATGGGCCCATTGACGGAAGCAATGGTGCTAGGAGACCGCCGAACATTCCCTCAACTCTTTGAACGAGCTGCTCACATTCAGAGAGAGTATAAAAGATGGGTCTCCTCAGGAGCAGTTCGGAGGGGGGAGAAGGCAAGCCAAAGAATACCCTGATGGACCCTAGCAGCCAACTCGACGAGGTTAAGTTACCATCACTCCCCGAAAAAATTAATGCGGTTCCAAGCATAGTAGAATGCACAGAAACAACAGAGCGCCCAGAATCAACAAGCCTAGAATATGTCAACACAGATGAACCCAATTCTGACAATACAATGACTTCTCAACAGAAGAAGAACAGACAGAAAAGAGAGAGGGGCAAATCTGCAATAAGACCTACACTAGACTTCCCGTTTGCGATGGGATTTACCCAGAATGTCACCGCATCGAGACGTCAAGCCAAAGGAAAGAGCCAGAGGGAACCGCCGTCAAACTTCTAAAAAGGGATAAGCAAAAGAGGAAACCGACACAATTGACGTTTCGCTTACCCTAGGCAACTACATGAACTCAATCGCAGGGGGATAGGAACCGGAAGGGGGGAGTCACATGAGACAGACAAAAAATAATGGTCGTTCGCATACCGAATACTCACTGGAATGGAGACTTCAAAAACAAACACCCCGAAAGCAGAATAGAGCAGAAGAACCGAAATGACGGAGATTTTCTTACTAGAGGGAGCTCGCATAAGGGATCCCAGATACCATCATGGGGTGGTACTAGGGACGGGGGACGAGGACTTCCTGGAGCAAAGAACTAGAATCAATGACCTACTTCTCTAGAGAAGAAGGAAATGAGAGGATGGAAACGGACTTCAACTTAACAACACAAATAAACGAAAGATATTCGTCGACTTAAATGCACATGGGAGGAGACACTCAGGACCAGTTCGGATACAAACACGAAGGACGATAGCAACCAGACATGGAATCTACACTAGCAACCTAACGGAATAGTCACATGAGGGCCTCGGGAGAAATACAGACATTCCCGAGAGAAAATACAAAACAAACACTGCGAAAAACACCCATTTCCAAGTAAAAAAGAAATTTCCAGCAACTGTTGTTCCCATGCGTATTATGACGAAGGAAGAATTGATAAAATTATCATCGGAGTAATGACGGAAAAAAATGAAACCCATTTTTTACATAGACGAAAGACGAAAACCCTTCAACACAGAAGAATAGAGGTATAAAACACAGACAGTTTTGAAAAAAGAAGAGGAACAGGAAGAACAAAGAAACAGAATGGCACGCTGACACACCACAGGGAGAAACAGGCAGAAAGGCTCAGGGAATAGGAGAATGGGAAGAAAGCATAAACCCTTCAACACGGAAGAAAGCATGCAGACAACACAACTTCGTCAAACCAGAAAAGAAAGGGGAGGGAAATAGGTGGGATTGGGAGGAGATCCCCCCTCAACCAATTGACCTAACCCTCATCAAGACAAGGGGAATTGACTATGACACGTCCGCTCAGAGCATTAAAGCATCAGCAGAGTCGTGGGACCAGAAGAGAAGAGGGATATAGCGTCGATTTGCCTTTTCTCTTGACGACGAACATATCCCTAGTCTCAATTCTACACAGCCAGACTCCGTCGAATAGTCGGCATCACTTTAGCTCATTCTCTTACCAATACACTTTGACACGGAGGGCGACTCCCTCTAGGGAATGCTTACTCCCATGCATACTGACGAGGTAAAACGCTGTCAACGGATTCGAAAGGATTTCGTGCTTCCCACCGGGGAATCACTTCGACAGTTAGCTACGATGAAGGAGTTCTTTAGATGAATTGATTTAAATTATGCTCGCTTATGAGCGATGAGATACTTCCCCAGCTTCTTCACTACTAAAATGGCGAACAGCCCTATTGGAGGAAATGAATGAAATTCTATCTACATCTAGTAGTAGTGAATTCTGCATTCATTTCCAGAAGTCGATTTTGTTGCTTTTTTTTTTACTCAACCACATCTTCCTCATTTTATTTGCCTTACGACGAAAGGGAGGTTTGTGTTTGATTGTGAGTGATCCAGTAGGATAGGTCAGTCTTACATACTAAACGGACATTCCAGATCTGATGCTGAGTCCTAGGGCTGGTTCAGTTCGACCGCCATGTGACTTGGCTTGCTAAGAGAGTGCTGCCATAGCAGTAGAGAGAAAAGAAGGAACATAAACAGAGCATTGAGAAAGCAGCCCTATAGTTGTGTAGATCTATAGAGCAGAATTCTCAAATCAGAGACCAAATAGAGATGATTGAAGACAAGACTCCGATGCAGATCGTCTAATGACCCGATGTCCTTTGGATAGAAAAGAGCTCAAAGAGATGAAGTTGATCGAAGAAGAGAAGAAGTCAGAAAGGAGGATAGGGAAGTGAGGGTGAGAAGAAGTGATGGTGACGGCCCTGTTTACGGTGATGAGTGATTGAGGGGGCTCCAGATATGCCTTCCTTCTGTCCGAGGTACTGCCATATGGGAGGAGGGTGTTAAAAATGCAACAACTCTTCAATGTCAAAGGAATAGAACAATTGGTTAGGTAGGGCGACAGTGCTGCAGGTATCGACGGGAATTGCAACGGTGTGGTTCGGATTGACAAAAATGTGCCTGAGGTAGAGACAAGACAAGATTAACCTCAGCTCACCGGAGATGGTCCTCCACTGCCACAAAAGTCGCTTCTAGAAAAAAGCATAATGCATTTTGTAAGTCTTGTAGAAACCATTGGAAGAACTCTGAGTCAGAACCTAATGTAATGAGGTCCTGCAAGATCTCTTGTGACGATGATAGGATTTTGCTCCTGTTCATCGAAGAGAGAGAGGCATACGATTTCCAATGGAGTGACCCTATGTGGGTCCAGCAAAATCAAAGAACGCATCCAAACGAGATGTGAGATTACCATGCAGATCTGGCCACGCAGTTCCTCATATAATCTCACAGTTCATGGGTATCGACAATGTAAATCTGGACTGTCAAAATTTCTGATATCCGATGACGGCGTGAAAGTCAGGAGCCCCATTTGGGGAAGCGACCATGGGAAATTCCTCCTGAGGAATTTCCACTATATCCGGCAATTCTGGTGCCGGAGAAGTGACCCCCGAAAAATATTCGCCGGCGGGGGGGCCTCAGGCTCAGGGATGGGCTCAGGGGCAACTGTCTCCGATGACGATGTTGTTTCGTCATCCAATTTAGCTCGCTTAGAATCGGGCTCGTCTGAAGGGTCCTCCTCCTTTTCCCATTTCCTGAGTGAGGAGCTCTGGCAATTAGAGGATACTGCTAAACAAAAATGAGTAAATCCAATGAGGGCCACTGTAAAAGTATCGTCATATTCTGAGAGGTGTTCCATGTATTTTCGAATCGTATCAGCATCAAGATTTCAGCAACTGAATGGGAGTTGTTTAGGACAGGATGAACTATAGAATTGGATGCGCTCGCCCAGTGAGAAAGGCCCTGCCATGTCAAAAAAAGAAAGAAGAGAACGGAAAGAGAACAAGACTTCGTATTTGGTAACTCTACTACTCTATAGTAGTCATGTTTAACCAGATCCGACGATTTGAGGGGCTGCTGTATACCTAGTCAGCAGAGGAGGGAAGAGGGTCCTATCTTTAGAAAGCTTGATAGAACTATAAGGGGGAATCGTCGATGGGGGAAAACCTATTCCCTGGGTCTGTGGCTCACTTTCTGCCTGCTGAAATCTCTGATCATTCCCCAATGGTAGTGAAGCTTGCTGAGCTTCAGTGGAAATAATCCAGGTGGAAGTACTATTTCATGATTTTGACAGAAATCATGGAAACCCAGCCCTTTTTTGTTTAGGGTTGTTGTGAACGCTGCGGTGCTATATACTTCTCGCATAGATTCTTAACCTCCTGTTCAATATCCGTTGCTGGCTGTTGTTGAGATATGGTCACCTTCTCTTGAACCACTCCAGTAGCTGGTCTTCTGATAAAGGTTTCTCCCACGTAAAGTCTTGCTGTCCTCAGGAGGTTCGGGGGGATCAAATGCTTTTTCCATAATAGATACTCCCTGTCTCCAAGTTTTTCCTCTGAAAGAGCTAACGCAATGATATGAAATTCTAGACTCCGCATCTCGTAAAGTATTTTTGCAGTCTATCTCTACTCTAGTACCCTCTCCGTCACTGCATCAATGGTAGGCAATTGATTCCCTTCCGTCAAAGAGAATCTCCTTCCCTTAATCAACCAGCGAGATAAGAGAACTCAGGAACTGTCTTAGACGTTTGTCCCTTCGATAGCTGATGCCTTATCTTTATCTCTGAACTCAACGCCTTCCCTTTATGAACTATGAACATGGATTGGCTTTCTCCTATTCCCCTGAACCGCCTAATGAATCTCCTCTCTCTGGTTATTGGTTCGATGGTTAGCTTCGTCTATGGAACTGAGCTCCTCTCATCGGAGCACTAATCTCTCTCTTCTCCTTATCAGTATTATAGCATTGTATTAGGAATCGAAAGCACGCCCGTAAGCAAGAAAGCGATCAGTAGTCACTCTCCATCGGGATTTACTCAAAAGTATGATGACTAGGAAAGCCTGCTCGCGGCAGCCCGGTTCTAAAAGCAATGGGTAGGTTTCGTGTTTGATTTTCTCCGTAGCAGCCAAGATTGGGGCTATAGTACTGACTATGCATAGGACTCTACTGACGGTGAAAAGACAGAAGGTATTCCGATGAAATGCTCGTCGATTTTAGGAGGACTATAATGAGGAGGATGACAGACCAATCACGATCCATTAGACAGGAAAGTGGTGTCGGGTGGTTCGAATCCACGTCTTGAGAATGCCAGGGAGGAAAAGGCATAGGTGGGCCTGCCTTTGGCTTGCAGCATAGAGCTGCGTAGGGGAGCTTGCTAAATGCTAAAAGCTCCCCGAGTCTTTAGTCCGTCCCAGGTGGCTTTGGAAAATATCATATTTATTTAGGTTCAGTGATTCTATGTAAAAGCTCCCCGAGTCTGGACGTTGCTCTCTAGTCCACTCTTCGCTAGATAGAAGCCATCAATGCAAACAGAATCTCAGATGAAATGATTTTAGCTACCTATTACAACCCGTCACTACATGAGGGATCAATCTCAAAGGCCTACTAGTCATGATAGAAAGCTAGACGAGCTCAACCTAAACCGTCCCCCGACGGCAGGAAGAAAAGGCGACAGTCTTTATGATGTAGAAATTATGTCATAAAACAAGCCGTTTCACTCCTGCTCGCTGACTTAACAAGCTTCTGTAAAGGGAAGCCCAACATTTCACTCGCCATCAAAGCGCCATACGGAGTAAGCGACGATTACCTCTGTACAGTCAGTTGACAAAGGAAAGAAAAAGATATTCCGAACACTAAAGTCGTAAAGCCAGCTGAAAGCTGACAAAAGCAAAGCCTTCCGTCACTGGAGTCTGACATTCCCTGAGTAGGGAATCGCTTAAGAATAGAATGCATACCTAAATTCCGCTTGTATGTGCATGGCTTCCTCTTTTCTTTTGATGACTTCCTTTAGGAGTCCCGAAAGTGTTCTGAGGGCAGCTAACCCTACTTCTCATGTCCCCACTCCTTCGATTAGCCGATACAAGAGATGGAGTTAAGCTACATCAGTTATAGAGTCGAATAATGGGCCGAAAAGCAATCGACAATCGAAAAGAAGAGCTGGCAACTTTCAGACTAGTTGCTCAAGCAAACTAGCTACTCCTCTCTGGGAACCTGATGTTATATACCATTTATTTAGTGTGGTTCTATAAGGATCTCCGTCTCCTTCCGTAGAAAGCCATCCCTGGGAGTTCCACCAGAGGCTTGAAGGCCTTCCCCTGGCTCCCGCTTGTGCTGCTAAAACTCAAATTGCCAACTACAGCTCCAGTTTAGTTTCCCTTCCCTTATAGTCAGTGAAAGAAGTCTCCGAAGGTTGAGCAGGCGCCAGGGCGTTTACGTCACGTCGCTTGTAAAAACAGAGAGCGATGCGCAAAAAGCAGCTAGCAACAACAGGGAGAAGACTCACATGATACCCAATACTCGATGGATGGAAGTAGCGAAATCAGCAATAGAAGAGAAAGCCGCAACCATAGTAGATCTACGATCAGAGCAGAAAACGACGTCCTTCGAATACTTGCCCTGAGACCCACAGTGATGTAGCCACAAGGGAATCGCGAACCGGAAGTGAGCTTGTGTTAATATCTCATTTTCCAATCTTTCCAATTCTGAGAAGGTGGCTATAAAGGACATCGGAAGGCCTCCCGACTTGAGCTCGTCGACGGCCAACCCTTACACAACAGCCAATACGATGCACTTATTGATAGTATTACTTTTTGTACATATCCCATTTCTATTTCCTCAGATACTGAAAGAATTATTCATAGTATCTTGGAACCTTTATATTCTGACAACCCTTTATTACACTTTGATAAAGCCCTTCGATATTGTTCTCTAACCCTTTTAGAACAATACAAAGATACCAAAATCCGAGTAAATAGTATTATGGTATCTCCTTTTGATAAAAAAGAATTCTTAGAACAAATCAAAGAATTACTAAATCTAAAATTAATAAGATCTAGTACAAGTCCACACTCCTCTCCTGCCTTTATGGTGAGAAACTATGCAGAACAAAAGAGAGGAAAAGCTAGAATGGTTATAAATTATAGAAAATTAAATAGTTATACAAAATTTGATGGTTATTTCATACCGTCAGCTGAACAATTAATAAAACAAGTCCAAGGATCTAAATACTATAGCAAATTTGATGCCAAGTCAGGATTCTGGCAAATAAAATTAGCCAATAAAGAGTCAATAGAATTAACAGCATTTAGCTGTCCCCAAGGTCATTACGAATGGTTAGTAATGCCTTTTAGTTTAAAAAATGCACCCCAAATATTTCAAAAATGGATGAACTCTATATTTGGACACTTACCTTTTGTAGTCGTTTATATTGATGATATTCTAATCTTCTCACATACTTTAAAAGAACATAAACAACATATATTGCAAGTTGCAAAACTACTACTAGAAAACGGAATTATCCTAAGTCCAAAAAAGATTTGTTTATTTAAAACAGAAGTTGAATTTCTTAGAAAATACATAAAAGAAGAACAAATAGAATTACAACAACACATATACACAAAATTAAAAGAATTTCCTAAAACCTTTAAGACTTTAAAACAGTTGCAAAGTTTTCTAGGATTACTTAATTATGGAAGAAAGTTTATTCCTCATTTATCCGAATTAGTACAAAGTCTACAAGAAAAATTAATGGTAGAACAGTCTAAATACAAAGTAGAAAATGGTAAACAACCTAAAAGATGGAATACAGATAGAATAAGTATTCAGCTATCTCCTAGTGAAGAAAAAGAAATAGAAAAAGAAAAAATTAAACAATTGGTTACTAAACAACCTATCCTTTATTTTTCCAAAGATGAAGAATTAGTAACACTTCAAACTGATGCTTCAGATTTATTTTGGGCAGGAATTTTAATTGCAAAACAAAAGGAGATAGTAGTTTATACTTCAGGAAAATTTGCTAAGCCACAACAGAAATATTCCACGTATGACAAAGAATTAATAACTATAAAATTAGCAATAAAAAGTTTAAAAATCTATTTACTAAATCGCCAATTTATAATAGAAACTGATAATAAAGCAGTAGCACAGTTTCTAACAAAATAAACTATTAATAATCCAGAAGAAAATATTAGACGAATAAGAATTGCATTATATTTGGAAATTATCAATATGATGTTAAATATATTCCTGTTCACACTAATTTTCTTGCAGATCTCTTGACTCGCCCATATGGATGAGAAAAGGATAAAGAGACTCAAGGCCTTAACAGAGAAGGCCAAGCAACCTGCCGAACCACCTTGGCAAACTATAAACAATAAAAAGAATGGAGGAGAAAAGACCCCTATTAAGAGAGGAAACACATCTACCCAGAAAACTGGAGCAAAAGCCAAGCTCCCTACTATGGGAGCACAGACCCTGGAAACAGGAGAATCTACAACAAACAAAGAGACTACAAAGGTCTTTCCACCACCAAGAATGACACTCCTTCCTGAACCTTCTTACAGCAACATCACCGCCGCTCAAAGGCGAGTTCAACAATAAGGGAAACCCTTCGCCTCCACCATCGTCCGAGATTGGTATAATTTAGAGTTGAAAAAACTCTAATGAGGTGATTTACAATAAACTTAATAGCTGTTATAGAGCCATCCAATCTAATGACTTCTCTTCTAGCAAATACTTGCTGAACCAGATAGAACAATTAGTTCTATCTATGTTCTCTCACTATTCTCAGGAACATTCAGAGAAACAAGAAATCATCAAGTCCGTTGGAAAACTCTGTGACTACTCTCTCACATCACAAAGTCCAGACCTTTCTCAAAGGATTGGAACATGGTTTCAGGGTTCTTCTCAAGATCAGCAACACTTGAGACGAACTGTAGAAGATATGGAACTCTCAGATTTGGTGAACTTACCAATGAGGGATCAATCTCAAAGGCCTACTATTGATGATAGAAAGCTAGACGGGCTCAACCTAAACCGTCCCCCGACGGAAGGAAGAAAAGACGACGGTCTTTATGATGAAGAAATTATGTCATAAAACAAGCCGTTTCACTCTTGCTCACTGACTTAACAAGCTTCTGTAAAGGGAAGCCCAACATTTCACATGCCATCAAAGCGCCATACGGAGTAAGCGACGATTACCTCTGTACAGTCAGTTGATGAAGGAAAGGAAAAGATATTCCGAACACTAAAATCGTAAGCCAGCTGAAAGCTGATGAAAGCAAAGCCTTTCGTCACTGGAGTCTGACATTCCCTGAGTAGGGAATCGCTTAAGAATAGAATGCATACCTAAATTCAGCTTGTATGTGCATAGCTTCCTCTTTTCTTTTGATGACTTCCTTTAGGAGTCCCGAAAGTGTTCTTAGGGTAGCTAACCCTACTTCTCATGTCCCCACTCCTTCGATTAGCAGATATAAGAGATGGAGTTAAGCTACATCAGTTATAGAGTCGAACACTGAACCGAAAAGCAATCGAAATCGAAAAGAAGAGCTGGCAACTTTCAGACTAGTTGCTCAAGCAAACTAGCTACTCCTCTCTTGGAACCTGAGGTTATATACCATTTATTTAGTCTGGTTCTATAAGGATCTCCTTCTTCTTCCGTAGAAAGCCATCCCTGGGAGTTCCACCAGTGGCTTGAAGGCCTTCCCCTGGCTCCCGCTTGTGCTGCTAAGAACTCAAATTGCCAACTATAGCTCTAGCTTAGTTTCCCTTCCCTAAAAGTCAGTGAAAGAAGTCTCCAAAGGTTGAGCCGACGCCAGGGGGTTTATGTCACGTCGCTTGTAAAAACAGAGAGCGATGCCCAAAAAGCAGCTAAGCAACAACTGAGAGAAGACTCACACGATACCCAATACTCGATGGATGGAAGTAGCGAAATCAGTTATAGAAGAGAAAGCCGCAGCCATAGTAGATCTACAATCAGAGCAGAAAACGACGTCCGTCGAATACTTGCCTTGAGACCCGAAGTGATGTAGCCACAAGGGAATCGCGAACCGGAAGTGAGCTTGTGTTAATATCTCATTTTCCAATCTTTCCAATCTGAGAAGGTGGCTATAAAGGACATCGGAAGGCCTCCCGACCAGAGCTCGTCGACGGCCAACCCTTACACAATAGCCAATATGATGGGTTAAGCTAAAACATAGGACAACTCGAGCTAATCGATGGCTTCGGGACTATAGTGTGAATTCCGGAGTTGCCATTTCACTACTTTTCCAGTCGACGCCCTGTTCTACGCTACAATCTACACATACCATACACGGAAACTAGAGTCTCATTTCGCTGAAACCCCCGTCTCATTACCAGATTTGCTCTCATTGCTCCCGTTGCTGACACCAAGACATCTCCATCGAAGAAAACTACCCCCGTCATCGACGCATATCACATGCCCGTTCCGTTCGCTTACACTCACTGCTCCGCTCATCCATTCAATCCTTTCTTTTCGACATTGCATTCCCTTATTCCCGCGAGTAAACTACCCCGCTCCGTCGCGTCGGATAAGTGCAACAACCATTTCGTTCGATTGCCCATGCTTACTTACGCTTAGCTAGTGTGACTTGGGAATCGATGACAGGCAGCTGACAGGACTACGTCGACCATAGTTCCAAACTATGAGCTAAAACTCGATGGAGATATTCTATTTAAACCAAAAAGTAATTACTTTTGCACTCGCATTCGATGCAGCCTTCAGGCCTCCTTCCCCTAGGGAGTTACAGAGAAGACTCATTTGGAGACTGGAGTTCGACACTCCTACTTCGAAGTAAGCCAAAGAACTACAAAGAAAAAGAAAGAGCAACATACTACATCCTGGTTACATATGGAGAAAGACCCCATGATTCTACTAGCCATCTCTCCGAAGGAGACGACGTTAAACCCTGACAATTAGTTGATTATAGTCCGGAACCAAAAGAGAATATCAGAATACACATGGAAAACATTTCTAGGCTGATACCATTGTCAGAAAAATGGGCAGAGTCTGGGGCAATTCAGATTGGGAGGGGGAGATTCTCGGGTTCCGAAGCTTTCTTCCTTCCCTCCCATATTTCCAATCATTCTTCTATGATTGTCAAGTTGTCAGAGTTGCCTAGATTGAAGAAACCTTTCTACATTATTTGACAAATGGGCTCTTCATCCGTCCCATCTTCCTTTGGTAGAGGAGTGGTCGAGGGAAGTGGAGAGCACTCTTCAGACAGTAGGCTCGATACATTATTTTCGAAATGACGTCCCAGTTTTCTTACCTCAACAGTAGAGTTGTACAATCCCGAGAGTAGATGGAACATGTTCAGCATCAACGTCAAACTTAACCCTTCTAATCCTGAGTTGGGAAAGGAAGAGGTAAGGGCTGTGAAGGAGTATGGGGACCCTAGGGAGTTACAGAGAAGACTCATTTGGAGACTGGAGTTCGACACTCCTACTTCGAAGTAAGCCAACAAACTACAAAGAAAAAGAAAGAGCAACATACTACATCCTGGTTACATATGGAGAAAGACCCCATGATTCTACCAGCCATCTCTCCGAAGGAGACGAGATTAAACCCCAACAATTAGTTGATTATACTCCGGAACCAAAAGAGAATATCAGAATACACATGGAAAACATTTCTAGGCTGATACCATCGTCAGAAAAATGGGCAGAGTCTGGGGAAATTCAGATTGGGAGGGGGGGATTCTCGGGTTCCGAAGCTTTCTTCCTTCCCTCCCATATTTCCGATCATTCTTCTATGGTTGTCAAGTTATCAGAGTTGCCTAGATTGAAGAAACCTTTCGACATTATTTGACAAATGGGCTTTTCATCGTCCCATCTTCCTTTGGTAGAGGAGTGGTCGAGGGAAGTGGAGGGCACTCTATGTTTTGGTTATGTACTGACGCTTCAAAAGCATCAGACAATAGGCTCGATGCATTATTTTCGAAATGATGTCCCAGTTTTCTTGCCTCAACTGTAGAGTTGTACAATCCCGAGAGCAGATGGAACATGTTCAGCATCAACTTCAAAATTAACCCTTCTGATCCTGAGTTGGGAAAGGAAGAGGTAAGGGCTGTGAAGGAGTATGGGGAGCTCTGTAGGGCAGAGGTTATTAAATACTCGACCAACCCGTCGATCCTAAACCTCGGGAATGAATTTTCAGCCAATTCGATGAACTTTCGAGAGTTGCAGATTGATATGAATATAAGCGACGAAGAAATTTTTATACGCGTGAATGATCGGGACTCGTCCTTTCGGCGATCGAGCAGAGCTCTACAGGTGAAAACAGTGGTGGAAGGGGGTACACTACTCTATCTTTCTAGAAAAGAACGAATGCGGGAGCAGAAATAGAGAGGGAAAAGCCTTTTTTAAGAGAATAGAGCTTAGTCGTATAGCTTCACATATCCCTAGCAAAAAACGTTCCAATCAGAAAATGGTTTTGCTTGGTATGGTTATTATTCCATTCCCACATCCCTCTAAACAAAGCAGGAAATCATAGTGCGCGCATTTGGTGCGCTATTGAATAACATTCCTATGACGTGGTCAAACCATCTCCAGGAGGTCCTCCAATGTCGGTTGGCTAGTCGATCTTCCTCTCTCTGAATTGACATTTTGATCACCCTCGTTGTACGTCACTATGGTTTTGCTTAGTCACAGGTAAATCATCACATTTAGAAAAATCAAAATCGAGAGCCGGTTACTCATCTTTTTCCGGGTGGTTATGGTTCCCTAATTCCCTCCACCTAGGGTTTTCCCTCAGAGACATCGCGTGGGATGGGATAGACGGGGGCTTTTAAGCCAATTTATTTCTATCAAATTTGTCAAGTTAAATATTACCTCTGGCGAATCAGATTTTCGTCAAATCTGCGACGTTAAATAATACCTCTGGCGAACCAAACTTTCTTTCTATCAAATTTTCTGAGTCAAAAACACGTCTGGCGAATCAAATCTGTCAACAAGAAGTTCTTTCATTCACAGTAATTTCGGGTACTTAGAAAATTTAGATTCATTTTGAGATTATCAAGTTAACAGTTACCTCTGGTAATCAATATCAGAATCATCCTTCAGCTACTCTTAGTTACGTAAAAAGAAAAGAACTTCTTCATTCATCATCAGAACAAAATTACAGAGAATTCTCAAAGTGTTGTAAAGTCAACAATAGTGGATACAAATCACTGACAAAAAAAAGAGAGAGAAAACTCGCTTCTGTAACCGTCTCTTTCAGCATGGTTCAGATCAAAAGTTTGCTCCCGCAGACTTTTCTTCTGAAATGACAAACTTGTTTCTGTAACCGCCTCTTTCAGCATGGTTCAGATCAATAACAAGCTCGTGCTCTAACAATGTTGCGGAATATAACGCCCTCCTAATCGGCTTAAAAATAGCCAAACAACTGGGGGTCAAATATTTGGAGGCATATAGGGACTCTCAACTTGTTGTGAATCAAGTAAAAGGGGAGTACGAAGTCAAACATGAAGACCTTCTTCCGTATTATCGTGCAATGATCAAGATCGATGATGGTTTCGATGGTTTCTACAACTGCCACATAAAGCGCCACCGAAATAGGTATGCAAATTCGCTAGCTTCTTTGGGTGCTACATTAGCCTTGCCCAAGCATGCTAGAAGGCAAATTACAGTAGGAAGCAAAGATTTATTTTGTCCAAAGGACGAGCTCAAAGAAGAAATGAAGAAACCACAGGAAGACGAAGCTGACGCTTTCGAATCAAACCGAGAACCGAGGGATTGGCGTTTTCCTTATATAGACTATATCCTTTACGGGATATTACCCGAAGGTCCAAAAGAAGCCAGGGCAATTCAGATAAGGGCTGTCCGGTTCTACTACAACGCAGAACTCCAAACATTGTATAGGAAATTTTATGACGGAGAAAGAAAACTTGAGTTGTTGCTCCACTTTCATGTAGTTTGTGATTTGATGTTACTTTTTAGATTTTCTCTTAGAGAAAGATTTCTTTTAATGGATCTTCTCTTGTTTCTCAATCTTCGGAGAATGCAGCATTGTATCGGAGAGAGTTCTCTTTTCCGAACGTTTCCTAGAAGTAGACGACATGTTTTAAATCTTAATGCAGGCATGTTATATCTCGTTGATTCAGTCTTTTTTACCACATCACGTAGGAAGAGAATCGAACCGAAAACAACTTCCAGTCAACGATCGGCTCCTCCTTTTTATTCAATTATGAAAGGATTCATTTTGATGGAGATCTGTAGCATCATTGAAGTAAATGCAGATTGAGATTGTAGAAACATGAGCTTGTGATATAGCTACACCTAATTCCAGACCGGTTAATGCGAGAACGATAAATATAGGACCGAGATCTCCTATAAAATAAAGAAAATTATTCATAAATAGCATAGTCCAAGCAGACCCACTTAAAATCTTTATTGAACTATGACAGGCCATCATATTAGCAAATAAACGTATCACTAAGCTTATACACGAAAACAATGAGGGATTAGCTCAAGGAGTACTAAAAAAGGTGCTAATGGCAATGGGACTTCTGCGGGTAATGAGAAGCTAAAAAAAAATTGAAAACCATGTCTTTGGAATCCAACGATCGTAATGTCTATAAAAATCGAAAATGAGGGAGCCAAAGTAATGAGAAAATGACTTGTCACTGTGAAGCTAAAGGGTATCATACCATGGGGATTACGAAATAACGAAAAAGTCAAAGTGACCGAAATGCCAGGGGAAAACTTTTGTTTAACATTTCTAGAAAGACCACCTATTTGTTCGTTTACCAGGTTCGGCACGAAATCATGAATAAGCTCTTTCAAGGTCTGCCAAGCATTTGGCACTAACTTTCCCCCTCCCATTTTCGTAACAAAAAAAAAGAAGAAGTAGGACCAAACGGAGAGTTAGCAACATAGACACGGATGGATTTGTGAATGAGAAATAAAAGTCGTCCATCTTCATTAGAATTAATGGGTGAATGGAACACTCCTCAAGTGGGCTATCGCTGTTGCCATCCTCGATACTCCTTTTAGCACTCATTCTTGCTTTTTCATGAAGATTTTGTAGATAGTCTATTTTCTCATTTAGTATTTCCAGAAAAAATATCCTGAATAACTCTTCCATCATTTTGCTTTCCATTCTGTGACTGCTCTGCTCCCAAAAAGATCAATCAATAGAAACTTACCAAGACGTCGGCATTGGTTTTTCCAACGGCAAAATGGAAGAATAGAGAATGCAATGTCGATGGCTTTACAATGAGCGGTAGGCTAAACAGCCACCCAATCTCGAAGAAAATCAAAGAAAACGACGAAGCTAACGGTGCACCTACTGGAAGAGTCTGAAAGCCTAGATTGACGGGTCTCATCATACAAAATTGCAAAGATGCGAGTGCCTCGTTCTTTCGAGCCTCAGAATCTTGGGCCTCGCTCAGAAACATCTGCTTCAGACAGTAGTGGATGTAGGCAAAGTTGCCGGTAGAAATGATAAATTGGTTGAGTTGGTCAACTGTCATGCAACGAAGAGAGGACTACAAGGGAAAGCGAGCATATCCCACTGTCTAAACTGAACACCAGTCCATCGATCTTCTTTCCTCTTTCAGAGTTGACCCAGCATTGGGAAGGGGAACTCTGTCAGTATATACTACTTATGCAATTAGGTGATTGGAATCCGACGAACAGTGGGAAAAGCAAGTCATCTTTTTTGATAAACCGACAAGCAAAGCAGGTATGGAAGCTGGTCTTGAGGAAGGGGATTCGTCGATGCACCTAAACCAAATATAGGTTCGAAGAGATCAACTACGATGATCGAAGACAAAAGGAGATGTCTTGTCGAAAAGAAGGAAGCATCGGGTAGCTAGATACACTCTGTAGGGAAGGACTGAAGACAGGTCCGATGACAGGGTTTGGATAGGAATCTTCTATACTGGCATCTGAAGCTGGTACAAGATCAGGAGAATCTTCGGGAGTAGATTCACATGACGGGTTAACATGTCGGCATGGAGACCTTCAGTGGTCTGGTTTAACTATCCCACTCTGTGGTGTGATAGACCAAGATAGAGCAAAATGCTAGGTACCGATTTTGGGAGGCTGATGTGATAAATTACTGCAAGCGCACAGTGTCGGTGTAGCGCTGTACAGGTCGTCCCACAGGGATCTAGGGTGTTTTTGCGATTCTTACTCTTTCCTTAATCTAGCGGATTAACAAAGGATTCTAGGCTGAAGTTGGATTAATCTAAATAGCCTAGGATCTAGAATCCACTAGTTTCCAACCATGTATTTACTTCTACTATCTTCTTCTTTCATAAAAATTTGATCTTTTTAGTTTAATCTTTATTTAAAGTGCCCTAAGTATGAGCTATCAAGTGGTGTGCAAGCATAACTCATCAAAAATACTACTTCTCATAAAAACAAACTAAATCTTTAGATAATTCAATGAAAAAGATAAAATCAATAACCCCAAACCCTAACTAAGCATAGGCTATCAAGAAACCCAATTCAAGTATAACCTATCAAAGTCTTAATCTTCGAGTTCTTGTATTTTAATCCTTTTAGAGAAAAATCATGTATTTATTTATTTTTATTCAAGAAGAAAGATATTAGAAAGCAATTACATGGTGGATCCTAGCTTCATTTACATCCTAGAGCTAAACTAATTAGCTACTCATGATTCTAGAAAGCAATTAAATATAATCTAGAAAGCAAATAAATCTATACTAGAAAGCAATTAAATCTATCTAGAAAGCAAATAAAGATCTCAAAACAATGGCTTACCTCTGGAGCACGGTATTGTGGCCGCCACCCCTTCAGCAAAACCTTAATTTTATTAATGAAATACGAGTACTAACTAAATCCTAATATACATTAACTACTGCATAAAACCTAGAATACAAGGATACGGCCAATATATAGGCTTCGGAAATCAAACCCTAATTCTAACAGAACTATAAAGCAACAAAATTACGTCGAAGCAAGGGAAGAAATTAATCATGTGGGGCCCACAGTTGGCCGCTAAATGGCGGCTAAACACGCTAAATAGCGGTTTTATTTCAAGTAACTCAATTGAAACTTCTTCCACGTGCGTCTCGTGTCTTGCTCATTATATTTCCTTGACTGTATTTGACTTTGCATCTCTGTAACATCGTAGTCTCGTAGTTTTTCTCACATTAGAAACTTTTCGGACTCTGATTTCCTACTCCAACATTGATTTCTTGCCATCTCTTTGTATGAATCGAATTACCTGAAAAGGGCACTAAAAATACCCGAGTAGCATTTATTTATATACAAAATAGATAAAGTATGAGAGGAAAAATACAATATATGATATTCATCACACCCCCACACCTATCTTTTGCTAGTCCTCAAGCAAAACCTAAATCTAAAAAGAAAAATAAAAATCCTAACTCACTTTCGCAGGAATCGCGATTGCACTTAGCACGTGCAATAAGCCTTTAAACCCCTAGGTTACCCTAGTGGACGAGTGTTGTCTCGTGAGGGTTTGGAGTGAATATACCCACAAAATTTAAGAAGAAAATAGATTAAGGAATAGAGAAAAGAAAAATAAGGATAACCGAAAATCAAGAAAAATAGAAATTTTATACAAAGGAAAGAAAAATCTTTTTTTTTATGATATTTTCATCAATTAATCTCACTAATATACAAACTCAAGAACGCATTTAGATTATCAATTTTCAAATCGAGCGTCATATCAGATAAACTTATCATTTTAATCAAAAATTTAAATCCTATCTTTCAATACCTACTAACAGATAATTCATTGGCTCCTATACAACTACGTGCACGTGTGATAGTTTATTTCGGCCTTAGACTCAAACTCCAACTCATGATTCATCTCCTCTCTCATAACAAATTTTTTCCTTTTTTTTTCTTTTTTTTTTTAAGAATATTTCACCTTACATGCGAATATTCACGCTTGCTTAGGCGCAACATACCCGATTACTTGGTCATACTCTTTTCTTTTTTCTTTTTCTTTTTTTTTTAGAATATTTCACCTTTCATGCGAATATTTACACTTACTTAGGCGCAAAGTACCCGATTACTCAGATCATACTCTTTTTTTCACTCTTGAGGCTATTGCCTTAATACCAGGCGCACCTCATTATTTTATCACTCTCGAGGCTATTGCCTTAGGCTCACCCCATTATTTTATTCTCACTTTTTTTTTCTTTTTTTCTCTTTTTTTTTGTTTAGAGAGAGAAAACTTACTCAATCGTTATCATCTTTGTCCTTAATCTAATAAACTATTGTGAAGTGAAAAATAGATGTATATTTGCCTCAAAACTACTGTTAGCAATATTTATTTTTTAGATTTTGATCTTTTTCATAAAATTCAAAGTGTATCATCCAATCTACTCACCTATCCAATTTCAAATCTAAATTTGTTCCTTTATCTGTAAGTAGTTTGATCTATTGATAAAAATACATAAGTTTTTTTAATTTATTTTTCTTTTCAGTTTTTTTTTAATTTTTTCAGTTTTTTTATTTTTTTTAGTTAGTTACCCTAAAAACTACCCAAAGTGTAAAATAAAGAAACCCAAAAATCTAAAAAAAATCCAAAAATCTAAAAAAAAAATCCTACAAATAACAATAAAATCCTAAAAATCCTAAAAAAATAAAAATCTTCTAAAAACTACTCCCCCACACCTAAACTTATGTATGCCCTCATACACAAACCAAGGGTGGCAAAATAAAAAAGAAAAGAAAACTATTATACAAATATTATACACTTATTAGAAAATTCAAACGGTTACGACCTCTTGATCGCTTTCCACTTTCATAATGTGTCCTTTTATATTTTGATATGGATGAACTTAGCTTTTTTGTTAATTTTGCATTTAATCTTTCCATCTTACTTTTAATTTTTCTTAATTTATTTCTACCCTTCTTTCTTTTATTCAGTAGTAAAGTTTTGAGGTTAGAAAGCATACCTTTATCGTCCATATTCGACCCACGAGCATCTTTCATGGCAGTAAGTATTTTGGTTTTATCAACATGTGAAATATCATACTCACTTTGATGTAACGGAATCATGAGCTCGATTTTGGATCGTCCTTCCAAATCATTGGGTACTATGACCTCTTCTTTTTGATATTCCTTCCTTCCCTCAATTATTATGGGCTTGTCATGCAAATTTTCTTCAAACCTGTCATCAAAATTCTCAAAAGAAAATGCCATACTAGTGGACTTATCATTAGTCAAGTTATTATGAAGGGATAAAAATTCTTCTTCACAAATTTCTTCACAATTTCCATCAAAAGAATCAAATGATAATGTGTCACTAGCAAGCAAAATATTTTCTTTATCACTGGTTTCTTCATAATTATTGCCTCAATGGTCTAAAATAGGTTGATCACAATGTTGAATTATAGACTCATCATGCACAAAACTATTTAATTCATTTTGAATCATATCTACTTCAGAAGATGACTGGAGTGATTGCTCGTTTGAGTCAGATACGTTCAAACTATTAGATGGTTGATCTATAAAAAGTTTAGCTTGAGAAATCGCTTTGAGAAGATCTTCCATACAAGATTCAATTTTAGAGGATGATTTTTGAGATGATGATTTTAGCAAAACTTCCATATCTTCCTCTATTCTACATTTTCGTTCCTCAGACTCATGATCGTAATTTTCCTTATTTTTCTCAAATGATTGCATCTCGAGATCATGAGTGAAATTTGAAGAATGATATGATGGATCCATGTACATATTTGATGACAGATATGAAGTGGTTGGAGGTAGATTCTCATGATATACATATCTCGCTTCTAATCTTTTTAATTTTTCATCTAACATGTTCAATTGAATATCTTGTTCATGATTGAATGTAGAACATGAAGATAAATAGCCCATAAAGAAAGGATCAGATGGAGGATTCTCTTGATATGGCTCTTGATTATATGCAAAATTAGAATTATTCATCCATTCATAATTGTAATTTTGTGTATAAGAAGCGCTCGTAGGTTCATTATATGTATTGTGAATTTGATTATGACCTAGTCCTAGCGAACTTCCTATCCATGGACACTGATAATAATTATGGTATGGATCGCGACAATGATTGCAACCAGTTTGATTTTGAAACATTTTTTTTTAATTGTTTTTTTGTTTGTTTTGAAGAAGGCGGAGAGGGAAAGAGATGGAAAAGAAAAAATAAAAACAATTGAAATATGATTTTTATAATTTTTTATTATTTTTTTTGTAGAATCAAGAACGATAAATACAGAAATACACAAAATTTGAGGGAGAAACGGAAATATATTGACGCTAAATAGCGGTATTTACGCTATTTAGCGGCCAAATCTGGGAGGTTACCTCTTGGATTTTTGCAGTGCACTTCCACAACGCTTTCCTTCACTTTTTATATCCTGTATCTAAAGTTCCAGATCTATACACACTCAACACACACTGTTAAGCCGCAAAACGTTAGAAAAAGCAAGAAAAACACCGTCGATCCCCGGCAACGGCGCCAAAAACTTGATGAGATAAATTACTGCAAGCGCACAGTGTCGGTGTAGCGCTGTACAGATCGTCCCACAGGGATCTAGGGTGTTTTTGCGATTCTTACTCTTTCCTTAGTCTAGCGGATTAACAAAGGATTCTAGGCTGAAGTTGGATTAATCTAAATAGCCTAGGATCTAGAATCCACTAGTTTCCAACCATGTATTTACTTCTACTATCTTCTTCTTTCATAAAAATTTGATCTTTTTAGTTTAATCTTTATTTAAAGTGCCCTAAGTATGAGCTATCAAGTGGTGTGCAAGCATAACTCATCAAAAATACTACTTCTCATAAAAACAAATTAAATCTTTAGATAATTCAATGAAAAAGATAAAATCAATAACCCCAAATCCTAACTAAGCATAGGCTATCAAGAAACCTAATTCAAGTATAACCTATCAAAGTCTTAATCTTCGAGTTCTTGTATTTTAATCCTTTTAGAGAAAAATCATGTCTTTATTTATTTTTATTCAAGAAGAAAGATATTAGAAAGCAATTACATGGTGGATCCTAGCTTCATCTACATCCTAGAGCTAAACTAATTAGCTACTCAT
Source organism: Dracaena cambodiana (assembly GCA_036321105.1). Taxonomy (NCBI): domain Eukaryota; kingdom Viridiplantae; phylum Streptophyta; class Magnoliopsida; order Asparagales; family Asparagaceae; genus Dracaena; species Dracaena cambodiana. The sequence goes on from JAYEPQ010000002.1 coordinate 53,986,661, forward strand.
GATTCTAGAAAGCAATTAAATATAATCTAGAAAGCAAATAAATCTATACTAGAAAGCAATTAAATCTATCTAGAAAGCAAATAAAGATCTCAAAACAATGGCTTACCTCTGGAGCACGGTATTGTGGCCGACACCCCTTCAGCAAAAGCTTAATTTTATTAATGAAATACGAGTACTAACTAAATCCTAATCTACATTAACTACTGCATAAAACATAGAATACAAGGATACGGCCAATATATAGGCTTCGGAAATCAAACCCTAATTCTAACAGAACTATAAAGCCACAAAATTACGTCGAAGCAAGGGAAGAAAATTAATCATGTGGGGCCCACAGTTGGCCGCTAAATGGCGGCTAAACACGCTAAATAGCGGTTTTATTTCGAGTACCTCAATTGAAACTTCTTCCACGTGCGTCTCGTGTCTTGATAATTATATTTCCTTGACTGTATTTGACTTTGCATCTCTGTAACATCGTAGTCTCGTAGTTTTTCTCACATTAGAAACTTTTCGGACTCTGATTTCCTACTCCAACATTGATTTCTTGCCATCTCCTTGTATGAATCGAATTACCTGAAAAAGGCACTAAAAATACCCAAGTAGCATTTATTTATATACAAAAATAGATAAAGTATGAGAGGAAAAATACAATATATGATATTCATCAGAGGCCCACTTCACTTCTTCATTCTCTTCGAGATGAATAAGAGGAAAGACGCCATCAGCAGGGAATACACTTTTCCAATCGATGAAGCCAACCATGGTCTCGGGCAAGAAAGACACCAGCCGCCACTCGGAAAAATCCGAGGGACTAGTAGGTTCTGCTAGAGAGGATGGCTCAGTTACAACTTCCTAGGCTCGAACATAACATCTTTTTTATCCATTTGTAAAATAAAATAGGAAAGATGTGTGATTTTAACACCCAACCTTTAACATAGTTCTGACAGTCTACTCTTCTTTCTGCTTTCTTCTACTCGCCGACATCAAAACTTTCTTTCGACAACTCGGATCGAGGATCCACACCTTCCCTTCCGAAAGGGGTCAGCTCAAGAAGTTGAAGTGGAGAACTCAAAAGCTCGAGGAATGGGGTCGGCAATCCTACATCCAGAAGTAAACCTGTCCGAATCAGGCAAGCCAACGTTGAGTTAGGGAGTCCCCTCTTCGTTGGAAGTCAATTGACAAAAGTCAGCGACTTATCAATGGCGACCTTACCTAGACTCCAGCCCGGGATCCGATGATTTCGGGAGGAACCAGAGAAAAGTCATCTCTAGAAGAAAAACGGCATCATCGATCTATCCCTGATAAGCGTGATGTGGCTTAAAAGCCCCCGTCTATCCCATCCCACGCGACGTCTCTGAGGGAAAACCCTAGGCGGAGGGAATTAGGGAACCATATTGTCACGAATATCGCTTTGACTTCTTATGGC